>SJYQ01095247.1:1220656-1240047 GCA_006410935.1 Redunca redunca
TGTATGCGAGACAACAAAAGAGACTCAGATCTATAGAGTGAACTGTTGGAGTCTGGGGGAGGGACGGAGGGAGAGGGTGGGATGAGATGGGAGAATGGCATTGAAACATGTATAGTATCATGTAAGAAACGAATCGCCAGTCGATGTCCAATGCAGGATGCAGGATGCTTGGGGCTGGTGCAAGGAGAGGACCCAGAGGGATGGTATGGGATGGGAGATGGGAGGGGATTCGTGTTTGGGAACGCATGCACACTCGTGGTGAATTAATGTCAATGTTTGGCAAAACCAATACAGTAATGTAAAGTAAACCAAAGTAAAAATAAAAATTAAAAAAATAAAAAAATAAAATAAAATAAAAAACTAAATTTTTCCTTACTTTAGTGATGTTGTGGCTTTAATACTGATGGTATAATATCAATAGATCAGACTGAATTGGGAGTCAAAAACTGTAAAATTCAAGCTTTAGTTCTACCACTACCTGTTGTATTGTAGACAGACTTTGAACCCATCTCTGTATCCTGTAGCTCCTTCCATTGCAGTGTGTCAGTCTGACTTGTGACTGCCAAAACTTGCTCATTTCTCTACCTGAGCATACTGGGGATCAGAAGTACTAAAAATATAACAACCACCCTCTATTGTTTTGTATTGCATATATAATGAATTAACACACATTGAGTGGCTTAAAAATACATATTAAGGTCTGAAATGAGTCTTACTGGGATAAAATCAAGGTGTTGACAGGGCTGCATTACTTTCTGGAGGCTCTAGGGAAGAATGCATGTTCTTTTCTTTTTACCGTTTAGAGACATCCCATGTTCATTGGCTAATGATTCCCTTCTATCTTCAAAGCCAACATGGTATGATCTGACTTTCTCATACAGTATCACTCTGATTCCTATTCTTTTTACATCGCCTTCTCTGATTCTCACTCTCCTGCATCCTTCTTTCAAATATAAGGACACTTGTGAGTACAGTGGATGCACTCGGATAATTCAGGATAATATATCTATCTCAATGGTCTTAAGTCATCTGCAGAGCCCCCTTTTCCATGTAAAGTAACATAATTACAGGTTCCAGGAATTAGGATACAAACATCTTTGAAGAACCATTTTTCTGCTTACCACAGTCCACACTCTGGCCTGGAAAGATTCACATTTTCCAAAGCTGAACAAAGTCACTTCATCACAATATCCCTAAGATCTAAACCAACTTAAAATGTAAAGCATCAGTTTAAAAGTCCAAAGTCTCATCTAAACCCCATTAGCTCTGAAGTTCCAAATCTCATAATCTAAATGAGATATTGGTGACACTCTAAGTATGATACAGCATAGGACAAAGGTTTTCTCTATCTGAAGGCCTGTGAAACTAGAAAACAAGTTATCTGCCCCCAGCATACAGTGGTGGAACAGGCACAGGATAAAAACTATATACATTCCTATTCAAAAAGGGAGAATCGGGAGGAAAAAGAAAAAAAGAGTCATTGATGCCAAGCTATTTCAAAAGCCAGCTAGGCTTTTTGTCCCAAGGCCTACCAATATTCCTCTGTGGTTCTGTATTCTGATTTAGTCTTCCTTTTACATGAAAGGTAGGACAGTTTACTGAAAGATGTGCAGTTTACTAGCCTTTTATTGCCTTTAGAATTGTGGAGGTCAAAGAGATTTCTTTCATTTTTGTCTTCTCTCTATACCTTTTATTCCAAGCTGGCAGTATTTCTGCTGGTATGAAATTCTCAATAATCATATGGATTTTCTGTGTATGTCACTAAAATTCATTCCATTAAAAAAGCAGCTCCACTACATATCTCTCTAACACCCAAAAAAAGATGTCTTTTTCATTATAGGGGACTGGAATGCAAAAGTTGGAAGTCAAGAAACACCTGAGGTAACAGGCAAATTTGGCCTTGGAATACGGAATGAAGCAGGGCAAAGGCTAATAGAGTTTTGCCAAGAGGACACACTGATCATAGCAAACACTCTCTTCCAACAACACAAGGAAGACTCTACACATGGACATCACCAGATGGTCAACACTGAAATCAGATTGATTATGTTCTTTGCAGCCAAAGATGGAGAAGCTCTATACAATCAGCAAAAACAAGACTGGGAGCTGACTGTGGCTCAGATCATTAACTCCTTATTACCAAATTCAGACTTAAATTGAAGAAAGTAGGGAAAACCACTAGACCATTCAGGTATGACCTAAATCAAATTCCTTATGATTATACAGTGGAAGTAAGAAATAGATTTAAGGCACTAGATCTGATAGAGTGCCTGATGAACTATGGACTGAGGTTTGTGACATTGTACAGGAGACAGGCATCAAGACCATCCCCATGGAAAAGAAATGCAAAAAAGCAAAATGGCTCTCTGGGGAGGGCTTACAAATAGCTGTGAAAAGAAGAGAAGTGAAAAGCAAAGGAGAAAAGGAAAGATATAATCATCTCAATGCAGAGTTCCAAAGAATAGCAAGGAGAGGTAAGAAAGCCTTCCTCCGCGATCAATGCAAAGAAATAGAGGAAAACAACAGAATGGGAAAGACTAGAGATCGCTTCAAGAAAACTAGAGATACCAAGGGAACATTTCATGCAAAGATGGGCTTGATAAAGGACAGAAATGGTATGGACCCAACAGAAGCAGAATATATTAAGAAGAGGTGGCAAGAATACACAGAAGAACTGTACAAAAAAGATCTTCACAACCAGATAATCACGATGGTGTGATCACTCATCTAGAGCCAGACATCCTGGAATGTGAAGTCAAGTAGGCCTTAGAAAGCATCACTATGAACAAAGCTAGTGGAGGTGATGGAATTCCAGTTGAGCTCTTTCAAATCCCGAAAGATGATGCTGTGAAAGTGCTGCACTCAATATGCCAGCAAATTTGGAAAAGTCAGCAGTGGCTACAGGACTGGAAAAGGTCAGTTTCCATTCCAGTCCCAAAGAAAGGCAATGCCAAAGAATGCTCAAACTACTGCACAATTGCACTCATCTCACATGCTAGTAAAGTAATGCTCAAAATTCTCCAAGCCAGACTTGAACTGTGAACTTCCTGATGTTCAAGCTGGTTTTAGAAAAGGCAAAGGAACCAGAGATCAAATTGCCAACATCCCGCTGGATCATGGAAAAAGCAAGAGAGTTCCAGAAAAACATCTATTTCTGCTTTATTGACTATGCCAAAACCTTTGACCGTGTGGATCAAAATAAACTGTGGAAAATTCTGAAAGAGATGGGAATACCAGACCACCTGACCTGCCTCTTGAGAAACCTGTATGAAGGTCAGGAAGCAACAGTTAGAACTGGACATGGAACAACAGACTGGTTCCAAATAGGAAAAGGAGTATGTCAAGGCTGTATATTGTCACCCTGCTTATTTAACTTATATGCAGAGTACATCATGAGAAATGCTGGGCTGGAAGAAGCACAAGCTGGAATCAAGATTGCCGGGAGAAATATCAATCACCTCAGATATGAAGATGACACCACTGTTATGGCAGAAAGTGAAGAAGAACTAAAAACCTCTTGATGAAAGTGAAAGAGGAGAGTAAACAAGTTGGCTTAAAGCTCAACATTCAGAAAACTAACATCTTGGCATCTGGTCCCATCACTTCATGGGAAATAGATGGGGAAACAGTGGAAAAAGTGTCAGACTTTATTTTTGGGGGCTCCAAAATCACTGCAGATGGTGGTTGCAGTCATGAAATGAAAAGACGCTTACTCCTTGGAAAGAAGTTAAGACCAACCTAGATAATATATTCAAAAGCAGAGACATTACTTTGCTAACAAAGGTCTGTCTAGTCAAGGCTATGGTTTCCAGTAGTCATGTATGGATGTGAGAGTTGGACTGTGAAGAAAGCTGAGCACTGAAGAACTGATGCTTTTGAACTGTGGTGTTGGAGAAGACTCTTGAGTGTCGCTTGGACTGTAAGGATATCCAACCAGTCCATTCTAAAGGAGACCAGTCCTGGGTGTTCATTGGAAGGACTGATTCTAAAGCTGAAATTTCAAAACTTTGGCCACCTCATGAGAATTGTTGACTGTTGGAAAAGACTCTGATGCTGGGAGGGATTAGGGGCAGGAGGAGAAGGGGATGACAGAGAATGAGATGGCTGGATAGCATCACCGACTCGATGGACATCAATTTGGGTGAACTCCAGGAGTTGGTGATGGACAGGGAGGCCTGGTGTGCTGCAATTCATGGGGTCGCAAACAGTGGACATGACTGAGCAACTGAACTGAACTGACTGACTGACATATCTCTCTGAGATAATCCCATCTTTATTCTAGCTTCTACTGAGACAGCTGAGGTAACCCATGAGTCACGTCTAATCTCTTCAAAAAGCTCTCTGTGTGACTGAATGCTCTGAACTTTTCATCCTTTCAAGGCAGTAATATAAGGCTGTTTAGTCACGTTCTTGGCTTTCTCCCCAGAGCACACTTTCTTGGAAGTGACCCTTTGAATGGCAACATTTTTGTAATCTAGATAGACTGAGGATTCTCCAAATCTTCAAGTCCTTTCCTTTTTTGCTTAATATCTTTTCTTTCCACTTATCTTCTTCCTCTTACACTTTACTATAATATAAGCACCAAGAATAAACCGGGTTGCACCTTCAACATTTTTTTAGAAATCTCTTCAGCTAATTCTCCAAATTCATCACTTATAAATTTGCTTTCTGTATAGCTTCAGAACAAAATTCAGCTAAATTTTTTGTTGCAATAACAACAAGGAGTTTCTTTCCTCAAATTTTCAAAAACATGCTCCTCACTTCAATCTAAACCCTTTCAAACTAAACCTTTAACATCTAACATCTGTATCCCTGTAAGTAGTCTCTATGACAATTTAGGTATTTTTTCTGAGATTATATGCCTTTTCTCAATCACGTGTATCACTTCTTTCAAGCCCTCACTAACAGACAAATTACCATTCATATTTCTAACTAAAATTGTTCAAAGCAATGTAGGCTTTACCCACTCAAAACTAATTTAAAAATTAGTTTTCTATTGCCTCTGTAACAAGTTACCACACATTTAGTGGCATAAGCAAATGCATGATTAATACATAACTCTGAGGACAGAAGTCTGAAACAGGTCTCACTGGGCTGAAATCCAGGGTTTAGCAGAGCCCCATTCCTTTCTTGAGCCTTTAAGGAAGAATTCATTTTCTTGCTTTCTCCACATGCATCCCACATTTCCTGGCTCATGGTCCCCTTTTGTTTTCAAAGCCAGAGATAAACAAATGAGTCTTTCTCACATTGTAGCACTCCAACTCTGACACTGTTGTCACATCTTCTCCCATTCTAATTTTCCTGACTCCTTCTTTCACTTCTAAAGACCCTTGGGACTACATTGAGTCAAACTGGATAAATCAGGATAATCTCCACATGTCAGGATCTACAACTTAATCATTGGTGGAAGATTCATTTTTCCATGTAAGGTAACATCTTCACATGTTCCAGATATTAAGAAGGGGACATCATTGGGAGGGTGATTATTATGTCTACCACATCCTCATCCCAGGGTTAGCCCCTTATTAATTACTGGTATGAATTGATATATTAATACTTCAGCCCCTTGCCCCTTAGATTAGATAATGTTGAGATACATATTTTACACTGGACCTCAGAGTTTCCCAGAAGAATTAAGCTTGAGTTCAACATAATATGAATTATTTAATATTTTGGTTACCTATCTTTTTTTATTTACTTCCTCAACTGAAGTTTCCTAACTCCATCTCTCAAACTACTTGCACTAAGATCCTAGTCTCAGGGTCTTCTGCTAAGAGAACTAAGACATTATGTGATCAACCACTCACTTTACTTCTGTATCTCAGTTATCTTGGGAGACCTGATTTCCTCTCAAGGAATAACATTTATGAAAATGTTTTGAAAAAATCTTAAATAAGGGAGCACAGTTGTATGGTATCTTAATTTAAATCTATCCAACTTTCTTTTCTTGATATAGTGAATTAGTAAAAATTTGTCAACACCTCTAAAACAATGCTTCTCCACTGGAGGCAATTCTGTCCACTGAAGACATTTGGCAATATCTGAAGATATTTTTAATTGTCATGACTTTGGTGGGGTAAGGGAGTAGGAAAATGTTTGCTACTGGCATCTAGTGATAGAGGTCAAGAATGCTGCACGTTCTATAATGCAGAGGACACCCCCACCCCCGCCACCGTGAGAGAATTAGCTAGTCTAAATATCAATAGTGTAACTATTGGGAAACTCTGTTCTTAATTCAGATGATTAAACTGATTTATATCATTATTGGGTTTCCTTGGAGGCTCAGCACTAAAGAATCTGCCTGTAATGCATTGGACACTGGTTTGATCCCTGGGTGGAAAAGATCCCTTGAAGCAGGGCATGGCAACCCACTCCAGTATTCTTGCCTGGAGAAACCCATGATTGAGGAGCCTGGGGGGTGGATATAGTCCATAGGGTTGCAAAGAGTTGGACGCAACTGAAGCAACTGAGCATGTACACACGCATGTCATTATTATGGTATTATAATTTATAATATTTACTATAAATACCAGAATTATTCTTCTACCTCCTACTCAAAGTCTATGTTTGCTCACTTCATTTTTTGAGAATTAATTTTATTCCAATCAGAGAAACCATTGTGTAAACAAGCTAATGTAACTCTCCATAATCACTTTTCTTGAGAGTGGAATTTTTTTTTACTGTTTTTGTCACAGAACCTTAGCAAACCATATTGCAGATGAATCCCAAAGCTATTCTAAAAGTGAAGTTGCTCAGTCGTGTCCTACTTTTGGCAATCCCATGGACCATAGACTACCAGGCTCCTCCCTCCATGGGATTTTCCAGTTGAGTACTGGAGTGGGCTGCCATTTCCTCCTCCAGCAGATCTTCCCCACCCAGGGATCAAACCCAGGTCTCCTGCATTGCAGAGAGACGCTTTACCATTTGAGCCACCAGGGAAGATATTCTTAGAAGCTATTCTAACCGATTCTAACTGTACCATAAAAGTAATCGTTGTAAGGCAAATAGACAAATTCATTATCAAAATACCAGCTCTGCCTTACCCAAGGGAATAGTGAAGAGTTGAACCTGCTTAAAATATTTTCTTTCCCTTTTTCCTCAAACCACTTACTTTCAATATAGCAAAAAATTAAAATGAGGCATTAGTTATGAGAGAACCAAGCCATCTTTACGACTGTTTTCGTGGGTCTTTCTGTTATTTTCATCTCCCTTCTCCCCTCATTCTCTCTCCTATATTCACTTCACTTCCTTATCTTCTCCACTTTCATTTCAGTCTCCCCATCTTTTTATCTTATTTTCATTATTCTTTCTCTTCCTTCCTGTCCCACCCTTTTCAACTTTGTTGTTGTCCTCAGAATTAAAATTCTTCTAGTTAACTGAGTGGCACTCACAAAATTAACTACCTTTCCCAACGACTCTGTAAACATGTAAACTTGAGCCATCTGGGCCTTTTAATGTTTCCTGTAAAGTCTGTCACTGCATCAGTTGCCTGTTTTGGCTGGCTGCACAAGAAGTCATTATAAGCTAATATTTCCCAAGGGCACTTCAGTCACTTTATTAATTGTTTTCTTCCTCATGAATGTCTTTTTCTCAGTAATATACTGATTTTTTTCCTTAAGCACAAGCTGAACTCCCTCCTAATTGTTTACTTGCTTTTTTTTTAAACTTAATTATACCATACCCTATGGCACAGAATTACAGAAATCTTAACAGGGAAAATATCTTATACTTAAAAAAAAAATGTCTTGAAATCATTGTATAAAACAATCTCTAGAAAATTCTCATCATGTCAAAGAATTCAGAAAACATTTATTTTTTTTAAACACACAAAGTAAAGATAAAAAAAGATGCTTTGCTTTGATTTTCCATGACACTGCTATAAGTATTGCTTTTGTTTTACTTATTTATTTAAGTGTTTACCTTGGGGTTTTTTTTAATGTAGATAAGAAGTCTAAGAAATCTCTCCTCGACATTGAAATGATTCTGATCTTGCAGAATAATTTGAGAATAGTTAAATAGGTTGCTGCCAAAATATCTCATAGTTGGAATCATATGCCACATCAAATTATGTGTTCTAATTTATGACTGCATGTGGAAACATAATAGGAATAACAATAACAGCAACATTATTATTATCTCTTCCATGCCACTATAGTGCTTTTTGTATTCAGTTCAGTTCAGTTCAGTTGCTCAGTCATGTCCAACCAGTTGTGGACAATGAATCACAGCACGCCAAGCCTCCCTGTCCATCACCAACTCCAAGAGTATACTCAAGCTCATGTCCATCAAGTCTCTGATGCCATCCAACCATCTCATCCTGTCGTCCGCTTCTCCTCTTGCCCCCAATCCCTTCCGGCATCAAGGTGTTTCCAATGANNATCAAGGCTGTATAGTGTCACTCTGCTTATTCAACTTATATGCAGAGTACATCATGTGAAATGCTGGGCTGGGTGAAGCACAAGCTGGAATCAAGATTGCTGGGAGAAATATCAATAACCTCAGATATCCAGTTGACACCAACTTTATGGCAGAAAGTGGAGAAGAACTAAAAGCCTCTTGATGAAAGTGAAAGAGGAGAGTTAATAAGCTTGCTTAAAAATCAACATTTAGAAAACTAAGATCATGGCATCCTGTCCCATCACTTCATGGCAAATAGATGGGGAAAGAATGGAAATAGTGTCAGACTGTATTTTCTTAGACTCCAAAATCACTGCAAATGGTGACTGTAGTCATGAAATTAAAAGACTTGCTCCTTTGAAACAAAGTTATGACCAACCTAGACAGCATATTAAAAAGCAGAAACTTTACTTTGCAGACAAAGTTCCATCTAGTCAAAAGCTACAGTTTTTCCAGTAGTCATGTGTGAATGTGAAAATTCGACTCTAAAGAAAGCTGAGTACTGATAAATTGATGCTTTTGAACTATGGTGTTGGAGAAGATTCTTGAGAGTCCCTTGGCCTACAAGACCAAACCAGTCCATCCTAAAGGAAATCAGTCTTGAATATTCATTGGAAGGACTGAGGATGAAGCTGAAACTCCAATACTTCAGCCACTTGATGCAAATAACTGATTCATCTGAAAAGACCCTGATGCTGGGAAAGATTGAAGGTGGGAGGAAAAGGGGATGTCAGAGGATGAGATGGTTGGATGGCATCACTGACTCTATGTACATGAGTTTGAGTAAGCTCTGGGAGTTAGTGATAGACAGGGAGGCCTGACATGCTGCAGTCCATGGGGTCGCAAAAAGTTGGATACGACTGAGCAACTGAACCGAGTTGAATTGGGGTGAGCTCAAAAAGTTCAAACAATAGGATTAAATGTTGAAAAATTTGACTTTATGAAAACCAAGAACTTGCTTCACCAAAAGATAAAATTAAAACAGACAAAAAGCAAGACATTGAGTGAGAGAAGATATTTCTAACAGATTTACATGAGGACTTCATAATATGTAAGGAAAAAAAAAAACCTCTTGCTAATCAATAAGAAAAAGAATGTAATTTCTNAATCAATAAGAAAAAGAGAATGTAATTTCTAAATTAGGTAACACATTTGAACAGACATTTCATAAAAGAGATTATCCAAATTATCAACAGCCATATTAAAGGTTTCCTAGGCATGGCTGTTGAGAGAAGTACAAATTAAAGCCAGAGTAAGTCATTATTGCATACCTACAGTGTTACCGATAATATGGAGTAACAGGAACACTTACACATGGCAGAAGGAATGATAAGTTTTGGAGTTTCAATCACTCAAAAACTCTTGTGCTTATTTACTGAAATTGTATGTGTGCATAATCCCTGGCCTAAAAATTTCTTTCCTAGATATATACTCAACAAAAATGAGCACTATGTCTAACAAAAGAAATGTATAGGAATTGTTAGGGGAAGCACACTGACTGAAGCCACCCCACCTGGCCAGGCACTATAGTAACCATTTGCATGAGTTGTTTTATGACAGGAGGTTCTGGTGAGGAACATGCAACTAATAAGCCACCACTAACCAGAAGAGTTTGGGAAAGGTCAAAAGGAGACACCACATGTAGGACCACCTCCCAGAATCCTTCTCACTGCCATCCATCTTGGCTGAACAAGGCAAGCACCACCAGGAAGGACTCTGAGTCAGAATGACTGGCTAAAGACAACCCAGAAACTAATCCCACCACCATAAAATCACCATAGAGCCACATGGCAGAGCAGTTCTCCTGGGTTCCTTTACCCTACTGCTCTCTGCCCCGGCGCCCTTTCCAAAAAAATCTCTTGTTTTGTCAGCACATGTGTCTCCTTGGACAATTTATTTCTGAGTGTTAGACAAGAGCCCACTTTCAGGCCGTGGAAGAGGTCCCCTTTCCTGCAACAGAATGTTAATAGCCAAAAATTGGAAAAAATTCAGGCATTCACCAATAGTAAATGGATAATTTGGGGTATTTCAATACAATGGAATACTACACAGCAATGAAAGATCCTAAGATATTGATACATGTAACATCATGGATGAATATCACAGATTTGATAGCAAGCCAAAACAAGAGTAGCACTATATGTTTCCATGTCTGTGAAGTTTGAAATGAGGCAAAACTAATCCAACCAATCCCATCCTAAAGGAGATTAGTCCTAAGTGTTCCTTGGAGGGAGTGATGTTAAAGCTGAAACTCCAATACTTTGGCTACCTGATGCAAAGAGTTGACTCAATTGAAAAGACCCTGATGCTGGGAAAGATTGAGGGCAATAGAAGAAGAAGACAGAGGATGAGATGGTTGGATCACATCACCAACCCAATAGACATGGGTTTGGGTGGACTCTGGGAGTTGGTGATGGACAGGGAGGCCCAGCATGCTAAGGTTTATGTGGTTGTAATGAGTCGGACACAACTGAGAGACTGAACTGAATTGAATCTACATGGATGGACATCACATAGTGATCACATTTCCTCAACTTAATGGCTGGAGTGAGGCATGAGTAAAGTGACAAGACAGTAATTCTTTTTTATCTTGATAATGGAAATAAGGTGTTCTTATCACCATTGAGCTATTATTTCTCTTCACTACCTCTTAACCCAGGATTCCTTGTTACACTTATTACAAGCCTTATTTCAGGCCTCAGATATATGAACTATGAAGTCCAAATTCTGAGTATCTCTTTATACCAAGTCATCTAACATATATGTCACATCTATGTATCCTTGTGGGTGTACAAACTAGGAGAAAAACTGACTAGAATGCTGGTAAAGAGACGAAAGAAACAAAACAGCAACAACAAATAGAATAAGAAGCTATGATGTAAGAAAGCTACTATTTTTGTCTGTTCATTCATTTTATTTTTTTCTTTTTTTTTTATTTCACCATTCATTTTATTTTAATTTGGTTAGTTGGTTTTTATATTTGTTGGTCATTCTCTTTGACTTTTTGATGTTTGCCATTACTAAAATTCTCTTTATATCTCACTTCCAAAACTACCTCTTTACAGATCAGGAAAGGACATCTAATACCAAAAAATATGCACCAGCTCAAAGTCAGCTCCCTAGGCTGAGCTTCTGGATGCTCTAGGCTAAGTGACTCATACATCTGGACACAGGACAGAACAAAAAAAAAAAATGAAGGTTAAGCTATGAGTCACCCCAGAGTGGTTCACACCTGTTTCCGTAGTTTAGAAAGTCAACTCTTAAGTTAATTGTTGCAATCTTCAAAGAATCCAAATGCATGCGTTATGAGAAGAACTTGCTAAAACACTACAATTAGAGAAAAAAGTTTGACCAAGGAAGGACTTGTAGAGATCATTTGAGTCAGAGTTTCCTAACCTCTTTGGGATCACAGAGCCTTTGAAAATCCATGGAAAGCTATGGACTCTTTTGCCTCCAAACTGCATTTAAGATCTTGCATAGAACTTTAAGGATTTTTTTTTTAATTTATATATATTACGACTCTCACCCATGAATTTGCTTGAAGTCCATGAGCTCTGCATTTAAAAATCCTTGATTTAATCCAAGCATGAATAGGAGGTCCTAGGTTAAATAGTTTACCTAAAGTGAGTTAGGAGATTAGGACAGGGGCTAAAACATGGGAACGGGCTAGAACTGGCTTGCAGTCTACTACCCACAACACTGCTCCAGAATAAAGAAAGACCTACATTTAAAAAGTACAGTTATTCTGGGGCAGGTTGGACTTTCTCCAAATACATATTGATTAGGAAGTTTCAGTAAGGAAAAATTATCTTGAATATAAATGAAAGACAGTCAGATTTTCTGTTTGGGCTCTAAACTAATTGCCTTTTACAGTAATTGCCATTCTGCAATTCCCATCCAACAGTTTTCAGTTGTCCAATACTGCTGGAGCAAAGCACCTACCAGCTCAGTGAATGGAAGACAGTATTCACATTTCCAACCTCAGTAACTCTCATCAGTTTTCAACTTTCCTTCCACTCACCTCTTAGTTTACAAACACATCTTAAGATGTTTCGGTCCTCTAAAAGTCATTAAATTAGAAGTTTAAACCTTTACCTAAATTCTACAAACCCCCTTGTTTTCCACCTTTCTCCTCTTAAAAGAGTAGTTATCTATCTGTAGTTATCTATCTGAACCTTACGGAAGTATCAGTGTTCAACTTTTTTTTCAAGTTTTTTAAATTATTTATTCTAATTGGAGGATAATTACTTTTCAACTGTTTTTGACCTTCAAAATCTTTCATATGATTTAACTTAATATTTCCAATCTGTTAACAATGTGTACTATGGAAGGAATGATAAAGGAATGGATTTTGAGTAATTATTGTTAGGTTGTATTAGGTTGTAGAGTATTATTATTATTTCCTACTTTATAGTCTTTGATATTTTCTAAATTTCTTCAACCACCTTATATTAGTTTTTAAAATCATAATTTAAAAAGTCAAACTCTCCATCTCTAACTTTCCCCAAGGCACGTTGATTCCACAACCTCTTAACGACTGCTCTTTGCACCTATCCTTCTTGTTTCTCTTACTGAGGACAACAAAATCACCCAGACGATCCAAGACCCAGATGAGTCTAAAGTGATATTTGACATTTTCTCATTTCTACACTCCCTCCTCCGTATATCATTGGTTTTCCTGGTTCTCCAGCCTCTGTCTACTCCATCTCAGTTTCCATGTCCAGTTCAGTCATTGGACAGACATTTACTGAGTTTTTACAGACATTTGAGATATATTACAGATAAATGAGTATTACAAATATTTACTATTTGCCATTCTGAAAAGCTAGCAAAATTACAGTGAATACAGTGAAATTTTTGCCTCTGCTTATTTCTAAAGGTTCTGTGCTCCTCTTGTTTTTCATTCTTTCCTTGAACCATCTCACTTACTTGATTTTGTTCTCTTCTTTGACCTTTATGCAGATTACCTATAAAACCTCTACTTCTCCCCACCATACCTCTTCAGCTGAATATTACAACCCACCTCAAATGCAATGCATTCTGAACCAAATTCAGCTGCCACTGAAATTCCTTCAGTATTCCCTAGGTCAGTCCTGGCATCCCTACTAAACCATTCATGCTAGAGTTACCCTTCAATCTTCCCTGTTTTGAACTAGCTCCCTCAAAAGCAGAAGCTGGGGGCAGTATTTGAGCACAAAGAGTTTATTTACAAGCTTAGGCAGGAGTGACACAATAGAGAATGAGGCAGGAAGGAGGAAAAAACAAAACAATTTTAAAAAGTGTTACTGAGTGGGTTCTTATTGTGGATAATTGCAGTGCAATTCCACACAGGAATTTCTGAGGAATCATGTGGAATAAGTTTCCAGATTTCCCCACTGAAACTTGATAGGCTATTAGCATTTTTACAAATTCTTGTTTCCCAGTGGCTAAGGATTGCTGGGAGTGGGACACAGGTTGGATATTCCCTATACCTCCAGTGTGCAAAGGAACCATCTACCACAGCTGCAGTTGAAGTCAGAAGTGAGGCAAGGAAATATTGTAACATGAATGTTACCTGTCACTTATATCTCAATAAAGCTGGAAGGAACAAAAAAACATACATATATACACTTAACACTTTAATGAACATTATTGTACATAAAAAAGACAAGAAATAAAGCACCATAGGTTTACCACTTCAGCAGTAAATAATAACATAATAAATACTTATTTAATGAAATTAACAAATTTAACTATACTAGAAGGAACTTGCCCAGTGAAATGGAAATGACTGTATTGCAGAGAAAATTCCTCAACCTCCAAAACAAGTAATCAATAGAAACAGCCTAAAATTAAAAATACAGAAATAGCATTATAAGCATGTCATTTTAAAATCTGGCATTAGAAATCACCAGCAAAATGAAAAGGCAACATATGGAATGGGAGGAAATATTCACATCATACACTTGATAATGTATGATAATGTAGGTTTAATATCCTATGGAATGGGAGGAAACATTCACAAATCACACATCTGATGAGGGTTAATATCCAAAATATATGAAGAACTCATAGAACTCAAGAGCAAAAAAAGAAATCCAATTTAAAAATGGGCAGAAGAATTGAATAGACATTTTTCCAAAGAAGATATACAAATAGCCAACAAGAAAAAGTGTTCAGCATCAATAATCATTAGGTAAATGCAAATCAAACCACAATGATATATCATCTCATTCCTTTTGGAATATCTGTCATCAAAAAGACAAGAGATAAACAAATGTGGGTAGGAATGTGTAGAAAAGAGAACCCTGGTGAACTGTCAGAAGAAATGTAAACTGGTGCAGCTACTATGAAAAACTGTATGGAAGTCCCTCAAAAAATTAAAAATGGAACTATCATATGATCCAGCAACTCCACTTCTGGGTAGATAGCCAAAAGAAAAAAATTTACTATCTTGATGAGAAAGCTACACTCCCATGTTCACTGAAGCAGTATTTACAGTAGTAGATACATGGAAACAATTTAAATGTCCACTGATAGATCAATACACAAAGAAGTTATAAGATATATAACAGAATACTTTTCACCCTTTAAAAAAAATGAGATCATTACATTTTTAACAACTTGGATGGATTTTGATGTCATTATACTAAATGAGTGAGGAAGGAGATTGCAACTCGCTCCAGTATTCTTGCCTGGAGAATCCCACGGACAGAGGAGCCTGGCGGGCTATAGTCCATGGGGTTGCAAGAGTCGGACCTCATCTACCGACTAAACCACACTAAGGGAGATACCATACAAAAAATATAATCATTACATGATCTCACATATGTGGAATCTAAACAATCAAATTAATAGAGACAAAAACAGATTGGTAATTACCAGAAGGGCAGATGGGGTGGTNATACACATATATCAAATCATCGTTCTGTATTTTTTAAACTAAGTTATATGTCAATAAAACTTCTAGTTTATTAATATAAATAAATAGAATAGAAATAAACATAACATTTATTTATAACATAAATAAATAGTAAAATAGACATGAGTTTGAGCAAGCTCCAGGAGTCGGTGATGGCCAAGGAAGCCTGGTGTGCTGCAGTCCATGAGATCGCAAAGAATCGGACACGTCTGAGCGACTGAACTGAACTGAACTGGTATTAAATAGCAGAAAAACATTAGAAAGAGACTTCCCCCGTAGGCTAGGTTTGAAAGTAAGGGTAGACCTGATATCTGCAATCAGACTTTCAGAATTGAAGTATTATTTTACTAATAACATAACTTCTACTTAAGATCAAAGTGTTTAGAACCAGGTGACTCAGATGATTATATTATTGCTTAAAAAAAATTAATTAGAAGGTCTAAACTGATAAACCTTTGGGCATACTCATCACAAAAAAAGGGGAGAGGACTCAAAGCAATAAAATTGGGAAAAGTTACACCTGACAACATAGAAATACAAAGGATTACAAGAGACTACTTCAAGCAACTATATGCCAATAAAATGGACAATCTGAAAGAAATGGACAAATTCTTAGAAAGGTAAAATCTCCCAAAAGTGAACCAGGAAGAAATAGAAAATATTAAGAGATGAGTCACAAGAACTGAAAATGAAATTCTGGTTTTAAAACTCCCAACAATATAAAAGTCCAGGACCAGATGGCCTCACAGGAGAATTCTATGAAACATTTAGAGAAGAGTTAACACCTATGTTTCTGAAACTATTTCAAAAACTTGCAGAGGAAGACTTCCAAATTCATTCTATGAGGGCACCATGACCCTGGTGCTAAAACCAGACAAAAATAACACCAAAATAAAGAAAGAAAGAAAGAAAAGAAAAGAAAATTACAGGTAAATATCACTGATGAACATAGTTGCAAAAAATCCTCAACAAAATACTAACAAAATGAATTCAACAATATATTAAAAGGATTATATGCCATGATCAAGTAGGATTTATACAAGGGATGCAAGGATTTTTCAGTATTCACAAATCAATCTGTGTGATACATCACATCAACAAATTAAAGAATAAAATTGATATGATCATTTCATTAGATGTAGAAAAAGTTCTTAATAAAATTCAACACTTTTATGGTAAAAACTCTCTGGAATGTGGACATAGAAAGAACACACCTCAATATAATAAGGACTACATATGATAAACCCACAGCTAACAACTTCAAACTCAATGGAGAAAATCTTCTAAGATCAAGAACAAGACAAGGATATCCTTTCTCACCACTTTTAGTCACCATAGCTTTGTAAGTCCTACCCATGGAAACCATAGAATAAAAAGAAATAGAAGCAATCCAAATTAGAAAAAAGAAATAAATCTGTCACAGTTTGTAGATAACACAATTCTTTTTTTTTCTTCTCTTTGCTCCATTTCTTTTCTTTTTTAATTATTTTTAATATAAATTTATTTATTTTAATTGGAGACTAATTACAATATTCTCTTGGTTTTGCCATATATTGACATGAATCCACCACGGGTGTATACGTGTTCCCTAACCTGAACCCCCCCTCCCAACTCCCTTCCCATCCCGTCCCCCTGGGTCATCCCAGTGCACCAGCCCCAAGCATCCTGCATCATGCATAGAACCTGGACTGGCGGTTCATTACACATATGATATTATACACGTTTCAATGCCATTCTCCCAAATCATCCCACCCTCTCCCTCTCCCAGAGTCCAAAAGACTGTTCTATACATCTGTGTCTCTTTTGCTGTCTCGCATACAGGGTTATTGTTACCATCTTCCTAAATTCCATATATATGCATTATTGTACTGTATTGGTGTTTGTCTTTCTGGCTTACTTCACTCTGTATAATAGGCTCCAGTTTCATCCACCTCATTAGAACTGATTCAAAGGCATTCTTTTTAATGGCTGAGTAATACTCCATTGTGTATATGTACCACAGCTTTCTTATCCATTCGTCTGTTGATGGACATCTAGGTTGCTTCCATGTCCTAACTATTATAAAAAATGCTGCGATGAACATTGGGGTACATGCATCTCTTTCAATTCTGGTTTCCTTGGTGTGTATGCCCAGCAGTGGGATTGCTGGATCATAAGGCAGTGCTATTTCCAGTTTTTTAAGGAATCTCTACACTGTTCTCCATAGTGGCTGTACTAGTTTGCATTCCCACCAACAGTGTTAAGAGGGTTCCCTTTTCTTCACACCCTCTCCAGCATTTATTGCTTGTAGACTTTTGGATTGCAGCCATTCTGACCTGCATGGGATGGTACCTGTTGTGGTTTTGATTTGCATTTCTCTGATAATGAGTGATGTTGAGCATCTTTTCATGTGTTTGTTAGCCATCTGTATGTCTTCTTTGGAGAAATGTCTGTTTAGTTCTTTGGCCGATTTTTTTGATTGGGTCATTTATTTTTCTGGAATTGAGCTGAAGGAGTTGCTTGTATATTTTTGAGATTAGCTGTTTGTCAGTTGCTTCATCTGCTATTGTTTTCTCCCATTCTGAAGGCTGTCTTTTCACCTTGCTTATAGTTTCCTTTGTTGTGCAGAAGCTTTTAATTTTAATTAGGTCCCATTTCTTTATCTTTGTTTTTATTTCTGGTATTCTTGGAGGTGGGTCATAGAGGATCCTGCTGTGATTTATATTGGAGAGTGTTTTGCCTATGTTCTCCTTTAAGAGTTTTATAGTTTCTGGTCTTATGTTTAGATCTTTAATCCATTTTGAGTTTATTTTTGTGTATGGTTTTAGAAAGTGTTCTAGTTTCATTCTTTTACAAGTGGTTGACCAGTTTTCCCAGCACCACTTGTTAAAGAGATTGTCTTTTCTCCGTTGTATATTCTTGCCTCCTTTGTCAAAGATAAAGTGTTCATAGGTGTGTGGATTTATCTCTGGGCTTTCTATATTGTTCCACTGATCTATATTTCTGTCATCGTGCCAGTACCATACTGTCTTGATGACTGTGGCTTTGTAGTAGAGCCTGAAGTCAGGCACATTGATTCCTCCAGTTCCATTCTTCTTTCTCAAGATTGCTTTGGCTATTTGAGTTTTTTTGTATTTCCATACAAATTGTGAAATTATTTGTTCTAGCTCTGTGAAAAATACCGTTGGTAGGTTGATAGGGATTGAATTGAATCTATAGGTTACTTTGCATAGTATACTCCTTTTCACTATTCTATACATAGAAAATCCTAAAGATGCTACCAGAAAACTACTAGAGCTCATCAGTGAATTTGGTAAATTGGCAGATACAAAATTAATACACAGAAATCTCTTGCATTCCTATATACTAACAACAAAATATCAGGAAGAAAAACTATGGAAACAATTCCACTTGCCAGTGCATCAAAAATAACAATAATAACATATCTAGGAGTAAACCTTCCTAAAAAAGCAAAATATCTACTCTGAAAACTACAAGATGCTGAAGAACGAAATCTAAGATGACACAAAAAGTGGCAAAATATACCATGTTCTTGGATTGGAAGAATCAATATTGTCAAAATGACTATACATGCCAAGATAATCTACAGATGCAATGCAATTTTTATTTAAAAAAAAAAAAAAAACAATGGTGGGCTTCTCTGGTGGCTCAGAGGTTAAAGCATCTGCCTGGAATGTGGGAGACCTGGGTTCGATCCCTGGATCGGGAAGATCCCCTGGAGAAGTAAATGGCAACCCACTCCACTACTTTTGTCTGGAAAATCCCATGGAGGGAGGAGCCTGGTAGGCTACAGTCAAAATATCTACTCTGAAAACTATAAGATGCTGATGAACGAAATCTAAGATGACACAAAAGGTGGCAATATATACCATGTTCTTCGACCGGAAGAATCAATGTTGTCAAAATGACTATACATGCCAAGATAATCTACAGATGCAATGCAATCTTTATTAAAATATCAATGACATTTTAGGAAGATCTAGAAGAAAAATCTTAAAATTTGTATCAGTCAGTCAGTCAATTCAGTCGCTCAGTTGTGTCTGACTCTTTGTAACCCCATGAATCACAGCACACCAGGCCTCCCTGTCCATCA
>SJYQ01095247.1:1242029-1265664 GCA_006410935.1 Redunca redunca
GCTGAAGAAGCTGAAGTTGAACGGTTCTATGAAGACCTACAAGACCTTTTAGAACTAACACCAAAAAAAGATATCCTTTTCATTATAGGGGACTGGAATGCAAAAGTAGAAAGTCAAGAAACACCTGCAGTAACAGGCAAATTTGGCCTTGGAATATGGAATGAAGCAGGGCAAAAAACTAATAGAATTTTACCAAGAAAAATACACTGGTCATAGCAAACACCCTCTTCCAACAACACAAGAGAAGACTCTACCCATGGACATCACCAGATGGTCAACACCGAAATCAGACTGATTATATTCTTTGCAGCCAAAGATGGAGAAGCTCTATACAGTCAGCAAAAACGAGACTGGGAGCTGACTGTGGCTCAGATCATGAACTCCTTAATGCCAAGTTCAGACTTAAATTGAAGAAAGTAGGGAAAACCACTAGACCATTCAGGTATGACCTAAGTCAAATCCCTTCTGATTATACAGTGGAAGTGAGAAATAGATTTAAGGGACTAGATCTGATAGATAGAGTCTCTGATGAACTATGGACTGAGATTGGTGACATTGTACAGGAGACAGGGATAAAGACCATTCCCATGGAAAGAAATGCAATGGAATATTACTCAGCCGTAAAAAGAATGGAACAGTGCCATTTGCAACAACATGGGTGGATCTAAAGATTATTATTCTAAGAGAAGTAAGTCATACAGAGAGACACAAATATCATATGATATCACTTATATGTAGACTCTAAAAAATATATAAACAACTATTTACAAAATATAAACAGACTCACAGACTTAGAAAACAAACTTATAGTTATCAAAAGGGAAACACTGGTGGAGGGATAAATTAGGAGTTTGAGATTAACATGTATACACTACTGAGGGCCTACTGTATAGCACAGAGAACTCTTTTCAATACTTTGTTATAAACTATATGGAAAAAGACTGAAAAGAATGAAAGTGAACATTATTCAGTTGTGTCTGATTCTTTGCGACCCCATGGACTACACAGTCTATGGAATTCTTCAGGCCAGAAAACTGGAGTGGGTGTACTTTCCCTTCTCCAGGGGATTTTCCCAACCCAGTGATCAAACATTGATCAAACCTAGGTCTCCTACATTGCAAGCAGATTCTTTACCAGCTGAGCTACAAAGGAAAGCCCTGAAAAGAATAAATATATGTATATTTATAGCTAAGTTACTTTGCTGTTCACCTGAAACTAACACAATGTTGTAAATCTACTATACTGGTAAAAAATAAAAATTACAAAAAAGGAGTAAAAAAAACTTTTTTAAAAATTAACAAGCTTAAAATCAGCAGACTTCCTACTGAGTCACTAAAAAATTCTCTGGCTACCAGAATCAATGTACATTGTCCTTTAGCAACCAAGTCAATAAGCTACCACCTTGGATGGTATAGGCAGGCAGAAATATGTTCTTTTTTATGTTCTATGTTCTATGTTATTGACATAGACGTATGCTAAGAAAAAAGACCAAAAGAGAAATACTGTGTTGATTCATTCAATAAAGATTTGTTTTGAACTATGAGGACAAACTACAAAATATAATGCAAGATTACTGCTTTCAAGGAAGGTGTTAGTTGCCCAGTCATGTCCAACTCTTTAAGATCCCATAGACTGTAGCCTTCTAGGTTCCTCTGTCCAAGAGATTTTCCAGGCAAATAATAGTAGCTTAGGTTGGCATTTCCTTCTGCAGAAGGTCTTGCCAATCCAGGGATCACACTTGGGTATCCCACATTGCAGGCAGATTTTTTACTATTTGAGCCACCTGGAAAATCATATTCAATTTCAAATTTAGCTATATATTGAATAGTAGACTACCAAAATGTACAACACCATAGATGAATCTCAGAGGCAGGCGATGCTAGTGGTAAAAACCCACCTGCCAAGGCAGGATACAAAAGAGATGTGGGTTCAATCCCTGGGTTGGGAAGATCCCCTAGAAAAGGAAATGGCAACCCACTCCAGTATTCCTGAGTGGAGAATCCCAAGGACAGAGGAGCCTGGTGGGCTGCAGTCTGAGGGGTCACAAAGAGTTGGACATGATTGAAGCATCTTAGCACTTTGCACAGCACTATAAATGAATCTCAGAGATATTATGTTGAGTGGAATATGCCTGACATAAAAATACTAAGTGATTCTGCTTATGTAAACTTCAAAACTAAGAAAAACCAATCTACTATAAAGGAAATCAGAATTTGGGTTACCCTTGGAGAGAAGGGTGTTAGTGGGCATGGTCCATATTTCTTTCCTTCTTCTAGTATTAAGAACTAGAGGCAAACATCTGAAGTGAACAATAAGCTAGTGAACTGCACATGCAAGGGATCTAGGTTGCATGTTCCTTATAAGAATTTAATACCTGATGGTCTGAGATGGAGCTGAGGCAGTGATGCCAGTGTTGGAGAGTGGGCTGCAAATACACATTATCATTAGCAGGAAGGTTTGACTGCATAGAAACACAGTAAATCAATTGCTTGCAGACTCATATCAAAGCCTATCAGTGAGGGGCAAGTGACGATTAAGCTACATCTGATGGCAGGATATAAGTTAGATCCAACACTTACTTTAGTCTATACATAGCTCACCCATTATTTTATTTACCACTTCTATCCATGCCTCAATGGTGATTGCAGCCATGAAATTAAAAGATGCTTACACCTTGGAAGGAAAGTTATGACCAACCTAGATAGTATATTGAAAAGCAGAGATATTACTTTGCCAACAAAGGTCCATCTAGCCAAAGCTATGGTTTTTCCAGTGGTCATATATGGATGTGAGAGTTGGACTGTGAAGAAAGCTGAGCACCAAAAAATTGATGCTTTTGAACTGTGATGTTGGAGAAGACTCTTGAGAGTCCCTTGGACTGCAAGGAGATCCAACCAGTCCATCCTAAAGGAGATTGGTCCTGGGTGTTCATTGGAAGGACTGATGCTGAAGCTGAAACTCCAATACTTTGGCCACTTCACGCAAAGTGTTGACTCATTGGAAAAGATTCTGATGCTGGGAGGGCTTGGGGGCAGGAGGAGGAGGGGACTACAGAGGATGAGATGGCTGGATGGCATCGCTGACTCAATGGACATGAATTTGAGTGAATTCCGGGAGTTGGTGATGGACAGGGCCTGGTCTGCTGTGATTCATGGGGTCGCAAAGAGTCAGACACAACTGAACGACTGAACTGAACTGAACTGACTGATCCGTGCCTCTTTCCCACACTCCACTTGTCTCAGTCACAGTTTTGGTAAGCCCAGAAGCCAATCCTCACCAAAATGAGTAAAAACAATTGTTACTGGAGAGCTTCTTTGAAAATTGGGAAAGATCCAATGATGAGACAGCAAAAGAGGCTAAGACTGCCAACAAAAAGAAAGCTGAATTAAAAAGAAAATACCAAAAGTCCTACTTAAATTACAGGTTTATTGCAACAGGTGATTCACATTCTCCAGGCCTCCTTTGTATAATATGTGGCAACTGGCTATCCAACAAAGCCATGAAAGTTTTAAAACTGCTTCACCACATGGAGACCAAGCACCCATCATTAAAAGACAAGGCTTTGGAGTTTTTCAAAAGAAAACTAAAAAACATGAAATAAAGAACAGAAGCAATAATTGAAGGCCACCACTTCATCAAATGTGCCTGCACTGAGAGCATCATTCTTAGTGGCTAACCACATTACTAAAGCTAGGAAGCCTTTTACTACTGGTGAAGAGTTGATCCTGCATGCTGCTAAGGACATGTGTCATGAACTTTTAGGAGAAGCTGCAGTTCAGAAGGTGGCACATGTTCCTCTTTCAGCTAGTGCCATAGCTAGATTAATGGATGAAATAGCAAAGCATATTGAGGCACAACGGTTAGAGAGGATTAATGAGTCACCATGGTACACAATCCAGGTTGACAAGTCTACCAACGTTGACCCGGCAACAATGCTTGTTGTTGTGTGATATATTGTTCAGGAGGCTGTGCACTTTGTTGCCAACCAACACCATAGCTGCAGAACTATTCAAGTCTTTGAATGATCACCTATCAGGAAAACTGAATTGGTCAATTTTGTGTCAGTATGTGTGCAGATGGAGCAGCTGGACATGTTCATGACTGGACAGCTTTCTGGTTTCACTACTTGGGTCAAAGAGATTGCTTCTGAATGTGAGTCTATGTGCTGTGTAATCCACAGAGAAATACTGGTAGCCGAAAACTGTCACCTGAATTTAGCAACATTTTACAGTATGTGATTAAAATGATCAACCATTTTTAGTACATGCCCTTAACTCACATCTGTTTGTGCAGCTCTGTGAGGAGATGGATGCAGCGCCACACATCTTCTCTTATACAGAGAAGTGAAATGGCTCTAAAGGTAGATCACTGGCCAGGGTTTTTGAGTTATAAGAGCTTCTCAGGGATTTCTTTTTAAAAAACAGTCACCACTGGCAGCACATTTCAGTGACACAGAATGGGTCACAAAACTTGCTTAATTGTGTGACATATTCAACATGCTTAATGAACTCAATCTGTCACTTCAGGGGAGAATGACAACTGTGTTCAAGTTAGTGGATAAAGTGGCTGCATTCAAAGCCTAACTGGAATTATGGGTGCAACAAGTGAACATTGGGATTTTTGACATTTCAAACATTAGCAGAGATTTTAAATAGATTGAGTCAGGGTCTTTTTTCTCCCAGTTGGCACATTACTACCTTAGCTTTCAAAAAAGTTTGAGTATTACTTCTCAACCACAAAAGACCTCTGAACTGGGAAGGAATGGATCTAGGGCCCACTTGTAAATAAGCTGGTGAATTGACTTTGTCTGCAAATGGCAGTGGTGTTAAAAATATATTTGAGAAAGAGGCTTCTTTGGTGGTTCAAAGGTAAGGAATTTGCCTGCCATTGCAGGAGACACTGGTTTGGTCCCTGATCCTAGAAGATCCCACATGCCTTGGGGCAAAAAAGCCTGCATGCCATAACTACTGAGCTAGTGCTCTAGAACATGCGTTGGGGAAGGAAACGGCAACTCACTCCAGTGTTCTTGCCTGGAGTATCCTGGGGATGGGGGAGCCTCGTGGGCTGCCGTCTGTGGGGTCGCACAGAATCGAACATGACTGAAGCAACTCAGCAGCAGCAACAGCAGTGCTCTAGAACACTTAAGCTGCAACTATTGAGCCCACATGCCACAAATACTAAAGTACCTGAGCTCTAGAGCCTGTGCTCCACAACAAGAAAAGCCACTGCGATGAGAAGCCCCACCACTGGAGAGCTGCCCCCACTCTACAACTTTGCTTTGCATGCAGCAGCAAAGACCTAGTGCAGCCAGAAATAAAGTAAATAAATAAATAAATTTTAAAATATGTTTGAGACAACTTCAAATCTCTGTGCGTTCTGGAATAAAGCCAAGGTGGAATATCCTGAGATTGACACAAAAGCACTGAAAAGCCTGCTTCCATTTCCAACATCCTATCTTTGTGAAGCAGGGTTTTCTGCAGTGACAGCAACCAAAACAAGATGACAGAGTAGACTGGACATAGCAACATACCGTGGGTTTCACTGTCTCCCATCACCCCCAGATGGGATTGTCTAGTTGCAGGAAAATAAGTTCATGATGCCCACTGATTGTGCTTTTATGGTGAGTTGTATAATTATTCCATTATATATATTGCAATGTAATAATAATAGAAGTAAAGTACACAATAAATGTAATGTTCTGAATCATCTCCAAAACATTCCCTCACCCTGGTTTGCAGAAAAATCGTCTTCCATATGTCTCATCCCTGGTGCCAAAAGGTTGAGGACCACTGTTTTAGAAGATGACCTGGACCCACTTTTGTTATCCCATGTGAGGTTTAAATAACACCATGTACATATTCATGTGACTTGGGCTTCCTTATAGTATGGTGGCCTCAGGATAGTAAGACCCCATGAAAGTGTTCCTAGCAACCAAAATGGAAGTTTTATGGCCTTTCATGATCTGACATTAGAAATAACAAACCTATCTATCATTACTTCTGCAATACCCCTTCAGTCAAAGAAGTCATAACCCCACCCAGATTCAAAAAGAAGGAAATAGATTCTGTCTTTTAATGAGAGAAATGTCAAAGAACTTACAAATTTAACACTGCTGCATGATAGAAAGACAAAACTCTTCATGGACCACATTTAGAACACATAGCTCATGCACAAGAGCAATCCTGTCTTTTTACCCTAGAGTCTGAGATTGTAACAAACTCACGTGAACAGTGAAAGGACGCAGCCATATATATACATGTATCCATTCTCCCCCAACTCCCCTCCCATCCAGGATAGCACATAACACTGAGCAGAGTTCCATGTGCTATATAATAGGATTCCATTTGTTATCCAGTCTAAACATAGCAGTGTGTACATGACCTTCCTAAAGTCCCCAATCATCATCTACCCCTGGAAACCATGAGTTTGTTAATTTAGTATGAATTAATAACTAACTGACCCATGCAAAAAGATGGATAAAAGAAGACAATAAGGCCCAGAAACAGAGAAAACCAGAAGACACCACACTTTCTTCTTGGTTTTGTCCATGGTACCTCTGAGAAAAGAAATAAGGCAATGAAGTAGAATAATATAAACATAGGTTTCAGCATTTTTGCTGCATACAGTTTCCAGTGATATGAGATCTCTTGACATAAACTAAATTTTAAAAATAAGCTTCTAGTGAGAAATTTCCTCTTAGAAGACTCTGGGGACTTTTTGTACTGGACTTTTCTGAATTATCAAAGCTGGGTAAAAGACATACAATTTAATCCTAAACTATGGCTCAAAAAATGCTTTTTCCCACAAACGTGGAATTCAACGGAGGAAATTGGCTTTAAAATAAAATTTCCTTTTCCGACTGATTTCTTTCAAACAAGTCAGAAACATAAGACTAAGTAGAGAGGGGAAGTCCAAAGGGAGTTCAGAAATATTGCTGTCCTAAAGCCACTTTCCAAGAACAAGATGAAATTCCACAAACATTGAGTTGCATTCCTCATACTTGTGAACACAGCAGGGGAAGGAAAAGATGGGATCAACTGAGAGAGTAACATTGAAACATACACATAATCATATGTAAAATAGATAGCTAGTTGGAACTTTCTGTATGATGCAGGGACCTCATCCTGGTGCTCTGCAACAACCTAGAGGGATGAGATAGGGCAGGGGTAGGAGGGAGGTTCAAGAGGAAGGGAGTATATGTACACATATGGCTGATTCATGTTGATGTATGGCAAAACCCAAAACAACATTATAAAGCAATATCTTCCAATTAAAAATTTGGAATGAAAACTGACATTTTCCAGTCCTGTAGCCACTACTGAGTTTTCCAAATTTGCTGGCATATTGAGTCCACCATATTAACAACACCATTGTTTAGGATTTTAAGTAGCTCAGCTGGAATTCCATCATCCTCACTAGTTTTGTTCATTGTAATATTTCCTAAGGCCCACTTGACTTTATACTCCAGGATGTTTGGTTCTAGGCAAGTGACCACACCATCATGATTATAGGGGTCATTAAGATTTCTTCTGTGTATTCTTGCCACCTCTTCTTAATCTATTTTACTTTTAGGTCCTTACTGTTTCTGTCCTTTACCATGCCCATTCCTGCATGAAATATTCCCTAGGTATCTCCAATTTTCTTGAGGAGATCCCTAGTCTTTCTCATTCTATTATTTTCCTCTCTCTCTTTGCATTGTTCATTTAAGAAGACCTTCTTATCTCTCTTGGCTATTCTCTGGAACTCTTCATTCAGTTGGGTATCTCTTTCCCTTTCTTCCTTGCTTTCACTTCTCTTTTCTCAGCTATTTGTAATGTCTCCTCAGACAACCACTTTGCCTTCTTGCACTTCTTTTACTTTGGGATGGTCTTGGTCACTGCCTCCTATACAATGTTATGGACCTCTGCCCATAGTTCTTCAAGCATTCTTTCTACAAGATAATCCCTTGAATCTGTCATTTCATCCATTGTACAAAATGGATTTGATTTAGGTCATACCTGAATGGCTTAGTGGTTTTCCTTACTTTCTTCAATGTAAGTCTAAATTTTGCAATTCAGTTCAGTTCAATCATTCAGTCATATCTGACTCTTTGCAAGCCAATGGATTGCAGTACACCAGGCTTCACTGTCCATTACCTACTCCCAGAGACTGTTCAAACTTATGTCTATCAAGTCAGTGATGCCATCCAACCATCTCATCCTCTGTCATCCCCTTTTCCTCCTGCCTTCAATCTTGCCCAGCATAAAGGTTTTTGCCAATGAATCAGTTCTTCACATCAGATGGCCAAAGTATTGGAGCTTCAGCATCAGTCCTTCCAATTAATATTCAGGACTGATTTTATTTAGTTTGGACAGGTTTGGTCTCCTTACTGTCCAAGGGACTCTCAAGAGTCTTCTCCAACACCACGGTTCAAAAGCATCAATTCTTCAGTGCTCAGCATTCTTTATGGTCCAACATCCATACATGACCACTGGAAAAACCATAGTTTTGACTATATGGACATAATCTGAGCCACAGTCAGCTCCCAGTCTTGTGTTTTTCTGACTCGATACAGTTTTTCCATCTTTGGCTGCAAAAAATATAATCAATCTTTCTGATTTCTGTTTTGACCATCCAGTGATGTCCATGTATAGAGCCATCTCTTGTGTTGTTGTAAATGGGTATTTGCTATAACCAGTATGTTCTTATCACAAAACTCTATTAGCCTTTGTCCTGCTTCATTTTGTACTCCAAGACCAAGCTTGCCTGTTATTCGAGGTATCTCTTGACTTCCTACTTTCACATTCCAATTCCCTATGATGAAAATGATATCTCTTTTTGGTCTCATAGGTCTTGTAGGTCTTCATAACACCATTCAACTTCAGCTTCTTCAGTATTGTGCTTGGCTCAAAGACTTGGATTATTGTGATACTGAATGTTTTGCCTTGGAAATGAACCAAGATCATTCTGTCATTTTTTTATATTCCACCCAAGTACAGCATTTGGACTCTTTTGTTGACTATGAGGGCTACTCCATTTCTTCTAAGGGATTCTTGCCCACAGTAGTAGATATAATGGTCACCTGAATTAAATTTGCCTATTCTCATCCATTTTAGTTCACTGATTCCTGTCTATGTTTATTCTTGCCATCTCCTGCTTGACCATGTTCAATTTACCTTGATTCATGCACTTAACATTTCAGTTTCCTGTGCAATATTGTCCTTTACAGCACTGGACTTTAATTTCACCACCAGACACATCTACAACAGAGTGTTGTTTCCAATTTGGCCCAAACTCTTCAATCTTTCTGGAGCTATTAGTAATTGCCCTCCACTCTTCCTCAATAGCATGCTGGTCAAATTCTGGCCTGAGGGGCTCATATTCTGGTGTCATATCTTTTTGCCTTTTCATACATTCATGGAGTTCTTGAGGCAAGATTGCTATAGTGGTTTGCCATTTCCTTCTCCAGTGAATCATGTTTTGTCAGAACTCTTGACTATGACCCACCCATCTCAGGTGACCCTGCATGGCCTGGCTCATAGCTTCACTGAGTTAAGCAAACCTTCTCCACAACAAGGCTGTAACTCATAAAGGGGTCAGGAAGCAACAGTAAGAACTAGACATGGAACAACTGACTGGATCAAAATTGGGAAAGGAGTGTAATAAGGTAGTATATTGTCACCCTGTTTATTTAACTTATATTCAGAGTGCATTAGGCAAAATGACAGGTTGGATGAATCACAAGCTGGAGTCAAGAGTACCCGGAGAGATATCACAACCCCAGATATGCAGATGATAGCACTCTAATGGCAGAAAGTGAAGAAGAATTAAAGAGTCTCTTGGTGAGGGTGAAAGAGGAAAGTGAAAAAGCTTGCTTAAAACTTAACATTCAAAAAACCAAGATCATGGCATCTGGTCCCATCACTCCATGGCAAATAGAAGTGGGAAATGTGGAAACAGTGACAAATTTTATATTTTTGGTCTCCAAAATCATGATACAGTGACAGCAAGCATAAACTTAAAAGACTGTTGGTCCTTGGAAGGAAAGCCATTATAAACCTAGATAACAAAACCAATACAATATTGAAAAGTAATTAGCCTCCAATTAAAATAAATAAATTTATACTAAAAAAAAAAAAGCAGAGACATCACTTTGCTGACGAAGGTCCATATTAGTCAAAGCTATGGTTTTTCACTAGCCATGTACAGATAAGAGCTGGACCATAAAGAAGACTGATTGCTGAAGAAATAATGCTCTGTAATTGGAGTGCTGGAGAAGACTCTTGAGAGAACTGCAAGAGGGTGAAACTAGTCAATCTTAAAGGAAATCAATTTTGAATATTTATTGGAAGGAGTGATGCTGAAGCTGAAGCTCCAGTCCTTTGGCCATCTGATGCAAAGAGCCTACTCATTGGAAAATACCCTGATACTGGGAAAGATTGAAGGCAAAAAGAGCAGGGGGCAGCAAAGTTTGAGCTGGATAGATAGCATCACTCTCTCTATTGACATGAGTTTGGGCAAACTCTGGGAGATAGTGAAGAACAAGGAAACCAAGCGTGTTGCAGTCCATGGGATCCCAAAGAGTCAGACATGACTTAGTGACTGAACAACAAAATTTTTATCAAATAATTTTTTATTTGTTTTTTATTTTTTTGATGTTATTATTTTTTTAATTTTTATTTTTACTTTATTTTGCTTTACAATATTGTATTGGTTTTGCCTTATATTGACATGAATTCACCATGGGCGTACATGAGTTCTCAATCCTGAACCCCCCTCCCACCTCCCACCCCATATCATCTCTCTGGATCATCCCCGTGCACCAGCCACAAAGAGTTGCATACTTTTCTCCAAGGCAGTCAAATTTCCTCACACTGAAATAAATCCATCTGATGGTCGCCTGTCTGTTATTTGGGACCATGAGTTGACAGATGTGAAGAGGGAGAGATAAAAAGGTAATAGGGAAGTTTCCTCCTTTCCTCTTCCTGTCTATCTTCCTTTACATCAATAATGCAAAAAATAAAAAAAAAAAGGAGGGGAGAAAGGCATGTGAAGCAAACACAAAACAACTTTGCAGACAGCATCTGGCTTTTGTAAGTTTTCAGACCCAAGATGTTGAAGCAGTTGTATTTCTCCATTACTTAAAAGTTTTGGAGTGGCTCAGCATGACTCCCAAGGTGGATCTGCATAAAGTGCCTCTCACTGGAATCAGCTGTTAAGATCTAACTGCTTTTTTCAGATCCAAATACTTGAGTGTCTTAAATCAGCTGCTACCAATGCTTGACAACCTCAAAATCCATTGGCCAAACTCCCTGTGGATTGAGTCCAACAAGCAATCCTCTGCCTAAGAATCATAAACTGAAGTATATACCAGCCAGGATTTGATCAAAGAAATAGAACCACTGGAAACAGCTAATAAGAGATTTATTACAGAAGTTTGATATTACACAGTGGTGGGTGTCAGTTAAACAGTCTACAAGAAGCTGTGCCTTCTCTGTTTGGTGCAGAAGCCTGAGGTCAGCAGTCAGAAAGGAAAGAAACGTGGATATCAAGTGGGTAAAACAAGGGCTATTGGAACTTTCGAGGATGGGCTGGAATCCTTGAGGACAGACTAAAACTCATGTCATTTTTTCACCTACTCAAGTCTACCATCTTCAACAATAGTGCCCTGCAGGAGAAGATATTATTTACCATGGAACTAGACTCTCACTTAGCCCAGAAGGCAAAGTAACTTGAGGAGGATCCATCAGGAGCAACAGGAGCTGTGGGACTAGCCGTCAGGTGAGTCTGCAGAAAATGATGGCATCCAAGAGTAGTAGCACTGCTTTGTGCCATACATGGACTTTCCAAGCATAAAAAGAGTATGACTGTTGCTTCACTCCCACTCTCTAAACCTTTCACAAAATGTATTGTGGTCTATTTTAACCCAGAACTATGCAAGGAAGGGATTTCTGGGCAATACAGTTCCAGCCAAGCTAAGATGCCACAGTACAAACTACTCCAACTTGATAGGTTTGCCAGCACCCACCTGTCACCTACCTATCTGTCTTCTCTGCCATATGACAGGCAAAAGAGAAAGGAAAGGAACAGCGGAAGGAAGGAAGAAAAAGAGCACAAGGTGCATTAATCATGGTTAACAAAACAAGAAGAGCCTTTTGACATCTGTGACACAGAGAAGCAGTGAGTGATGGGATAACCATAGCCAACTAATTGCCCCGGGCTGGAATAAACTTCAGTGCCTGGAACGACTTAACTAGAATACTTCTGTGATACTGACCAAGCTCTACCTTCCAATCCACTATTGCAATACCTATTAAACTAAGATCATCCCATGAGAAATAAAGGGTCCAACGGTCCTAATTACTTGCCTTTGCATATCTACCAAGACTGAAGTCATTATAATGTCATCCAAAGTCACATGCCAGTGTAACTATATGATAAATATTTTACCTTGTGTTTGAAAAAGACTTTAAAAACTATTACTGAAAACTAAAAGCTTCTATAATATTTTAAGTATATGATCTCATTTTCAAGTATAGCTACCAGCAATACCTATTCCAGTCTCCCATGTCCAACACTCCCATAATGGATACTACAGTTCATGGCTTCCTGGATTCCCTAGGGATCTGAGCCAGGTCTTCAGGAAGCCCAAAACTTGATAGGGAAGAAAGCAAGAAGCACCAGTGATTGCACTCAGGCTGTATACACCAGCTACTTGGTCCTCATTAGCTCAGGTCCAATTACTCCCAAGACATGGGCCACAGTTTATTTTCATATGTCCATAACACTATGACTCATTCTCCTGTTGAACTTTTAGGCAGGCAATCTCTACTGGTAGTAAATTACAACCAAGTTTATTTCATTTNCCTTATGGCAGAAAGTGAAGAGGAGCTAAAAAGTCTCTTGATGAAAGTAAAAGAGGAGAGTGAAAAAGTTGGCTTAAAGCTCAACATTCAGAAAACGAAGATCATGGCATCCAGTCCTATCACTCCATGGCAAATAGATGGGGAAACAGTGGAAATAGTGTCAGACTTTATTTTTGGGGGCTCAAAAATCACTGCAGATGGTGACTTCAGCCATGAAATTAAAAGACGCTTACTCCTTGGAAGAAAAGTTAAGACCAACCTAGATAGCATATTCAAAAGCAGAGAGATTACTTTACTGACTAAGGTCCATCTAGTCAAGGCTATAGTTTTTCCAGTAGTCATGTATGGATGTGAGAGTTGGACTGTGAAGAAGGCTGAGTGCTGAAGAATTGATGCGTTTGAACTGTGTTGTTGGAGAAGACTCTTGAGAGTCCCTTGGACTGCAAGGAGATCCAACCAGTCCATCCTGAAGGAGATCAACCCTGGGATTTCTTTGGAGGGAATGATGCTGAAGCTGAAACTCCAGTACTTTGGCCACCTCATGCGAAGTGTTGACTCATTGGAAAAGACTTTGATGCTGGGAGGGATTGGGGGCAGGAGGAGAAGGGGACGACCCAGGACGAGATGGCTGGATGGCATTACTGACTCGATGAACGCGAGTCTGTGTGAACTCCGGTAGTTGGTGATGGACAGGGAGGCCTGGTGTGCTGTGATTCATGGGGTCACATAGTGTCAGACATGACTGAGCGACTGAACTGAACTGAACTGAAACACAGCTGAATGAGATGACTTTTGGTTCTGTTTCCATGGTCTTCAAAGCTCAGGTAGCTTCCCAGCTAACATGCTTTCATGGAGTACCCTAACCAGATTGACTATGGCATCCTAGTCCACTTGGTGCTATATTGCCCAAGCTAACTTAATAAATTAACATTCTGGGTTTTATAGATTGGTCACCTATAGGGTGTTTACTGACCTGAGCCAGCACTCCAATCTAAAAATCAGATGTTAACAAGCCCTGCCCTCTGGCCTTCATTTGAGAGGTCTTAGTCACTCAATCATGCCCAACTCTTTGTGACCCTATGGACGTAACCCACCAGGCTCCTCTGTCCATGGGACTTTTCAAGCAAGAATACTGGAGTGGGATGCCATTTCCTTCTCCAGGGGATCTTCCTGACCCAGGGATCAAACCTGGGTCTCCTGCATTACAGACATATTCTTTACTGCCTGAGCCATCAGAGGCCCTCTGGCCTTAAGTACTATCAAAACGGAGAATGTGACACTCTTTTGAAGAGAATCTCTATATATCAAACAGAAAAAAGAACTGCTCTAGTGGTAGCTGGAGTGACGAGCAAGGACTCCCTGTGCTTCCTTTTCACAGTTTCTGGGATGAACTCTTCAGAGGTCTCAAATTTCAAGGTCATTATTGGAAAAGCTAGTGTCAGAGAAAGGAGCATCTCTGGGTGAAGCTTCCCAGAGAAAATAGGACTTCTGTTGGAGCTGGAAGGGTGAAGAGGATACAGATCAAAAGAGAAGGACATTGGGAGCTTGGATGAAGGAAGCCCTGGGGAGGAAGGAAACCACGTGAGTGTGTAGACGAAGCAGCGATTGCAGCTGTTCTGAATGGAAGGCAACCACTGTGTGGTGACTAGAAATAGAACTAAAGGATCTTCAACTCAAGATGGAAGAGGTTAGATTTTATTCAATAGTCAAGGGGAACCAATATAAATGCCTGAGTGGACAAACGAGTTGGCAGCTGGGTCTTGTCACTTAATAATCCCCAGAGTCATGAGGATGCCATGCTGTTGGTTAATTGAGAAATCTCACAGGAGATTGTAGGAGGTTCTTCTTGGGAAAATCTTAAACCCTCAGCATTCCCCCTAAAAATTCATTCAGTACTTCACTTCTAACTCCATCATGGCTTCAGTGAAGTCGCTAAGTCATGTCCGACTCTTTGCAACCCCATGGACTGTAGCCCACCAGACTCCTCCATCCATGGGATTCTCCAGGCAAGAGTACTGGAGTGGGTTGCCATTTCCTTCTCCAACAAAAAAAGAGCATTGATTTTCTTTGTAAAAATCTAAAAAGGAAAGTTGGAAAATCTTGAATGAGGTATGACTAACTACTACTAGCCTCTAGTATTTATATTAGTTACCTCCTTCACAGGTCATGTGGAAAAACAAGAAAACATGGAGAAGACTTGGTTTTCATTCTCCTCCTCCGCCTCAGGCTGTTTGACTTTGGACAAGTCACTGAACCTCTCTTGGTCTATTTGCTCATCGATAAAATGGAAACAACAATATCCTATCACCAAGTATTTTTTAAGACTAAATGAGAATGCAAGCATAAAACACCTAGCACAGAGCTTACTGCATAGTGAGAGGGCAATAAATGTCATTTGAATCTAAATATGAGAATTCTGGAGGCCAAATACTACATATATCATACCTGAATTTTTCAAAATGCTGACGGGAAGAGGAAAAATGTTCAGCATCCCTTGCCTAAACCCATATTTCAATATGAATATTCCCTATAGGAAAACATTGGGGGTGGTTGGTCAGCACCCCAAGTATTATCATTTTAAGCGTATTTTCATTCAAACTCCAAAAAACAACAATGTCAACCACAGAGCAGTGATGACTGCACCCACCTAAACTGAGTGCATCCACAAAAAGTGAACACGGTCCAAGGCCAAGTCACATGATACAGGGTGCTCGGGGCTGATGCACTGGAATGACCCAGAGGGATGGGATAGGGAGGGGGGTTCAGGATGGGAAATACATGTACACCCATGGCGGATTCATGTCAATGTATGGCAAAACCAATACAATACTTTTGTAAAGTAAAAAAATAAATAAATAAATAAAACTAAGATAAAAAATAAAAATAAAGCCAAGTCAAAAGAGAGCTCGATCACACAAGAGCACACCTATTGCCTTCAGGTTAGATGGCAGGAAGTCTCCATCTTTGCATTTTGATGTTGATTAATAAAATAGGAACTTCAGGTTTGGGGAAGACAATGAGAAACTCGCTATCTTCCTATATCCCCTCCCCCGACTCCTCTACCAAGAAAAATGGAATGATCCATCTTGTTGGTGAGATTAAGACTTTTTACCCTTTTTGAAGCCACCATGAGCAGTGCACATGCTCTTTTGAGGGGAGTAAACTCACTGAGATAGGACTTCTGGGCCTTGGGGTTATAGAAAACATCAGCAATGGATATAGTATCATGCTGGAGACTACAGGCTCTGGGGCCAGACTACTTGAGTCCAAAGACAGCTCTGCCTCTCACTAGCTCTGTGGTACTGAGCAAGCCACAAAACTCTCTGTGCTTTGTTCATTCATCTTTAAAGTGGGCCTGGTGAGAAATAAGTGTAACAAAACATAATATGAAAGTGCTATTCATTATTAGAGAAGAAAGAATGCAACACATGAGTTATTTTTTTAAAAAGCAAGTCAAGGTGGCAACCTAAGACAGTGAAAGCCAAAAGACGAGACAGTGGCTCCTGTGGAGTTTACTGAGAAGAAAAATGTAATTAAAAATAGCAGGAACCTCTGCCATTTTTAGAGAAGCTCGATGGCTGGATGGCATCACCGACTTGATGGACGTGAGTTTGAGTGAACTCCGGGAGATGGTGATGGACGGGGAGGTCTGGGGTGCAGCAATTCATGGGGTCACAGAGAGTCAGACAAGACTGAGTGACTGAACTGAACTGAACTGAACTGATACAGTCAGCAAAAACAAGAACAGGAGCTGACTGTGGCTCAGATCATGAAAAACTGCAAAATTCAGACTTAAATTGAAGAAATAAGGGAAAACCATGAGGCCATAAAGGTGTGACCAAAATCAAACTCCTTATGATTATACAGTGGAAGTGACAAATAGATCTAACCCTTAAGGGGTTAGATCTGAGAGAGTACCTGAAGAACTATGGATGGAGGTTCATAACATTGTTCAGGAGGTGGTGATCGAAGCCATAACAAGAAGAAAAATGCAAAAATGAAAAACGTTTGTCTGAGGAGGACTTACAAATAGCTGAAAAAGAAGAGAAATGAAAGGCACAGGAAAAAAAGGAAAGATATATTCATCTTAGTGCAGAGTTCCAAAGAACAGCAAGGAGAGATAAGAAAGCCTTCCTCAGTGATCAATGAAAAGAAACAAAGGAAACCAACCGAACAGGAAAGACTAGAGATCTTGTCAAGAAAATTAGAGATACCAAGGGAACATTTCATGCAAAGATGGGCACAATAAAGGACAGAAACAGTATGGACTTAATAGAAGCAGAAGATATTAAAAGAGGTGGCAAGAATACACAGAAGAGCTATACAAATAAAAAAGATTTTAATGGCCCAGATAACAAAGATGGTGTGATCACTCACCTACATCCAGAGATCCTGGAGGGCGAAATCAAGTAGTCTTATTGATCTCTTTGCTGTCCAAGGACTTTCACAGTTCAAAAGCATTGATTCTTTGATGATCAGCTTTCTTTATGGTCCAACTCTCATATCCATACATGACTACGGGAAAAACCACAACTTTGACTATATGGACATTTGTCAGCAAAGTAATGTCTCTGCTTTATAATGTGCTGTCTAGGTTGGTCATAGCTTTTCTTCCAAGAAGTAATTGTCTTTTAATTTCATGGCTGCGGTCACCATCTGCAGTAATTTGGAGCCCGAGAAAATAAAGTCTGTCACTGATTCCACTGTTTCCCCATCTATTTGTCATGAAGTGATGGGACAGGATGCCATGATCTTAGTTTCTTGAATGATGAATTTTTAGCCAGCTTTTTCACTCTCCTCTTTCACTTTCATCAAGAAGCTCTTCACTTTCTACCATAAGGGTGATGTCATCTGCATATCTGAGGTTATTGATATTTCTTCCAGCAATCTTGATTCCAGCTTGTGCTTCATCCAGCCCAGCATTTTGCATGATGTACTCTGCATCTAAGTTAAATAAGCAGGGTGACAATATATTGCCTCCTTTCCCAATTTGGAAGCAGTCTGTTTTTCCATGTCAGGTTCTAACTGTCGCTTCTTAACCTGCATACAGGCTTCTCAGGAGGCAGATAAGTGGTCTGATATTCCATCTCTTCAAGAATTTTTCACATTTTGTTGTGATCCATACAGTCAAAAGTTATGGTGTAGTCAATAAAGCAGAAATAGATGCTTTTCTGGAACTCTCTTGCTTTTTCAATGATCACACAGATATTGGCAATTTGATCTCTAATTCCTCTGCCTTTTCTAAATCCAATCTGAACATCTGGAAGTTCATGGTTCACATACTGCTGAAGCCTGGTTTGGAGAATTTTGAACATTACTTCCCTAGCATGTGCGATGAGTGCAATTGTGCAGTAGTTTGAGCATTCTTTGCAATTGCCTTTCTTTGGGGTTGGAATGAAAGCTGACCTTTTCCAGTCCTGTGGCCACTCCTGAGTCTTCCAGATTTGCTGGCATGTTGAGTGCAGCAATTTCACAGCATCATCTTTTAGGATTTGAAATAGCTCAACTGGAATTCCATCACCTCCCCTAGCTTTCTTAGTCGTGATGCTTCCTGATGCCCACTTGAATTTGCATTCCAGGATGTCTGGCTCTAGGTGAGTGATCACACCATTGTCATTATCTGGATCATGAAGACCTTTTTTGTATAGTTCTGAGTATTCTTGCCACCTCTTCTTAATATCTTCTGCTTCTGTTAGGTCCATATAATTTCTATTCTTTATTTTGCCCATCTTTGCATGAAATGGTTCCTTGATATCTCTAATATTTTTGAAGAGATCTCTAGTCCTTCCCATTCAAATTTTTTCCTCTATTTCTTTGCATTGATCACCGAGGAAGGCTTTCTTATCTCTCCTTGCTATTCTTTGGAACTCTGCATTCAAAGGGGTGTATCTCTCCTTTTTTCCTTTGCCTTTTACTTCTCTTCTTTTCTCAGATATTTGTAAATTTCCTAAGACAATCATTTTGTCTTTTTGCATTTCTTTTTCTTGAGGATGGTCCTGATCAGTACCTCCTGTATAATGTCATGAACCTCCGTCCATAGTTCTTCAGGCACTCTATCAGATCTAATCCCTTAATTCTATTTGTCACTTCCACTGTATAATCATAACAGATTTGATTTAGGTCATACTTTTTTCAATTTAAGTCTGAATTTTTTTAATAAGGGGTTCACAATCTGAGCTACAGTCAGCTCCCAGTCTTGTTTTTGCTGACTTTATAGAGCTTCTCCATTTTTGGCTGCAAAGAATATAATCAAGCTAATTTCAGTATTGACCATCTGGTGATGTCCATGTGTAGAGTCTTCTCTTGGGTTGTTGGAGGAGGGTGTTTGCTATGACCAGTGTGTTCTCTTGGCAAAACTCTGTTGCCTTTTCCTTGCTTCATTTTGTATTCCAAGGCCAAATTTACCTGTTACTCCAGGAATCTCTTGACTTCCTACTTTTGCATTCCAATCCCCTATGATGAAAAGGACATGTTTTTTGGGTGTCACTTCTAGAAGGTCTTGTAGGTCTTCATAGAACCATTCACCTTCAGCTTCTTCAGCATTCTTGGTTGGGGCATAGACTCGGATTAATCTGATATTGAATGGTTTGCCTTGGAAATGGACAGAGATCATTCCATCGCTTTTGAGACTGCACCAAAGTACTGCATTTGGACTCTTTTGTTGACTATGAGGGCTACTCCATTTCTTCTAAGGGATTCTTGCCCACAGAAGTAGATATAATGGTCATCTGAGTTAAATTCACCCATTCCAGTCCATTTTAGTTCACTAACTCATAAAATATCAATGTTCACTCTTTCCTTCTTCTGTTTCCACTTCTTATTTACCTTGCTTCATGTACATAACATTTCCAGGTTCCTATTCAATATTGTTCTTACAGCTTTGGACTTTACTTCTATCTCCAGTTACATCCCCATTGTTTTCACTATGGTTGCATCTCTTCATAGTTCCTGGAATGATTTCATTTCATTCATTATTTCTCCACTCTTCTCCAGTAGCATATTGGGTACCTACCGACCTGGGGATTTCATCTTTCAGTGTGATATCTTTTTGCCTTTTCATACTCTTAGAAAGCACAATCAAAACCTAGTGCACACCAGAACTCAGAAAAAACGTACAGTCACCCCATAAGAGACTGACCCACAATTCCCTTTGAGTGTCCAGGAGTCTCCAGCAAAGGCATGAGTCAGCGGTGTTCTGCTGCACGGTCAGGGGCACTGAATGGGGCAGTGTGTGCAGGGAACTTTTTGAAGGAGATTGCCATTATCTTCATTACCTCCACTATAGTTTGATCAGATCAGACAACAGGGAAGGAACACAGCCCCGCCCATCAATAGAAAATTGTATTAAAGTTTTACTGAGCATGACCCTACCCATCAGAACAAGACCCAGTTTCCCCTACAGTCAGTCTCTCCTATCAGGAAGTTTCCATAAGCCTCTTATCCTTACCCTTCATAGGGCAGACAGAATGAAAACTACAATCACAGGGAACTATTCAAATTGATCATGTGGACCACAGTCTTGTCTAATTCAATGAAACTATGAGCCATGCCATGCAGGGCCACCCAAAACAGGTTATGGTGGAGAAGACATGGTCCACTGGAGAATACAGTGGCAAACCACTTCAGCATGCTTGCCTCGAGAACCCCTTGAACAGTATGAAAAGGGTTGACTATTAAAGAGTACATATTTTCTAGAGACAAAAATGATTTATTGCAAAGCATATGTCCAGCTCTCAAAGAGCACAGTTAATGGAATATAGTCCCAAGGCTCAATGAACAAAAGCAAATCCCAAGAACAAACACAGTATTCTTAATCCAGAAGATGTTCAATAAATTTTGCTCAAAATTGGCATAAATAATGTATAAGTGTTGGTATGTTAAACAGACTATTTTTAATGCTTAGCTTACAATTAGATATAGTGTTGTAAGATCTTGGACCTCCAAGGGAGCAATGGATTTGGCCTTAGGTATCAGATCTAGTCTTTGATTCCATCAAAATAAAATAAACATAATATTCCAAAGACAAAGTTTGATAAATGCATTCATTTTTTTCCAGAGATATAAAGGATTTGCAGAAATTCTTTCTTATAGTTACTTTGTTCAGCTTCACCTGAAAGTAGACCCTGAGACAAAATATCAGTCATGAACAGCAAATGCCCTTTTCCTTCCTTTCCATAACTTTCTCTTCCTTCTTGCATTATGCTGTCATGATTAACATTTCTAAGGAAACTTCTCAAACTAGGTTCATCCAGAACAACGCCTCTACTATAGAACATCTCTGCATCTATCATCTATATTTTGTAGTTGATTTAAATACCTTGGGTTGTTATTACTGGATTTGAATTTGGGGGGAGACAAATATTTGATATTTGTTTTAATAACCTGTAATAAAAGCTTGTTCCACCAGTGTCAGTAAACACATTAGACTTTAGTACTATTTCTATCTGCTAGTATTTGGCTAGGATATCATTACCTGCTGTAACAAATGCCAGCATATATAATGCCTGAAACATGACAGAAGTTTATTCCTTTCTCAGGTTAAGTGTATATAGCTGTCCCTGGTTGGCAAGTAGTATAATTCCAAGAAATGGTGAGTTCTAGTCAATCAGGGACCCAAGCTCCATCTATTGTGTTGCTCTGTCTTCTTCAATATGTAATTTGCCAGGTCATGGGCTCCTCTGCACCAAAGAGGTAGAAAGCAAATGAACCCAAGAAGGTCACATGCAGGAGGAATTCATGCACCTAGAATTAAATCACATGATCACACCAAACTCCAGAGAAGGCTAGGAAATGTAGAGCAAATGGGTCTTTTCAATGATGAGTTTATTAGAAAGAAACTGTCTGGCTTTTTGTCCAAATTCAATGTGGCTTGATTTTAATTCAATTATTGGAAACTGAAAATAAACCTCTCCAGACCTTCCCAGAGCTAAAGATTAAATGGACCTTGTTTGAAACACCTGTTAAGATACTTTTACACCATGTAGTGGTCTGTATGTGTGACTGTCTCACTGGTCTCTGATGCCTTTACTGACTTGCACTATATCATTTTCATCTTTGAAATTTTAACCATGCTTAGCATGAAGGAACACTTATTAAACATTTATGAATAAATGGATGAAAGAATTTTATTTGTCACTCTCCAGAGTTATATGTACAGCCCATTGTCCATATATTTTAAATATTGTTTTTTACCTCTTTGGACATGGTTTATAGGTATTATTACTTAAAAGTAAAAGAATAAATGAAGGTAAGGCTTCATTCTAATTTCCTCCCTTTTGCCTCCAAATATTGGTGTGTGCCAGGATTCCACTTTAGGACTTCTTTTTGTTTCCGTATGTACTGTCTCCCTATGTGGTCTCATCTCCTCTTTTATCAGTTATTATTGCCACAATACTGTACAACAACTACCAAGAAATCTCAGTGGCATGCAATAATAAATATCCAATTTTGTTTACAAATCTGTATGCTGTCTAGACAATTCTACTGACACAGGAAAGGCTTAAGTATTATCTGATGAAATCACTCCTGTGCTGCTCAGCTGCTCAGCCAGCTGGGGGCTGCCTGGTCTGGGGTAGTCTCAGCTAGGATGAGTCACTTTGCTCTCATTCTCCAACAGACTAATTTAGGTTTACATTTATTATCACATACAGGTTTGAGAGAGAAAGCATGAAAGTCTATTTAAAACTGTACAAGCTAATTCTAATGATTACATGGAAAGAAAACAATTTAAAGCAAAAAGAGCCCAGAAAAATTTATTCTAAAAATGAAAAATGAGGGGAGAAACTAACCTTTTTCAGAAAATAAAACATATTGTAAAGCTATAATCATTAAAATATGAGGATCAATTAAATAAAATAAAACATTCAAGAATAAAGGGGGGGGAGTATAATTTAGTTCACAATAAAGATGGTGTTTTGAATAAGTTTCCCCAAGATGAATTCTTCAGTAAATGGATTTCAGACAACTGCCTTTCTTGGGGACAAAAAGGAATAAGGGTGCATCTCATATCTTACCAAAAAAAAATCTAAATGGATCAAATGCATGAATAACAAAAGGCAAAGAATAAAAGAACAGAGGGTAAGATTTTTATAAATATGATAGAAAATCCAAAATTGCTAAATTAAAAGTTGGTATATCCAGTTATATAAAAAATCAAACATTTTTACATGCCAAAAAATGGACAGCATATCAAAATCCAAAGAAGAACAACAAACAGGGGAATATATTTGCTACTCATGTCTCTGAAGAAGAGCCAGTTTCCTTAAGAAACAAGCCAAAAATACAAGTTTCGGAGAAAAGACAATGAAAATCATATATTAATTGATATATGTGGAATCTAGAAAAATGGTATCAGTCCAGTTCAGTTCAGTTCAGTTGCTCAGTCGTGTCTGACTCTTTGTGACCCCATGAATCACAGCACTCCAGGCCTCCTTGTCCATCACCATCTCCCGGAGTTTACTCAGACTCGCGTCCATCGAGTCAGTGATGCCATCCAGCCATCTCGTCCTGGGTCGTCCCCTTCTCCTCCTGCCCCCAATCCCTCCCAGCATCAAAGTCTTTTCCAATGAGTCAACTCTTCGCATGAGGTGGCCAAAGTACTGGAGTTTCAGCTTCAGCATCATTCCCTCCAAAGAAATCCCAGGGCTGATCTCCTTTAGAATGGACTGGTTGGATCTCCTTGCAGTCCAAGGGACTCTCAAGAGTCTTCTCCAACACCACAGTTCAAAAGCATCAATTCTTCGGTGCTCAGCCTTCTTCACAGTCCAACTCTCACATCCATACATGACCAC
>SJYQ01095247.1:1265937-1280230 GCA_006410935.1 Redunca redunca
ACCCAGAGGGATGGTACGGGGAGGGAGGGGGGAGGGGGGTTCAGGATGGGGAACACATGTATACCTGTGGCAGAATCATGTTGATGTATGGCAAAACCAATACAATATTGTAAGTAATTAACCTCCAATTAAAATAAATAAATTTATATTTTAAAAAATAATAAAATAAATCTCTAATGAAACATCATTTTCTTACATCAGATTAGCAGGGATCAGAAAGTTTGGTTTCTTTCTGTGTCACAGAATAGGAAGTAGGGATTGGCAATTTTTTTCTGTAAAACCCAGATAGTGACTATTTTCACCTTTGTGAAACATGCCAATATGTCCTCTGTTGCATCCACTCCACTCTGCAGTTTGAAAGCAGGCATAGACAATGTGCATGGTTGGTTCAAGCAAAACTTTATTTCCAAAAACAAGAAGCCACAGCTTGTTTATTCTTGGTATAGATAAATTAGCATGTACTTACAGTGCCAATGGGAGTATAAATTGGTACCACTGTCATGAGAGTCAGTCTAGCATCATATGTCACATTTAAAGTACACATACTTTTTGATGAAGCAATTGTAACTCTAAGCCTGCAGTTCATTGGTATACTCACACAGGTGTGAAACAAAATAACAACAAGGATATTTAGTTCAGTTCAGTTCAGTCGCTCAGTCGTGTCCGACTCTTTGAGACCCCATGAATCGCAGCATGCCAGGCCTCCCTGGCCATCACCAACTCCCGAAGTTTACTCAGACTCAAGTCCATCGAGTCAGTGATGCCATCCAGCCATCTCATTCTCTGTCGTCCCCTTCTCCTCCTGCCCCTAATCCCTCCTAGCATCAGAATCTTTTCCACTAAATCAACTCTTCACATGAGGTGGTCAAAGTACTGGAGTTTCAGCTTCAGCATCATTCCCTCCAAAGAAATCCCAGGGTTGATCTCCTTCAGAATGGACTGGTTGGATCTCCTTGCAGTCCAAGGGACTCTCAAGAGTCTCTTCTCCAACACCACAGTTCAAAAGCATCAATTCTTAGGCGCTCAGCTTTCTTCACAGTCCAACTCTCACATCCATACATGACCACTGGAAAAACCATAGCCTTGACTAGATGGACCTTTGTTGGCAAAGTAATGTCTCTGCTTTTCAATATGCTATCTAGGTTGGTCATAACTTTCCTTCCAAGGAGTAAGCATCTTTTAATTTCATGGCTGCAGTCACCATCTGCAGTGATTTTGGAGCCCAAAACTATAAAATCTGACACTGTTTCCACTGTTTCCCCATCTACTTGCCATGAAGTGATGGGGCCAGATGCCATGATTTTCATTTTCTGAATGTTGGGCTTTAAGCCAAATTTTTCACTCTCCTCTTTCACTTTCATCAAGAGGCTTTTTAGTCCCTCTTCACTTTCTGCCAATGGATATTAACTGAAGCCAAAAATTGTAAACAATTTAAACATATCCTTAATGTGGAAAAATATTCAACTGTAAAAACAATAGGGAGGGCTCATCTACTAAAATAGAATAAACTCCAAGGTGTAATGTTCAGCACAAAAGCAAGATGCAGGACAGAATGTAAAAGATCCTATCATGAGCACTCACAGACACACAACACACACATTTACAAATTCCTGAAATGCCTTATCACTGGGAGGATACTTATGAAACTATAACAAAGTTTCTATCTAAGAAGAGGAACAAAGCAACTGGGAACAAGGTAAGAATGAGGCTAACTGTTCACTGTGTTAATAATTTGAACACAAAATTTAAGCTATAATCTCATATTACTTATTTTAAAATTAAAGTTAAATTTGAGTTTTCACTTAGTCCCATTTAACAGTGGATAGGCAAGACAATAGATAAAAAAGAATCTCTGGAAAGAAAATATGCCCAAAAAATATATCTTCCAAATTTTTCTTGCCTAGACTATTTTCCTTGAATTTCTCTGTTCTTTTATCTTCTGTCTTTAGGACCTCTTATTGCATTTGTCAAATCCCAAATGGTTCATCTCTCTTTTAACCTCTGTGTTCAATGTATTTGAGTCACCAGAGGGTTCACCTAAGGTAAGGAGGTCACCGAGGGCTCCTTTGTCAACCCAAATGGGTCTTACTGGTGGTAAGCCAAATGTCAGAAGCTTTTGCCAAAGCCAAAAGAATAGGGCAGGCAAGGACACTTCTGAGGAGCAAACCTGATCAGACCACTCCCATCACTCATTAATTGGGAAAGGGCATCTTTCACAAGTCTTCTCACACACCTAGCCCTCATTTGTAAAGTTTAAAATGGGATCAATGAGAAGTTGTCTCTGAGAACAAGGTCAATATACCCATAATGACCATAGCAACAGTCAAGCTTACTTACTGATGACACTTATAAAGAGCAGCAGATGAAAGAAGGTTGGTGCACACGTTAACTCCACCACCTCAAAGACTGAGGGCACCACGCCTTAGCACCTGGCCTCATTCAACTGGGCCCTGCTCTGCACCATGTCTTCCTTCCCCTTAAGCTGCTGTAGGAAATGGCTTGGCCCTTCTCTTTCCAGTTTCTCCAGGAAGGAGAACAGTGGGACCTGAGGTCTAAAGTCACATTCATCAGGAGCAGAGCCATGTCAGGGATTTGGAGAGGCTGTACTCTCAGACGCTGAGTGAGGAGAGCAGGAAGGTTACAGAGCTGAGCAATGCTATGAGCTCAGGTGGGGTCCAGCCTCATCCTGAGCCCCTGGGGAGCCCTGCACCACAAATGACATTCCAGAGGTAGGCCCTGTTATGGATATAAGCTAAAGAGGATAGTGGGTGGTGTAGTTTTCCTGATAAAGGTGGTTCTGGCTGGCTTAAGGCAATCCTTTAGAAAAGCCAAGAACACACCTACAACTGGGAAATAGGCTGTAGCCTAGTAAAGAAGACTGGCAGCCCAAGTGGCTCAGTGGTAAAGAATCTGCCTGCCAGTGCAGGAAATGCCAGAGACATGGATTTTTATCCCTGGGTCTGGAAGATCCCCTGGAGGAGGAAATGTCAACTCACTCCAGTATTTTGCAGAGAAAATCCCACGGACAGAGGAGCCTGGCAGGCTACAGTCCATTGGGTTGCAAAGAGTTGGACACGACTGAGAAACTGAGCATGCACTCATACAGTAGTATAGAAGACTGGGCAAAGCACGAACAGTATTCACTTTTGTGTGCCTAGGGCATCTCCAAACAGCAGAGAATGAGAGCAGAACAGTCAACTGTTCTGACTAGAATGAATTTCCAGAAGGAATCATGGATCCACCAGCCACAGTTTTTGTCCAACAAGTGACAAGCACTTCTGTGTTTGGGTATGCTACAGCATGTATTACCAAGTGTCAGAAGCAGTGGGTGATGTGGTAGTTTCCTAGAGCTCCCATAACAAAGTACCACAAGCTGAATGGCCTAAACAACAAAAATGTATTGTCTCATAGCTCTGGAGGCTAGAAGTCCCAGGTTCACATATCAGCAAGTCTATGTTCTTCTGAAATCTATGGGGAAAGGATCCTTCCTCGCCTCTTCCAAATTCTGGAAGCCTCAGATGTTTCTTGGTTTGTGGTAGCAAAATTTCAGTCCTCACATGGCATGCTCCCTAACATCTACTGCCAAATTTCCTTTTTAATATAAGGATATCAGTCGTATTGGATTAGGGGCCCATCCTAATCCAGTATGACCTCATCTTAACTAACTATATCTTCAGCAACTTTATTTCCAAATAAGTTCATATTCTGAGGATCTGGGGGTTAGGACACATGAATTTGGGGGTTGGAGAGATACAATTCAGCCTGTAAATGGTAAGTGTGTAATCACATTAGCAATTTCACCCTAAAAGTTTGGTTTCTGGTCTGGAACTATTCCCCCAATAACATACTTCTGCCTCAAGTCTGTTCACTACAACCCAGCCTTGTATGATCCATTATGTAAAGGTAACCCCACACTTACTATCAGCTTAACAATGGAAATTCCAAGTGAAGACTCAAACCAATCCCTGTTCTGTGCAATGGCAGGCCTCCCCCAGAACGGATACAATGTAATTTCCATCTTTTTTTGGCCACTGTTTGTTCAACAGAGAACATCTCCATGAACATAAAGAACTTTTCATTATTGGGGGTGGGGAAGCAGAGGGAATGAGCTAACTGCAACACTTTGTGGGCAAAATGTTTGTTTTAACATTCTAATTCTGAATATTGAGGACAAACAGATGAGTAGTTTCTTGTTTCAATACATTGGCCATCAAGAGAACAGGAGTATAGACATGAAACAATATTGTTCCTGGCTACTAATCAAAAAGTTGAATGAAAAATCACTGGAGCACAGTTGTGCAGTGGTGCACCATTAAAACTTCCTTTCTGGAGATAAAGGCTGGAGAGAGTCAACACTATCAATAAAACTTTAGGAATGTAGGCAGTAGATTATGCATGGATCACTGGCACGTAAATAAGAAGATAATGTGTGCACATAACATCCATTAAAGAAGTGAGTTGAGAGTTATAGGTATGAGTGAAAAAATGAAGGAATTACACCCGTACCTTCCCCCCACCCCAATGCTAAAAGATGTTGTTTGGATCTAATCTCAGCAGGCTTCATATGGTCCCTCTTTCCAGCCAAGTGTTGTCTGGGTCTGAGACAAGCTTCATTATCAAGGTGATGTCACAAGCTTCTGGCAACCAGGTCACCTATTAGATTCTCTTGCCATCTTGAACTTCCTGACCCATCACTTGGCCCTGACATATGGAAACAGTGCACACCTTGCTCCTACTACTGTTACCTAAGCTAACCTATGCCCTTTGATCTTCCACATTTTGTTCTTGCAACTTCAAATCCTTGCAGTAGCCTCTAAGCTCTACCTGTTGTCAAGTTTTCTAAGCCCTTTGAATTAAGTAGTTTTCTTTAAGTCAATAGATGTTGTACCCAAGATAGCCATTCTGTGTGAAATTGAACAAAACTGAATAACATTCCCTTAAATTTTGTTTTCAAAACTAGGCTTACAGCAGAATAGCCATTCATGTAGAAATAAATGTCACATACTACTTCTTTATGACCTCATCTAATAGGCTTGGGAAAGAACTTCTTATGTATGTGTCCACACCCACAAATAATCAGTACACCAAATTATGTTTTACAGGTGGAGCAGATTTGTATCATTAATGGTCCCACTTCTTCACCCATCCTTATGTTCATGCCCTTTATAAACTTGCAGTGCCCTCCCACTCTGATGGTGGGCTGGTCAAGTGTCTTGATGTGGCCAAAGGGATGTTGACAGACATGGTGCAAAGGCTTGAAAATTTTCCACAATTGTTCTTACTCTTCTGCCATTGTTATTATAATATTCCAGTGCTAAGATGGTGAGTGAGACAAAGAGAGAAAATCTGAGTTGTCATCATTGTTGAGGCCTTCCTAGATCACACACAACCTGCAAATATCCCAATGTGTGGGAAAACCTAGCTGAGATTAGAAGAACCACCCAGCCAATCTGCAGCAATGCATCTTATCTGGGGACACAGGTTTTAAATGGTTTGTTACTGACAGAAGAGCTTGCAAATTATCTTATCATCCATAATCCCATTCCATAGCAATAAATCTACTTGTACACAAATCCCATGAGAGTATAGATCTTGTCTCATAGTGTCATTAATGGTTCTTATGTATAATGGCTGACGTAATAGGTTTTCAATAAACATCTATTGGATTGATGAATGAATAAATAAATGAAAATAATTATGGTAATAGTAATAACAATATTAAGTACAATTAACTTAGATTCTATTATGTTCTAAACACTCTCCTAGGTGTCTAATCAGCTGTTTCACTTGATTCCTTGTCAGCTCTTTAAAAAAATATTATTTATCCCATTTCAGATATGAGAGAATTGAGGTTCAAAGTAACTGAACAACTTGTTCAAGATCACACACATTTCAAAAATAGCACATGCATGACTCAAATTCAGGACTGTTTAAATTCAAAACCTATGTCATTTATAGAAAATATAGGTACTAATTTATCAAAACTATATAATAGGTTGGAGAAGGCAATGGCACCCCACTTCTTGTATATCTTAGAGAATTTGAGTGGCTTAATTAAATTTTAAAACAAGCAAATTCAAGTTGACCCTGGAATCTTCTCTATGCCCAGGTGCTTTCTAATAATCACAAAACTTAGAGCAAGCAAGCACAATTATAAGGTCCCATCCAAGAATATGGAGTTATCTTCTGAAATTTTGAATGTGAAGTCAAAAGCAAAATAAATGAAATAAGAAATATACAAAGTAATAGAAATAATACTATTACACACTTGAGCAAGACATGGATATGAAACCTAATTGACTATGCTAATAAAAGTAACAAAAGATATACAAAGGATTGGATATACCTGGAAATGGGAATATATGTCTACCTCCCCTTTTGCATTAACAAGAAGGAGATTTTCAATAACAGTATTAGGAGCAAAATAAAAGAAGAAGAAGGAGAAAAAGTTAAGGAGTGTATTTGGTGAGACTCTGCAGGGAAACAGAACAAATAAAACGTGTGTGTGTGTGCAGGATAAGGAATTGGCATATGCAATATGCAGCTCTTGAGGCTGGCGACTTCAAAATCTACAATGTGGGCCAGCACACAGACAGAACCTCAAGGAGAGAATTTAAAATCCACCATCATTTTAAAGTGTTTAACAATGTACAATATTTTAATCATTATAAATTATTGTAAAGCATTTTATTATACCTTCCTCAGTAAATGATAGAGCTACAAAAAGTAATCTTTCTGTTCAAATGTTTCATAATTAACTAACATTAATAATAAATATTGTTTCATCTAATAGATATGGAGAAAAAAATTATTGTCAAAAATAAGAGAATACACATTTTTTCCAAGCATACAAGGAACATGTATGAAATCTGACTATGTGCTAGACCTTTCTTTTAAGGATCAGATGATAAATACATTAAGCTTTGCAGACCATGCCATTTCTATCACAAATGTTAACTCTGTCATTGTAACAAAACAAGCAATAGACAACATATAAGGAATCAGCATGGCTATGTTCTGATAAAACTTTATCTACAGAAACAGGTGATCTGGATACCTGTTTTAAGAAAGGGGAAAATAGTGCTCATATATTAATTTATTTTATGTGATTATCCCAACCTTGACATCAAATAGAAAACCAGATAAGAATAAGGTAATTAAATAAGCTGATTTCACTGAAGATCCTAAGGCTAAGAATATTGACTATCCATTAAGAAAGAAAAAATTGAACTCCAACCTAATCCTGTTTAAAAAAAAAAAGTCTCCAATAGATTATAGTCCCCAATGTAAAAGAAAAAAATCAAAACATCCAGATAAAAAAATGAGAATACCTGTATGACCTCATGATAGAATATTATTTCTTAAATAAGATGCAGTATGCAACCCATGAGAGAAAATACTGATATATTCAACTACATTTATCCCAAAAGTTTTATTCAACAAAAGATACCATTAATAGAGAAAAGATAAAATACAAACTGGGAAAAGACATTTGCAGCACATATAATTGACACAGGAGGGGCAGCACTAAGATGCAGGAGGAATAGATCAGAGAGACCACTTTCTCCCCCACAAATTCATCAAAAGAACATTTGAATGCTGAGTAAATTCCACAAAACAACTTCTGAATGCGGGCAGAGGACATCAGGCACCAAGAAAAGCAGCCCATTGTCTTTGAAAGGAGGTAGGAAAAAATGTAAAAGATAAAAAGAGAAACAAAAGAGGTAGGGACGGAGCTCCATCCCAGGAAGGGAGTCTTTTAAAAGACAGAAGTTTCCAAACACCAGGAAACACTCACTGCCGAGTCTGTGGCGAGCCTTGGAACCACAGAGGGCAACATAGGGAGGAAAAATAAATAAATAATTAAAACCCACAGATTAGGTGCCCAATGGTAACTCCCAGCAGAGAAGCAGCACAGATGCCTGCATCCACCACTAGCAAGTGGGGGCTGGGCAGGGAGGCGTGGGCTGCATTGCTTAGAGTAAGGACCAGGCCTGAATGCCCCGAGGGCAATCTGAGGGAACTAACTTGGGATAGCAAACCAGACTGGGGGATAGCTACCATGTGAAAAGCCCTAACCTAAGACACCACCAGGCCTGTGCACAGAACAAAGGACTGAGCAGAGCTAGCCAGCTGCAGACCGGCCCAACCCCCTCAGGTGACAGGCAGGTGAGGACAGTCAAAGCAATCGCAGCCCCAGAGAGGCATTATCTACCAAACTGCAAGCAGGCTTCATTGCTAACCAAGACTTCTTGGGATTCTGGACAGTCAGCATCTGCCAGAAGGTGTGCCAGTTGTACACCCAGAAAACCGAGCGGCAGGGACAGGGGAGACGATAACTCTCAGCAACCACACTCACCAAACACCTGGTCACCTGAGCTGCTCGGACCTGAGAAGGGCACAAAACGCAGGCCCAACCAAGTCTGCACCTCTGAGGACTACCCAAGTACTTGAACTTGAGTGACTTAAACCTGGGAAGTGCATACAACCCAGGGCCAGCCTCAGACAGTTCCCAGCAGAGCAACCTAGAGCCTAAGCAGTGTAGACAGGGAAAGCACACACGCCGTGAGTAGGGACAAACCCAATGTGGCCAAGACACTGAGAGCACACACCAGTGTTATTTGTTTGCAGTGTCCCTCCCTCCCCACAGCACGACAGAACAGGTGAGCCTAAAAAAGTGTCCACCACGGCCCCCTTGTGTCAGGGTGGAAATTAAACACTGAAGAGACCAGCAAACAGAAGAAGCTAAAACAGAGGGCACCTCCTTGGAAGTGACAGGTGCAATAAATTAAAACCCTGTAGTTAGTACTACATGGGAAGGGGTATATAGATCTTGAGAAATATAAGCTGGATCAAGGAACTATCTGAAAATGAACTGACCCCACACTGCCCACATCACCAGAGGAAGCCCTAGATATATTTTTTACTATTTTTACTATCATCATTTAATTCTTTTATTTTTAAGTCCTCTATTACTCCTTCAATTTTCATTTTTATAACCTACTATTACTTTGCAAAAAAATAAAGAGAGAGAGANTATCTATTTTTACTTGGGTGCAAGATTACAGGCTTGACTGCTCTCTCCCCCTTTGGACTCTCCTTTTTCTCCACCAGGTCGCCTCTATCTCTCCCTCCCCTTCTCTCCTCTACCCAGCTCTGTGAATTTCCTTGTGTGTTCCAGACGGTAGAAAACACTTATGGAACTGATTACTGGCTGGATCTGGCTCTCTCTTTTTGATTCCCCCTTTATCCTCCTGGACACTTCTGTCACCTTCCTCCCTCTTCTCTTCTCTGTATAACTCTGTGAACATCTCTGAATGGTCCACACTGTGGAGCGCACATAAGGAAGTGATTACTGGCTAGCTTGCTCTCTCCTCTTTTGATTCCACCTCATCTCATCCTGGTCACCTCTATCTCTCTCCTCCCTCTTCTCTTCTCCTTGTATCTCTGTGAACCTCTCTGGGTGTTCCTCACTGTAGAGAAACTTTTCATCTTTAACCTAGATATTTTATCAATGGTGTGTATAGATGGAGAAGTCCTTAGGCTACTGTAAAAAGAAGACTGAAAACCAGAAGAGGAGGCTTAAGTCCAAATCCTGAGAACACCAGATAACTCAACTCCAGGGAACATTAATTGACAGGAGCTCATCAAATGCCTCCATACCTACACTGAAACCAAGCACCACCCAAGGGCCAACAAGTTCCAGAGCAAGACATACCATGAAAATTCTCCAGCAACACAGGAACATAGCCCTGACCTTCAATATACAGGCTGCCCAAAGTCACTCCAAACCCACTGACATCTCATAACTCATTACTGAATACTTCATTGCACTCCACAGAGAAGAAATCCAGCTCCACCCACCAGAACACTGACACAAGCTTCCCTAACCAGGAAACTTTGACAAGCCACCCTTATAACCCCACCCACAGCGAGGAAACTCCACAATAAAGAGAACTCCACAAACTGCCAGAATACAGAAAGGCCACCACAAACACAGCAATATAAACAAGATGAAGAGACAGAGGAATACCCAGCAGATAAAGGAACAGGATAAATGCCCACCAACCCTAACAAAAGAGGAAGAAATAGGGAATCTACCTGATAAAGAATTCCAAATAATTATAGTGAAAATGATCCAAAATCTTAAGAACAAAATGGAATCACAGATAAATCGCCTGGAGACAAGGACTGAGAAGATGCAAGAAAGGTTTAACAAGGACCTAGAAGAAATAAAAAAGAGTCAATATATAATGAATAATGCAATATATGATATCAAAAACATTCTGGAGGGAACAAATAGTAGAATAATGGAGGCAGAATACAGGATTAGTGAGGTAGAAGATAGAATGGTAGAAATAAATGAATCAGAGAGGAAAAAAGAAAAATGAATTAAAAGAAATGAGAACAATCTCAGAGACCTCCAAGACAATGTTAAATGCCCCAACATTCGAATCATAGGATTCCCAGAAGAAGAAGACAAAAAGAAAGACCATGAGAAAATACTTGAAGAGATAGTAGTTGAAAACGTCCCTAAAATGGGGAAGGAAATAATCACCCAAGTCCAAGAAACCCAGAGAGTCCCAAACAGGATAAACCCAAGGCAAAACACCCCAAGACACATATTAATCAAATTAACAAAGATCAAACACAAAGAACAAATATTAAAAACAGCAAGGGAAAAACAACAAATAATACACAAGGGGATTCCCATAATGATAACAGCTGATCTTTCAATAGAAACTCTTCAGGCCAGGAGGGAATGGCAAGACATACTTAAAGTAATGAAAGAAAAGAACCTACAGCCCAGATTGCTGTACTCAGCAAGGATCTCATTCAAATATGAAGGAGAAATCAAAAGCTTTACAGACAAGCAAAAGCTGAGAGAAATCAGCACCACCAAACCAGCTCTCCAACAAATGCTAAAAGATCTTCTCTAGACAGGAAACACAAAAAGGGTGTATAAACTCAAACCCAAAACAATAAAGTAAAGGGATCATACTTATCAATAATTACCTTAAACGTAAATGGGTTGAATGACCCAACTAAAAGACAAAGACTAGCTGAATGGATACAAAAATAAGATCCTTATATATGTTGTCTACAAGAGACCCACCTCGAAACAAGAGACACATACAGAACGAAAGTGAAGGGCTGGAAAAATATATTCCACGCAAATAGAGACAAAAAGAAAGCAGGAGTAGCAATAGTCATATCAGATAATATAGACTTTAAAACAAAGGCTGTGAAAAGAGACAAAGAAGGACACTACATAATGACCAAAGGATCAATCCAAGAAGAAGATATAACAATTATAAATATATATGCACCCAACATAGGAGCACCACAATATGTAAGACAAATGCTAACAAGTATGAAAGGGGAAATTAACAATAACACAATAATAGTGGGAGATTTTAATACCCCACTCACACCTATGGACAGATCAACTAAGCAGAAAATTAACAAGAAAGCACGAACTTTAAATGATACAATAGACCAGTTTGACCTAATTGATATCTATAGGACATTTCACCCCAAAACAATGAATTTCACCTTTTTCTCAAGCACATACAGAACCTTCTCCAGGATAGATCACATCCTGGGCCATAAATCTAGCCTTGGTAAATTCAAAAAAATTGAAATCATTCCAAGAATCTTTTCTGACCACAGTGCAGTAAGATTAGATCTCAATTACAGAAGAAAAACTATTAAAAATTCCAACATATGGATGCTGAACAACACACTGCTGAATAACCAACAAATCACAGAAGAAATCAAAAAAGAAATCAAAATATGCATAGAAACGAGTGAAAATGAAAACACAACAACCCAAAACCTGTGGGGCAATGTAAAAACAGTGCTAAGGGGAAGGTTCATAGCAATACAGGCATACCTCAAGAAACAAGAAAACAGTCAAATAAATAATCTAACTCTACACCTAAAGCAACTAGAAAAGGAAGGAATGAAGAACCCCAGGGTTAGTAGAAGGAAAGAAATCTTAAAAATTAGGGCAGAAATAAATATGAAAGAAACAAAAGAAACCATAGCAAAAATCAACAAAACCAAAGTCTAGTTCTATGAAGGATTAAGAAAATTGACAAACCATTACCCAGACTCATCAAGAAACAAAGGGGGGAAAATCAAATCGATAAAATTAGAAATGAAAATGGGGAGATCACAACAGACAACACAGAAATACAAAGGGTCATAAGAGACTACTATCAGCATTTATATGCCAATAAAATGGACAACTTGGAAGAAATGGACAAATTCTTAGAAAAGTACAACTTTCCAAAACTAAACTGGGAAGAAATAGAAAATCTTAACAGACCCATCACAAGCACCACAATTGAAACTGTAATCAGAAATTTTCCAGCAAAAAAAGCCCAAGTCCAGATGGTCCAGCTGAATTCTACCAAAACATAGAGAAGAGCTAACACCTATCCTACTCAAACTCTTCCAGAAAATTGCAGAGGAAGGTAAACTTCCAAACTCATTCTATGAGGCCACCATCACCCTAATACCAAAACCTGACAAAGATGCCACACACACACACACACCCCAAAAAAAAAAAAACTACAGGCAAATATCACTGACGAATATAGATGCAAACATCTTTAACAAAATTCTAGCAATCAGAATCCAACAACACATTAAAAAGATCATACATCATGACCAAGTGGGCTTTATCCCAGGGATGCAAGGATTCTTCAATATCCAAAAATCAATTAATGTAATATACCACATTAACAAATTGAAAAATAAAAGACATATGATTATCTCAATAGATGCAGAGAAAGCCTTTGACAAAATTCAACATCTATTTATGATAAAAACTCTCCAGAAAACAGAAATAGAAGGAACATACCTCAACATAATGAAAGCTATATATGACAAACCCACAGCAAACATTATCCTCAATGGTGAAAAATTGAAAGCATTTCCCCTAAAGTCAGGAACAAGACAAGGGTACCCACTTTTACCACTACTATTCAACATAGTTTTGGAAGTTTTGGCCACAGCAATCAGAGCAGAAAAAGAAATGAAAGAATCAAAAATGGAAAAGAAGAGTAAAACTCTCACTGTTTGCAGATGACATGATCCTCTACATAGAAAACCCTAAAGACTCCACCAGAAAATTAATAGAGCTAATCAATGAAAATAGTAAAGTTGTAGGATATAAAATCAACACACAGAAATCCTTTGCATTCCTATACACTAATAATGAGAAAATAGAAAGAGAAATTGAGGAAACAATTCCATTCACCGTTGCAATGAAAAGAATAAAATACTTAGGAATATATCTACCTAAAGAAACAAAAGACCTATATATAAAATACTATAAAACACTTGATAAAGAAATCAAAAAGGACACTAATAGATGGAGAAATATACCATGTTCATGGATCGGAAGAATCAATATAGTGAAAAGGAGTATACTTCCCAAAGCAATCTATAGATTCAATGCAATCCCTATCAAGCTACCAACGGTATTTTTCACAGAGCTAGAACAAATAATTTCACAATTTGTGTGGAAATACAAAAAACTTCGAATAGCCAAAGCAATCTTGAGGAAGAAGAATGAAACTGGAGGAATCAACCTGCCTGACTTCAAGCTCTACTACAAAGCCTGTCATCAAGACAGTATGGTACTGGCAAAATGACAGAAATATAGATCAATGGAACAATATAGACAGCCCAGAAATAAATCCACACACCTCGACAAAGGAGGTAAGAATATACAATGGATTAAAGACAATCTTTTTAACAAGTGGTGCTGGGAAAACTGGTCAACCACTTGTAAAAGAATGAAACTAGAATACTTTCTAAAACCATACACAAAAATAAACTCAAAATGGATTAAAGATCTAAATGTAAGACAAGAAACTATAAAACTCCTAGAGGGGAACATAGGTAAAACACTCTCCGACATACATCACAGCAGGATCCTCTATGACCCACCTCCCAGAATATTGGAAATAAAAGCAAAAATAAACAAATAGGACCTAATTAAAATTAAAAGCTTCTGCACAACAAAGGAAACTCTAAGCAAGGTGAAAAGACAGCCTTCAGAATGGGAGAAAATAATAGCAAATGAAGCAACTGACAAACAACTAATCTCAAAAATATACAAGCAACGCCTGCAGCTCAATTCCAGAAAAATAAATGACCCAATCAAAAAATGGGCCAAAGAACTAAACAGACATTTCTCCAAAGAAGACATACAGATGGCTAACAAACACATGAAAAGATGCTCAACATCACTCATTATCAGAGAAATGCAAATCAA
>SJYQ01095247.1:1280240-1295724 GCA_006410935.1 Redunca redunca
CTGGAGAGGGTGTGGAGAAAAGGGAACCCTCTTACACTGTTGGTGGGAATGCAAACTAGGATAGCCACTATGGAGAACAGTGTGGAGATTCCTTAAAAAACTGGAAATAGAACTGCCTTATGACCCAGCAATCCCACTGCTGGGCATACACACCAAGGAAACCAGAATTGAAAGAGATGCATGTACCCCAATGTTCATCATGGCATTGTTTATAATAGTCAGGACATGGAAGCAACCTAGATGTCCATCAGCAGACGAATGGATAAGAAAGCCGTGGTACATATACACAATGGAGTATTACTCAGCCATTAAAAAGAATACATTTGAATCAGTTCTAATGAGATGGATGAAACTGGACCCTATTATACAGAGAGAAGTAAGCCAGAAAGAAAAACACCAATACAGTTTACTAAAGCATATATATGGAATTTAGAAAGATGGTAATGATAACCCTGTGTGTGAGACAGCAAAAGAGACACAGATGTACAGAACAGTCTTTTGGACTCTGTGGGAGAAGGAGAGGATGGGATGATTTGGGAGAATGGCACTGAAACATGTATAATATCATATGTGAAATGCATCACCAGTCTAGATTTGATGCATGATACAGGATGCTTAGGGCTAGTACACTGGGATGACCCAGCAGGATGAGATAGGGAGGGAGGTGGGAGGGGGGTTCAGGATGGGGAACACATATACATCCGTGATGGATTCATGTCAATATATGGCCAAACCCGTACAATATTGTAAAATAATTAACCTCCAATTAAAATAAATAAATTTATATTTAAAAATTGATACAGGATTGGTTTTCATGATATTTAGAGGAGTTCTACAAATAAGTACAAGATAGGGCAACTATAAAAAAATAGACAACTGATTCAAATATGCCTTATGTAGGAGAAAAAATAAAATCCCATAAATATATAGAAAGTTGATCAATCTTATCAGTAATTAGAAAAAATAAAAGCTAAAAGAAAACAGATACCATTTAAAACTCATAAGATTGGCAACATTTTTAAACTTGGAAAATGTCAAGTACTGAAGAGTATTTGATTTAGGTAATGGCAACACACTCCAGTTCTCTTGCCTGGAAAATCCCGTGGATGGAGGAGCCTGGTAGGCTACAGTCCATGGGATCCCAAAGAGTCGGACATGACTGAGTGACATCACTTTCAGTTTCACTTTGAATGACCTAGTGGTTTTCTCCACTTTCTTTCATTTCAGTCTGAATTTGGCAATAAGGAGTCCATGATCTTAGCCACAGTTAGCTCCTAGACTTGCTTTTCCTGACTACATAGAGCTTCTCCATTTTTGGCTACAATAATATAATCAATCTGATTTTGGTGTCAACAATCTGGTGATGTCCCTGTGTAGAGTCTTCTCTTGTGTTGTTGGAAGAGGGTGTTTCCTATGACCAGTGCATTCTCTTTGCAGAACTCTGTTAGCATTTGCCCTTCTGCATTCTGTATGCCAAGGCCAAATTTGCCTGTTACTTCAAGTGTTTCTTGACTTCCTACTTTTGCATTCCAGTACCCTATAATGAAAAGGACATCTTTCTGCAGTGTTGGTTCTAGAAGGTCTTGTAGGTCTTCATAGAACTGTTCAACTTCAGCTTCTTCAGCATTACTGATGGAGCATAGACATGGATTACCGTGATATTGAATGGTTTGCTTTGGAAACAAACAGAGATCATTCTGTCACTTTTGAGATTGCATCCAAGTACTGCATTTCAGATTCTTTTGTTGACTATGATGGCTACTCTATTTCTTCTAAGGGATTCCTGCCCACAGTAGTAGATATAACGGTCATCTGAGTTAAATTCACCCATTCCAGTCCATCTTAGTTCGCTGATTCCTAGAATGTTGATGTTCACTCTTGCCATCTCCTGTTTGACCACTTCCAATTTGCCTTGATTCATGGACCTAACATTCCAGGTTACTATGCAATATTGCTCTTTACAACATAGAACCTTGCTTCTGTCACCAGTTACATCCACAACTGGGTGTTGTTTTTGCTTTGACTCCATCCCTTCTTTCCTTCTGGAGTTATTTCTCCACTGATCTCCAGTAGCATATTGGGCACCTACTGACGTGGGGAGTTTATCTTTCAGTGTCCTATCTTTTTGCCTTTTCATACTGTTCATGGGGTTCTCAAGGCAAGAATACTGAAGTGGTTTGCCATTCCCTTCTCCAGTGGACCACATTCTGTCAGACCTCTCCACCATGATCCATCCATCTTGGGTGGCCCCACACAGCATGGCTTCGTTTCATTGAGTTAAACAAGGCTGTGGTCTGTGTGATCAGATTGGCTCGTTGTCAGTGATTGTGGTTTCAGTCTGTCTGCCATCTGATGCCCTCTCTCAGTGCCTACTGTTTTACTTGGGTTTCTCTTATCTCAAACGTGGGGTAGCTCCTCTCAGCCACCACCCCTGACCACAGAGGTAGCATAGCTCCTTCACAGCCGCTGTGATTCTTTGCCACTGCAGAAGCAGAAGATATTAAGAGATGGCAAATATACACAAAAAACTGTACAAAAAAGATCTTCACGACCCAGATAATCACGATGGTGTGATCACTCACATAGAGCCAAAATCCTGGAATGTGAAGTCAACTGGGCCTTAGGAAGCATCACTACAAACAAAGCTAGTGGAGGTGATGGAAACCAGTTGAGCTATTTCAAATCCTGAAAGATGATTCTGTAAAAGTGCTACACTCAATATACCAACAAATTCACATCAGTGGCCACAGGACTGGAAAAGGTCAGTTTTCATTCCAATCCCTAAGAAAGGCAATGCCAAAGAATGCTCAAACTACTGCACGATTGCTCTAATCTCACACCCTAGTAAAGTAAAGCTTGAAATTATCCAAGCCAGGCTTCACTAATACATGAACCATGAATTTCCAGATGTTCAAGCTGGCTTTATAAAAGGCAGAGGAACCAGAGATCAAATTCCCAGCATCCTCTGGATCACTGAAAAAGCAAGAGAATTCCAGAAAAACATCTATTTCTGCTTTATTGACTATGCCAAAGCCTTTGACTGTGTGGATTGCAATAAACTGGAAAATTCTGAAAGAGATGGGAATACCAGACCACCTGGCCTGCCTATTGAGAAACCTATATGCAGGTCAGGAAGCAACAGTTAGAACTGGACATGGAACAACAGACTGGTTCCAAATAGGAAAAGGAGTATGTCAAGGTTGTATATTATCACCCTGCTTATTTAACTTATATACAGAGTACATCATGAGAAATGTTGGGCTGAATGAAGCACAAGCTGGAATCAAGATTGCCGGTAGAAATATCAATCACCTCAGATATTCAGATGACACCACTCTTATGGCAGAAACTGAAGAGGAACTAAAAAGCCTCTTGATGAAAGTGAAAGAGGGGAGTGAAAAAGTGGGCTTAAAGTTCAACATTCAGAAAACTAAGATCATGACATCCAGTCCCATCCCTTCATGGCAAGTAGATGAGGAAACAGTGGAAACAGTGGCTGACTTTATTTGTCTGGACTCCAAAATCACTGCGGTTGGTGACTGCAGCTGTGAAATTAAAAAATGCTTACTTCTTGTAAGGAAAGTTATGACCAACCTGACAGCATATTAAAAAGCAGAGACATGACTTTGCCAACAAACGTCCATCTAGTCAAGGCTATGGTTTTTCCTGTGGTCATGTATGGATGTGAGAGTTGTACTATAAAGAAAGCTGAGTGCTGAAGAATTGATGCTTTTGAACTGTGGTGTTGGAGAAGACTCTTGAGAGTCCCTTGGACTGCAAGGAGATCCAACCAGTCTATCCTAAAGGAGATCAGTCCTGGGTGTTCATTGGAAAGACTGTTGTTGATGTGGAAACTGCAATACTTTGGCCACCTGATGTTAAGAGTTGACTCATTTGAAAAGACCCTGATGCTGAGAAAGATTGAAGGCAGGAGGAGAAGGGTACAACAGAGGATGAGACAGTGAATGACATCACTGACTCAATGGACATGGGTTTGGGTGGACTCCAGGAGTTGGTGATGGACAGGGAGGCCTGGTGAGCTGTGGTTCATGGAGTCACAAAGAGTCAGATACGACTAAGTGAGTGAACTAAACTGAACTGAAAAGAGTATGGCCCAAAAGAAAAAGCTATTGAACTACTGGCTGTGTGTGAACTTAAAGAATCTCTTTGTAAAACAGTTTTTTATTACCTAGCAAAATTCAACATTTTATTCTCTACAACCCAGTATTGGTCAAGGTGATTAATAACTTTGTAATAAACTTAATATAGTAAAATGTAATGTTTTGTTCACAAGAGCAGTCATGGGAACACCAAGCTGAGAGGAGCCAGTGGTGGTAATTAATCCACAAGTCACGTGAGATTGCTGCTTTCATGGGTAAGGCTTAAAAATCACAAACATTACTCATTTACACCTGTGATCCAGAACTAAGGCCTTTGCCTCATCAAACTGCAAGACAATCTGAAGTAACATAGTATGCGTTCACCAGAACTGAAGAACACAAACACAGGTCTCCAATACTATTCAAGTATTGTATTCTTGGAAGATGAAGTGGCATAATCTCCTTTGATTACTTCAAGACACATCTTGCTAACAGCTGCACAAAATAAATCAGGGAAGGCACAGGTGCTCACAGACACAGTGCACAGCACTGGTGGCTGGATCTGAGGCTTTGAGTACAGGGGAAGTAGCTTAGTAGGGAGCCACTGGCTGCTCTGGATGTGTGCTGCCTGGACAATTGTTCCACTGCAAAACATGCTATGTGTGCTATATTTCACTTTTTGTCTTTTTTTTTGTAAACTAAAAAATCCTTTTCAGATTTCTTTTGATTGATGAAAATAGGAACTTGTGTAAGTTTCATTAAAATGCAATTCAGTTCAGTTCATTTGCTCAGTCATGTCCGACTCTTTCTGACCCCATGGACTGCAGAATGCCAGACCTCCCTGTCCATCACCAACTCCCAGAGTTTATTCAGACTGATGTCCATTGAGTCAGTGATGCCATCCAACCTTCTCATCCTCTGTTGTCCCTTTCTCCTCCCACCTTCGATCTTTCCCAGCATCAGGGTCTTTTCCAATGAGTCAGTTCTTCGCAGCAGGTGGCCAAAGTATTGGAGTTACAATTTCAGCATCAGTCCTGCCAATGAATACTCAGGACTGATTTCCTTCAGGGTGGACTGACTGGATCTCTTTGTAGTCCAAGAGACTCTCAAGAGTCTTCTCCAACACCATAGTTCAAAAGCATCAATTCTTCGGTACTCAGCTTTCTTTACAGTCCAATTCTCACATCTATACATGACTACTGAGAAAACCATAGCTCTGATTAGATGGACCTTTGTTGGCAAAGTAATGTCTCTACTTTTTAATATTCTGTCTAGGTTGGTCATAACTTTTCTTCCAAGGAGTAAGTGTCTTTTAATTTCATGGCTGCAGTCACCATATGCAGTGATTTTGGAGCCAAAAATAATAATATAAAGTCTGCCACTGTTTCCATTGTTTCCCCATCTATTTTCCACGAGGTAATGGGACCAGTCTATTTCTGTTTTATTGACTATGCTAAAGTGTCGGGAGCCAGCACGAGGAGTCCTGCCCGTGGCAAAGGTCATGAGGTTAAGGGGCCCGACAGGCAAAGGCGAGTCAGGCCTTAAGCGAGCCTTGCTGGATCTGCTCGTGCATCTGCCCTAAAACCAGAGTCTGCCTGCTTTACTGTGTTATGCTTTCCACCTACTCTTCTGACATTAACAGGGGGCTGTCCCCCCACCACCTTTTTCTGGAAAAAGTTAATTTAGAGCTTTTAGATAATAAGTCTCCTGGGCATAATAAGAGTGTTTCAATCCAAGAACCCCTTTGATGGCTTTCTAGCCTGCCTGCTGGACTCTTACAGCTGTGCATGTGATTGTTTGCAGCCTCCCAACCACAAGAGGCACAGGAAGCTTAAAACATCCTAGGAATGTAGGGTCTTCCGAGGAGTCAAAATCATTTAGAATAGGACTGATTGGGGGTTTCATTTGTTGAGCCAATGCTTGCTGCCAAATTTTCATATATTTTATTTGTTGATATAGTTGGTATGTAGAAAAAACAGGTAGTAGCCCTGGCATTAGCAACATTAGATCTTTGAGTTAAGTATTTTCTTTGTTATAACCCACTGCACCTTTGTTCTACAGGAATGTAACTTTATTTAGTACTTTGAGGGTGATGACGATTAAAGAAAAAGGACTTCAAAGGAAGAGGAGTTTTCTGGTTGATAGACATTTATCTAGGAAAAGAGCCATAAAAATGTTAACAGGCTCCTTGGCCAGAAGATGATGTAAAACCACCTAAGACCTTTTGTATACGAGTAGTTATGCAAAAAGAAAGCTTGGTTTCAATAAGGGTCGGGACTGCTGCCCCTGCATAACTCTGCATATTCCATTATTTCTTTATGTACAACTTGGGGTATATAAACTGCTTTTGAAAATAAAGTTGTGGGTCTGGCACCAATGTTTGACTCCCCTGTGTCATTCATTTCTCCCTTTTCTGGCTGAATTCCCATCTGGAGCGTGGAGGCTCACCATGACTACTTATTTGCCCTGACTTCTAAGAGCCATGCGAGAGGGAGCCCAAGGCAGGGCACCCTCTGCTATTCAAGAGGGCACCAGTAGCCTACACAGATGGTGCAAACTCCTTGTCTCGGAGTTTTATTGGTTCTCTGCGTAAACCAAGTTATTCAGCCTCTTTTCTCCACTAATTTTCCTACTACACTATTCTTTCCTAATCTCTCTTTGTATTTCTAAATAAATAAATTTCTCCTCGTTGACTCTGTCCCCGCTTCAAATTCCCTGGATCCACCGGGGCTGGACCCCGATACTAAAGCCTTTGTGTGGATCACAATAAACTGTGGAAAATTCTGAAAGAGATGGGAATGTTCCACCACCTGACCTGCCTCTTGAGAAACCTATGCACGGGGCAGGGAGCAACAGTTAGAACTGAACATGGAACAATAGACTGGTTCCAAATAGGAAAAGGAATATGTCAAGGCTGTATACTGTCACCCTGCTTATTTAACTTGTATGCAGAATACATCATGAGAAAAGCTGGGCTGGAAGAAGCACAAGCTGGAATCAAGATTGCTGGGAGAAATATCAATAACCTCAGATATGCAGATGACACCACCCTGATGCCAGAAAGTGAAGAGGAACTAAAAAGCCTCTTGATGAAAGTGAAAGAGGAGAGTGAAAAGTTGGCTTAAAGCTCAACATTCAGAAAACTAAGATCATGGCATCTGGTCCCATCACTTCATGGCAAATAGATGGGGAAACAGTAGAAACAGTGTCAGACTTTATTTTGGGGGGGCTCCAAAATCACTGCAGATGGTGACTGAACCCAGTGGTGTTGGAGAAGACTCTTGAGAGTCCCTTGGACAGCAAGGAGATCCAAGCAATCCATTCTAAAGGAGATCAGCCCAGGGTGTTCTTTGGAAGGAATGATGCTAAAGCTAAACTCCAGTACCCTGGCCACCTCATGCGAAGAGTTGACTCATTGGAAAAGATTCTGATGTTAGGAGGGATTGGGGGCAGGAGGAAAAGGGGTCGACAGAGGATGAGATGGCTGGATGGCATCACCAACTCAGTGGACGTGAGTTTGAGTGAACTCCAGGAGATGGTGATGGACAGGGAGGCCTGGAGTGTTGCAATTCATGGGGTGGCAGAGTCAGACATGACTGAGTGAATGAACTGAACTGAACTAAATGGGACCAGGTGACATGATCTTAGTTTTCTGAATGTTGAGGGTTTTGCTTTTTTAATTTAATTTAATTTTTATTTATTTATTTTATTTATTTTTTATTTTTTAATTAATTATTTATTTTACTTTACAATATTGTATTGGTTTTGCCATACATTGACTTGAATCTGCCATGAGTGTACATGTGTTTCCCATCCTGAACCCCCCTCCCTTCTCCCTCCCCATCCAATCCCTCTGGGTCATCGGTTTTAAGCCAACTTTTTCACTCTCCTGTTTCACTTTCATCAAGAGCCTGTTTAGTTCTTTTCTTTCTGCCATAAGGGTAGTGACATCTGCATATCCGAGGTTATTGATATTTCTCCTGGCCATCTTGATTCCAACTTGTGCTTCATCATGATCAGCGTTTCTCATGATGCAATCTGCATATAAATTAAACAAGCAGGGTGACAATATACAGGCTTGATATATTCCTTTCCTGATTTGGAACCAGTCTGTTGTTCCATGTCAAGTTCAACCTGTTGCTTCCAGACCTGCATACAGATTTCTCAGGAGGCAAGTCAGGTGGTCTGGTGTTTCTCTAAGAATTTTCCACAGTTTGTTGTGATCCACATAGTCAAAGGCTTTGGCATAGTCAATAAAGCAAAAGTAGATGTTTTTCTGAAATTCACTTGCTTTTTCTATGATCCAACAGATGGTAATTTGATCTCTGGTTCCTCTGCCTTTTCTAAATCCAACTTGAACATCTGGGAGTTCACAGTTCATGTACTGGTGAAAATTGGCTTGGAGAATTTTGAGCTTTACTTTGCTAGTGTGTGATATGAGTGCAATTGTGTGGTACTTTGAGTATTTAAGCATTACCTTTCTTAGATATTGGAATGAAAACTGACCTTTTCCAGTCCTGTGTCCACTGCTGAGTTTTCCAAATTTGCTGGCATATTGAGTGCAGCACTTTCACAGCATCATCTTTTAGGATTTGAAATAGCTCAACTGGTTTCCATTACATAAACGCTTTGTTTGTGACGCTTCCTCAGGCCCACTTGACTTCACACTCCAGGATGTCTGGTTCTAGGTAAGTGATCACACCAGCATGATTATCTGAATCATGAAGTTCTTTTTTGTATAGTTCTTTTGTGTATTCTTGTCACCTCTTCTTAATATCTTCTGCTTCTCTTACATCCGTGCCATTTCTGTCCTTTATTGTGCCCATCTTTTTATGAAATATTTCCTTGGTTTCTCTAATTCTCTTGAAGAGATATCTAGTCTTTCCCATTCTGTTGTTTTCCTTTAATTCTTTGCATTAATCACTTAGGAAGGTTTTCTAATCTCTCCTTGGTATTCTTTGGAACTCTGCATTCAGATGGATATCTTTCCTTTTCTCCTTTGCCTTTCACTTATCTTCTTTCACAGCTATTTGTAAGGCCTCCTCAGACAACCATTTTGCCTTTTTGCATTTCTTTTTCTTGTGGATGGCCTTGATCCCTGTCTCCTCTACAGTGTCATGAACCTCCGTCCACAGGTTTTTGGGCACTCTGTCTATCAGATCTAGTCCCTTGAATTTATTTGTCACTCCTCTACAGTGTCATGAACCTCCGTCCACAGGTTTTTGGGCACTCTGTCTATCAGATCTAGTCCCTTGAATTTATTTGTCACTTTCACTGTATAATTGTAAGGGATTTGATTTAGGTCATACCTGAATGGTCTGGTATCCCTGACTCGATGGACGTGAATTTGAGTGAACTGCAGGAGTTGGTGATGGACAGGGAGGACTGGCGTGCTGCGATTCATGGGGTCGCAAAGAGTCGGACACGACTGAGCGACTGAACTGAACTGAACTGAACTGAATGATCTAGCGGTTTTCCCTACTTTCTTCAATTTAAGTCTGAATTTTTAATAAGGAGTTCATGATCTGAGCCACAGTCAGCTCCTGGTCTTGTTTTTGCTGACTGTATAGAGCATCTCCATCTTTGGCTGCAGAGAATATAATCAGTCTGATTTCGGTATTGAACATCTGGTGATGTCCGTGTGTAGAGTCTTTTCTTGTGTTGTTGGAAGAGGGTGTTTGCTATGACCAGTGTGTTCTCTTGGCAAAACTCTCTTAGCCTTTGCTTACTTCATTTTGTACTCCAAGACCAAACTTGCCTGTTACTCCAGGAATCTCTTGACTTCCTACTTTTGCATTCCAGTACCCTGTAATGAAAAGGACATGTTTTTTGAGTGTTAGTTCTAGAAGGTCTTGTAGGTCTTCAAAGAACCATTCAATGTCAGCTTTTTCAGCATTACTGGTTGGGGCACAGACTTGGATTACTGTGATATTGAGTGGTTTGCCTTGGAAACGAACAGAGATCATTCTGTCATTTTTGAGATTGCATCCAAGTACTGCATTTCAGACTCTTTCATTGACTATTATGGCTGCTCCACTTCTCCTAAGGGATTCCTGCCCGCAGTAGTAGATATAATGGTCATCTGAGTTAAATTCACCCATTCCAATACATTTTAGTTTACTGATTACTAAAATGTTGATGTTCACTCTTGCCATCTCCTGTTTGACCACTTCCAATTTGCCTTGATTCATGGACCTAACATTTCAGGTTCTTATGCAATATTGCTCTTTACAGCATCGGACTTGACATCCATCATCAGTCACATCCACAACTGGGTGTTATTGTTGCTTTGGCTCCATCTCTTTATTCTTTCTGGAGTTATTTCTCCACTGATCTCCAGTAGCATACTGGACACCTACCGACCTGGGGAGTCCATCTTTCAGTGAAACAGTGTAAATCACACTTTAAAAAAGCAGAGATTCCCTGTATTGTTAGCAATTTCTGTTACCCTCAGCAGTTCCATTGCTAGCTGTTTGCTCTGCCTGACACACTTTTGCATAACTGTGCTATTATATATGGGCTTCTCAGGTGGCACAGTCATAAAGTATCCATCTACCTGCACCAGAGATGACAGGTTTGATCCCTGGGTCGGGAAGAACCCCTGGAGGGGAGCATGGCAATCCACTCCAGTATTCTTGCCTGGAAAATGCTATGGACAGAGGCAGGCTACATTTCATAGGATCACAAAAAGTCAGACACAACTGAGGACACATGCAGGCTATGTTATGTGCTAAGTTCCTTCAGTCGTGTCTGACTCTTTGTGACCCTTTGAACTGTAGCCCACCAGGCTCCTCGTCTATGAGATTTTCCAGGCAAGAATACTGGAGTGGTTGTCATTTCCTCCTCCAGTGGATCTTCATGACCCAGAGATCAAACTATATCCGTTATGTCTCCTGCACTGGCAGGTGGGATTTTACCACTAGCACCACCTGGGAAGCTATATATGTATAGCTGGTCAAAATTTTCCTTTGGGTTCTTCTGTAAGTTATAACTCAAAGGAACATTTTGGCCAACCCAATAAATGGAAGTTCATAATATCATTATTCTTGATGACAAAAAAAAATATTGAAACCAATCCAAATGACTATAATAACAGAATTGAACAAACACAATGAAACAGAGTGAGAATAAAATTAGAAGCAAGTTGTTTGAGGAGGCAAGAAGACAGAAGAGAGGCTGGTCTAAGAGAAGCAGGAATATCTTACATGTCAGAGCACATAAGTAGATAAGCAAATAGATTGCAAATTTTATATGTAGAAGGTATCCTTCTCATTAGAATGTATCTAACTTCTCTACAATATAGGGCAACTTCACAAGCTAAGATACAGTGTAGAAGGGAAGTTGGGAAAAAAGGTGTGAAATGTTAATCTCTAAAAGTGAAAACTAAACATATCAGGGATATATAGTATAATTGCCTGAAAGAATTAAGTGCCATTTGAGATTTGTGGTCACAGGCTGAAGTTAGTCCAGATGACAATGCCATTTGATTTTCTCCATCCATGTTTGGCTGCTTGAGTATAAAGTGGGAATGAGTGGATAATTGAGTTTTGCAGAGCAGAATGATAGAGGAGAGAGATCGAGCATCAGGGATGTTTTCCTGCGAATGATTATAACTCTATACCACAAGATCTAAGTTATTACCAAATAAAAAGAGAAGAACTTGAAGTGAGTAATATATAAATGATGAAAAATGGCAGATGAAAAGAGCCCTGAGGAAAGGTGAGATTGGAGGGTACCCAGAGTATGGGAGATTTGAAAGAGATTTCAGAAGGGCTTACTGTGAACAACAAGGTTTAGGTAATGACCTTGATAGTTGTTTGAGGTAAGATGAAGGAAAAGACCATTACATAGGGAGAGGTTAAGGAACTGAGGAGACAGGGTATTAGGAGGAATCCCCTATATCAGTTTTGGAGCTGCCAAGATTAACAACAAGAATAATAGTGGAGAGGGAGACAGTGATCCAGGTGCTAAATTTATAAAGCAGTATGGCCCTAGGTCTAAAATATTACTACATATATAGCAGACAAAGTATTACCATCCAGAATATATGAGAAACTCCTATATACCAGTTTGTAAAAGAAAAATAAGATAATATTTTTCTTATTTAAACACAAAATGAACAAAGACTGAAAAGACTAAGTTCACAAAAGGACATATAAATTTAATAAACATAAATAGATGTGTTCTCTCGCAATAGGAAAACACAAATTAAAATTATTACTTTTTAAACTTTATTTGGCAAAAAAAAAATGAGATTTGACAATATACAATATTGAATTGGGGGTGGAGAAATGGGCCATCGAATACTTTTTTGGTAAGTGTAGATGAATGCAAACTTTTTAGAAAACAATTTTTGGCTTCTCTCAAAATTTTAAGAGTGTATACATTTAGCCAACAAAAGCTATTTCCAGAAATGTTTCTTATTACAGTACTCACAGATATAAACACATATGTGGGTTTAATATTAATTGTAGTTGTAAAAGCTTTAAAGCAATCTAAATGTTCAACAATAGTGCTTTCTGGGATCACCTTTCCAAAGAAGTTACTGGTTCTCACTTCCTTGTGTAAGGATTTGTGTCTGGAAGCACCCAAACTAAGAATCCCTACAAGGTGGTTTATCTCCCTTTTTTACTTACAAATATTGACAACTATACTACCCAATTACGACCTTTCCTTTTTCATTTGGGATGCTGAGAGACCAGATTCTTCCTGTAACCTGACAGATATTTCCCAAATTAACTAAGGTGCAAAACTTTTCAAGACATGGGGACAGCTCGTGATTTAATCCCCTCCCTTAGGGCTACTTTATATAAATTATTCATCAGGATAGAAAAGTCTCAATCTTGCTAGTCCACACTTTCCTAATGACTGTTATCAAATCCATATGTTTACAGATGAAGGAAGTATTTTCACATAACAGACATTCAGATTTTGGCCTTCTGAGGTAGTATTATATGAAGATTCAAAGCTATAGTGGGCAATGCTGAGCAATAAGTAGAAAGCTAACTTTCTTTCTAAAGAGAGAAGAGATAAAATTCTAGAGGAAGTCTGTCTTAGCTCAGATTACAATAACAAAATACCATTAACTGATTATCTTAACAAACAGACATTTATGATTTCCAGTTCAACATGGCAGAGTAGAAAGACAACTGCTCATCTCCTCTTGTGAGAGCACCAAAATTGCAGGTAGCTGTTGAACAACTATCAAAAGGAGAAATCTTGAACCTACAAAAAAGAGATGCCCCACATCCAAAGACAAAGAAGAGGCTGCAACAAGATGGCAGGAGGGGTGCAATCATGATAAAATCAAATCTCATACCCACCAGGTGGGTGATCCACAAACTGGAGAACAATAATACCAGAGAAGTTTTCCTACTGTTGTGAAGGTTCTGAGCCCCACATCAGGTTTCCCAGCCTGGGGATCTGACAAAGCAACAGGAATCCATGGGGAATCTGGCTTTAAAGACCAGTGGGATTTGACTACAGGACTTCCACAGGACTGAGAGAAACAGGAATTCCACTCTTGGAGGACACAAACAAAATCTTGCATGCACCAAGACCCAGCAGAAAGCAATAGTGACCCCAGGAGACTAAACCAGATCTACCTCCTAGTGTTGGAGGGTTTCCAGGGAGGTGTGGGTTGCCATAGGGATGGGGACACTGGCAGCAGCAGTCCTGGAAGGTGCCCCTTGGTGTACGTTCTCTTGGAGATTGACATTAACCCAACCATAGAGCCCATAGAACCCAGGGCTGGGTCACCTCAGTCCAAACAACTCACAGGGAGGGAATGCCACCCCACACATCAGCAGATAATTGAATTAAAGCTTTACTGAGCACAGCCCTGCCCAACAGAGCAAGATATAGCTTTTCCCACAGCTAATCCCTCCCATCAGGAAATTTACATAAGCCTCTTAGCCTCATCCACCAGAAGGAAGACAGAAGAAGCAAGAAGAACCAAGATTCCACAGTGGCTAGAACAAAAGCCACACTACAGAAAATCAGTCAGGATGAAAAAGCAGAGGGTTGTGTCCCAAATGAAGGGACAAGATAAAACCCCAGAAAAACAACTAAATGAAATGGAGATAGGCAAACTCCCAGAAAAAAATGATTCAGAATAACAATAGTGAAGATGATCAAGGATCTTGGAAACCGAAGGTAGAAGATGCAGGAAATGTTTACCAAAGATCTAGAAGAACTAAAAAACAAACAGAGATGAACAATATACTAGAAGGAATCAGTAGCAGAATAACTGAAACAGAAGAATGGATAAATGACCTGGAAGACAGAATGGTGGAAATCACAGCAGAACAGAATATAGAAAAAGAATTGGGAAAAAAAAAAAAGAAGACAGCCTAAGAGTTATAGAGTCAGACATGACTGAGCCACTAACACTTTAGGTTTATAAGAGACCTGTGGAACAACATTAAATGCACCAACATTTGCATTATAGGGGTCCTGGAAGGAGAAAAATGAAAGAAAAGACCCAAGAAAATATTTGAAGAGATAACAGCTGAAAAATTCTCCAACATAGGAAAGGAAATAGTCAACAAAGTCTAGGAAGTGCAGAGTCCAAGGCAAGATAAACCCAAAAAGAATACACAAAGACACATATGAATCAAACTTACAAAAACTGAGACAAAGATAGAACAGTAAAAGCAACAAAGGAAAAAGCAACAAATAATATACAAGGAAACTCTTATAAAGTTATCAGCTAATTTCTCAACAGAAACTACAAGTCAGAAGGGAATGACACCGTATATTTAAAGTGATGAAAAGGAATAACCTTCAACCAAAAATACACTACCCAGAAAGACTCTAGTTCAAATTTGTTGGAGAAATCAAAAGCAAAAGACAAGAGAATTCAGCTCCACCAAACAAGTTTTACAGCAAATGTTAAAGGAACTTCTCTAGGCAGGAAACACAAGAGAAGGAAAAGACCTACAGAAAACAAACCCAAAACAATTAAGAAAATGGTAATAGGATCACACATATTGACAACTGCCTTAAATGTAAATAGATTAAATGCAACAACCAAAAGACAGGCTGGAGGATGAAAACACCACTTCCACTTATCATGTCTCTCTACTCAACCTCCCAAGTTGTATGTAATTATTTTATATTGTTAGATTAATCATGTTTCCATTATGGCTTGCAATCATCATTTATTTTTTGTTTAGCTATTGATTGTGAAACTGATAAACATATTTTACTATTCTGATTCCATAGCTACTATAATACCATCATATCATGATTTGTCAATAGAAAATAATAGAATTCTATATCACTAATAGAAAAACCTGTAATCACTTTTTAAAATTCAGATGCACAATAGAATTATCTTGGATTTTTTTTTAAGACACAAATACCCAGGTATTGCTTTTTAT
>SJYQ01095247.1:1296728-1315845 GCA_006410935.1 Redunca redunca
AAGTTGAATTCATTTTCATTTATAAGCCAAAATTAAAAAGATTTTAGAAAAAACTTTGATATTACCATCAGTATTATCTTCTTTTGTTCCCAGATTGTAGTATGTATCCATTAAGAGTGTATGTAGAAACATGGGGTGTGTGTAGGAACATCAGTCACCTTGTAAATAAGACAATCTGATCTGTAACTCAGTTACTTATTGACCCTTCTCTTGTTAAAGGAAACTGTCCTTTAAACTGTGGATATAACTAGAAGATTTGTTGTGGATTTTTTCTTGCCCACGTAATCCCTGGAATGTCCTCATGGTGCACTGTCATTTGGCATTAGCTATGGTTCACTTCTAGCAGCACTGATCACCACCCAGGGATCTGAGTTGTTACTTACTAAATACTTTGGGCAAGTGCTTGATCCAAGAGATAGGGTGGATTGGTTTTTCTCTTATTTTTGGCTAATGGAGTTAGTCTCCCAGCCTGACTTTAGGGATGCACTAAATATTTGCTTTAGTCTTGTTTCCATACTTTCACACATCTGCTGTATGGCTTAGCTTTTGGGAAACTGAGTAACTGCATATGTATTTTAACATCATAGAAATGGTACTGATGGTACATGCAATTGTGAGGGCTGTGAAGGATATGGGAAGCCTCTCATGTTTATGCACATTTTTCATTTGGGTGTTCAGAAAGAAAACCCAGCATAGAAGATACTCCAGAATTACTGGTCATAGCTAGAGAGATAATGGGCTTCTTTTATCATTATTCTTCAGCCATAGACAGACTGCATGATATGTGAGAAATTTCATAGCTTCCTTATGATATTCAAATAATTTGGAATAGCTGTAATTACATATTAAAAAAAAACTGTTTGAGACAAATAGCTTTAATACTGTATTTTGCAGTTAACATTATGTATATAGCTATGAACTAATTGGTTTACTAATACTAGGATAGAATTATGAAGAAACAGTACTGGCCTTAAAGAAAATAGTTCATTTTGCCAGAACTTGCTGAAATTTCTTGAAGGCAGGTATTTGTTGCTTGATCTTCCTACTATTCTACTCCAGGAAAGCTAGTAAGATGAGTATAAATGCAATGAAAGCTGAATTGCAGGTGGAAATTTGGGGATAATTTTGTCATCTTGAAACTCAAATTTATATCTCCATTGCCACAGTTTTCTGTTTAAAGGCAATTTTTTCTCAAATGGTTGTGCAAAACATCCAGGACCTGCAAACATATTAGAAATAAAAATAAATTGGAGTCCTAAATTTACTACTGAAAATAACCCATGTCTTCTGCAAGTAGTGCACAGAACTTTGGTTTGAGGGTTGTATGAATAAAATTGTAAAACCACTATATTAGTTAGGGTTTTCCAGAGAAACAGAATCAATAAGAGATTTGTATGTATATCTCTCTGTATCTCTATATATCTCCCTTCTAACTATATATGTGGAATTATTGTAAAGAACTGACTTGTGATAACAGATGAGGGCAAGTCCCAAGCGCTGCAGAGTGAATCAGCAAATTGGAGACCCAAGATAGCTGATGGTTTAGTTCCAGTCCAAGCCTGAAGACCCAAGAACCAGGAGAGGTAATGTTTCTGCTCAAAGAGTGACAAACTTGAGATCCAGGTACTGCCAATGTTTCAGTTCAAATCCACAGGCGGGAAAAAAAATTAATGTCCCAGATTGCAGGCAAGTCGGGTAAAAGGAATTCAGTGTTACTTGGGGAGAGGGTTAGCCTTTTTATTTTATTCAGGTCTTTAACTGATTGAGGCCTACCCACATTAGGGAGAGCAATCTGCATTACCTAAACTTCCAATTGAAATATTAACTTTATCCAAAAACACCCTCATAGAAACATACGGAATAATCTTGACCAAATAATCTGAGGACCCCATGGCTCAGTGAAGTTGATATACAAAGTTAATCACCATGATCACCATCAAAATTTGGTTCAGGAGGTGAAGAGGAAATACTAAAGGAAAAGAATTTAAGAACTTAGTGCCAACATCAACAGCAGCAACAGGAAACAGTAGAAACAGAACTGATATATTTTGCTTTTTCTACTGACTGTGGTTGGAAGTATGCACTGACTTAGTGCTACAGATGTACAGTTCAGGGGCTGCAGAAGCAATTAGCTGGTGATTGTGTGGGTCAGGCTTTTTTTCTTTCTATTTAGTGCTAAACTTTTAAAACTTGACTATTATGTTTTGAAACAGTCAATTGTATTATAATGTAATAGTATGGTAATAGAAGATATTCAAATGTTATTTCACAATTTTTGGATATAAAGTAATATATTTAGTATATCTTCAAACAACAGGGGTTGTTCAGTGGGTCTACTTAAGCTGAAGTTTTAAAATAGATGGGAAAACATTTGAATTTTGTGACAGGTCAAAAAAACTCCCAGATGAACCATGGGGCTTAGAAATATCAAAAAACTAAAGAAAAAGGTATGTCATGAGTATAGGTAGATGCTAGTCTGTTTTATCACAAATTTATTATAAGAAAAAAATTATCAAATTTTATGCATACACAGACCATACATGGTGCCATTTGCAGTCCAGAAAAATGTAAAGATAAAATATTAAACTATAATTGTCTAAAATTTACTGCAGTACATACTGTACTACTGTAATAACTTTGTAGCCACTACCTCCTGTTGCTACTGTTGTGAGCTTAGGTGTTGCAAGAATTCCCTTAAAGTACCATGTAATGCTAACCTTTGTGTAAGTACTTTGTCTCAAGTAAATTGTGTATCACAGTAAAAAAGTGATTTCTTGTAGTTCTCACATATTTTTCATTCTGTTTAGTACAATACCATAAACCTTGAATAATACCATGAGGCCCATACAAAGTGGCACTTGTGATGCTAGAAGTGCTTCCAAGAAGCAGAGAAAAGTCATGATGTTACATGAGGTTGAATTGCTTTGTATATTGCACAGATAGAGATCTACAGCTGCAGTTGTCCACCACTTCAAGATAAATGAATCCAGCCTAAGACCCATTTTTTTTTTTTTTAAACAAATTCATGAAGCTGTTTCTGTAGTTATGCCAGCAGGTGCGAAAACCTTACACTTGTGAAACACTCTTTTCTCTTGTATTTAAAATGGAGCTTAGTTTTTATGTGGGTGTAGGAATGCTTTAAGAAAGGCATGCTTATAGACTATGATTCAAGAAAAAGCAAAGTCATTATATGCCAACTTAAAGCAAGAAAAGGTGGAGGATCTAAAGCTGGAGAGTTTAATGCAAGCAAAAGGTGGTTTGATAATTTTAGAGATTGGCTTAAATGTCAAGGTACCAGGAGTAGCAGCTTCTGCTGACTGAGGCAGCAGACTAGTTCCCAGATTCCATTAAGAAAATTGTTGAGAAAGAATATCTGCTTGATCAGGTTTTTAATGCAGATGAATTTTTTCTATTCTGGGGGAAAATGCCACAAAGGACATTTAGTAGTAAGGAAGAGAAGTGAGCAACAGGACTTATGGCAGGAAGGGATAGGTTAATTACTATTTCATGCGAATGCAGTTGGGTTTATGGTCAGTACTGCTGTTATATAAAAGCTGCTAACACTGAGCCTTAAAGAGAAAAGCAGCACTCAGTTCAGTTCAGTTCAGTCGCTCAGTCGTGTCCGACTCTGCGACCCCATGAATCGCAGCACGCCAGGCCTCCCTGTCCATCACCATCTCCAGGAGTTCACTCAGACTCATGTCCATCGTGTCCGTGATGCCATCCAGCCATCTCATCCTGGGTCGTCCCCTTCTCCTCCTGCCCCCAATCTCTCCCAGCATCAGAGTCTTTTCCAATGAATCAACTCTTCCCATGAGGTGGCCAAAGTACTGGAGTTTCAGCTTCAGCATCATTCCTTCCAAAGAAATCCCAGGATTGATCTCCTTCAGAATGGACTAATATTTTGATTGTGCAAGAAGGCCTGGACAATGAGAACTTTTTTCTGAATTGGTTCCATTGTTACTTTGTTCCTGAAGTCAGGAAGTATCATGTCAGTGAAGTAAAGTGACAGTTGCTCAGTCATGTCCAACTCTTTGTGACCCCATGGACTGTAGCCTGCCAGGCTGCTCTATCTATGGAATTCACCAGGCCAGAATACTGGAGTGGGTAGTCCTTCCCTTCTCCACAGGATCTTCCCAACCAAGGGATCGAACCCAGATCTTTACTGACTGAGACACCAGGGAAACCCATCATGTCAGTGAAGGACTGACTTAAAATTTTTATGATAATTGGAAAGTGTCTCTGGCTACCTTGAACCCCATGAGTTCAACACTGAAGGTACTGAAGTGATTTTCTGGCCCCCAAACACAGTGTCCCTAATTCAGCCTCTAGATTGGGGTGGTGGTGTCATAAGAACCTTTAAGGCTTCTTAGAAGAATTGTCAACACTATGGATGAGAACCCCTATAGAGAGGGCATCATGAAAGTCTAGAAGGATTACATCATTGAAGATGCCAATGTTAAAGAAAAAGCTATGAAAGCTACCATATGATCCAACATTTCCACTCCTGGGTATTTATGCAAAGAAAATGAAAACACTAGTTCAAAAAGATATATATACCCAGTGTTCATTGAAGCACTATTTACAATAGCCAAGACATAGAAGCAACCTAATTGTCCATCAACAGATAAATGGATAAAGAACATAAACACACACACACACACACACACACACACACACAGATACACTGTAATATCACTCAGTCATAAAAAATGAAATTCTGCCATTTGGAACAATGTGGATGAACCTTAAGAGTATTATGCTTAGTGAAATAAAATCAGAAAAAGACAAATACTCTTATTTAATATGTGGAATCTAAAAAATAAAGCAAATGTGTGTTTGTGTGTGTGTATATATAACCAAATGCATAAATTAACTCACAAATATAGAGAGCAAACTATTGGTTATCAATGAGGAGAAAGAAGGAGGAGCAAGATAGGGGTGTGGGACTAAGATAAATCACAAACAAAGCTTTTATTTATTTATTTTTTCTTTTGGCTAACATAAGGAAATATACACTTGATCTTAGCCAAAAGACTGAGAAGCAATACATAAGAAAATATAAAATATTATTTTATAATAGGAGAAGGCAGTGGCACCCCACTCCAGTACTCTTGCCTGGAAACTCCCATGGATGGAGGAGCCAGGTAGGCTGCAGTCCATGGGGTCACTGAGAGCTGGACATGACTCAGTGACTTCACTTTGACTTTCATGCATTGGAGAAGGAAATGGCAACCCACTCCAGTGTTCTTGCCTGGAGAATCCCAGGGATGGCGGAGCCTGGTGGGCTACCGTCTATAGTGTCGCACAGAGTTGGACATGATTGAAGCAACTTAGCAGCAGTAGCAATTCAGTTCAGTTCAGTCGCTCAGTCGTGTCTGACTCTTTGCGACCCCATGATTCACAGCACGCCAGGCCTTCCTGTCCATCACCATCTCCAGGAATTCACTCAGATCCACGTCCATCGAGTCCATGACACTATCCAGCCATCTCATCCTGGGTCGTCCCCTCCTCCTCCTGCCCCCAATCCCTCCCAGCATCAGAGTCTTTTCCAATGAGTCAACTCTTCGCATCAGGTGGCCAAAGTACTGGAGCTTCAGCTTTAACATCATTCCTTCCAAAGAAATCCCAGGGCTGATCTCCTTCAGAATNTGATCTCCTTTAGAATGGACTGGTTGGATTTCCTTGCAGTCCAAGGGACTCTCAAGAGTCTTCCCCAACACCACAGTTCAAAAGCACCAATTCTTCAGTGCTCAGCTTTCTTCACAGTCCAACTCTCACACCCATACATGACTAATGGAAAAACCATAGCCTTGACTAGATAGATCTTAGTCGGCAAAGTAATGTCTCTGCTTTTGAATATGCTATCTAGGTTGGTCATAACTTTTCTTCCAAAGAGTAAGTGTCTTTTAATTTCATGGCTGCAGTCATCATCCGCAGTGATTTTGGAGCCCAAAAAAATAAAGTCTGACACTGTTACTACCGTTTCCCCATCTATTTCCCATGAAGTGATGGGACAAGATGCCATGATCTTAGTTGTCTGAATGTTGAACTTTAAGCCAACTTTTTCACTCTCCTCTTTTACTTTCATCAAGAGGCTTTTTAGTTCCTCTTCACTTTCTGCCATAAGGATGGTGTCATCTGCACATCTGAGGTTATTGATATTTCTCCCGGCAATCTTGATTCCAGCTTCTGCTTCTTCCAGCCCAGCGTTTCAGCACATAAAGGGTATTTAAAGTCATATGACTATACACTATACAAAGAGATGAATACAAAGAGACTATACACTATACAAACAGAGAAGACAAATGAGAACTAAGTTCAGAATACTGCAATCCTAAGAGTTCAGAGATATAAGGAAAAACCAACAAAGGAGAATGAGAAAGAGAACAACAAAGTAGGAGATAAAATGTCAGAGCCAAGTGTCTTGATGATCAAGTGAAGAATGTTGTCAAATTATGCAGATATCTAATAAGATGAAGATCAAAAACTTAAACATGGATTTAGGAATTACTGTCAATGGTGCCTTTGCTTGTCATTTGTGACCTCGACAACAACTCTTTTTGCAGGATGGTGAAAGTGACAACCTGATTGGAGTATACTGAAGAAAGATTAAGAGGAAAAGAGTTGCAGACTTTAAATTCACAGTCAAATGTACCAGAAGACATATGTTAGAAAGCCTGAAAATAATTAATAAAAATTTATTTATTTCAATTGGAAGCTAATTACTTTACAATATTCTCTTGGTTTTGCCATACATCAATATGAATCAATGCTATAGTTTGGTGAGGATGTGTAACAACTGAAACTCCATGCACTGTCCATGAGAGAGCAAAACAAGATAAGAACCTTGAAGAACTGTACTTTCTTATAAGATTAAATACAGATCTACCTTGCAATGTCACAATTTCACCCCTAAATATTAATCCAAGATAAAGGAAAACACTTATCCACAAAAAAACTTGTACAAGAATATTCATAGCAGCTTTATTCATAATCACCACAAATTGGAAGCAGCCCAAATATCTATCAACTCAAAGATGAACAAACAAAAAATATAGAAAAATATAACAACATGGATGAATCTTAAAAATACTATTTTGAGTGAAAGAAGCCAGAGACAAAAGAGCATATTTTGTAGGATTCCATTAATATGAAATTTAATAACAAGTAAAACTAACCTATGATAATAGAAACAGAACAGTGGTTGCCTATGAGGACTGAGAATTATCTATAAAGGGGCAACAGTGAACTTTCTGGGGTCATGAAAAAGTTCTATATTGTGACTGGGGTGTTGGTTACACAATTTGTCAAATTATACACTTAGTTTTGCCCAGCAAAGGAGACCATAAACAAAACAAAAAGGCAGCCTATGGAATGGAAAAAAATATTTGCAAACAATACAACCAAAAAGGGCTTGATTTTCAAAATATACAAATACCTATAGCTCAACATCAAAAACAAACAAGCAACCCAATCAAAAAATGGACAGAAGACCTAAAAATGCATTTCTCCAAAAAAATAAATACAGATGGCCAACAAACACATGGAAGATGCTCAACATCACTAATTATTGGAGAAATGCAAATCAAAACTACTATGAATTATCACCTCACTCCAGAATGGGGATCATCAAAAAATCTACAAGTAATAAATGCTGAAGAGGATGTAGAGGAAAAGTAACCCTACTTCAGTGTTGCTGGGAATACAAATTGGTACAGCAACTATGGAAAACAATATGTAGGTTCCTTAAAAAACTAAAAATAGAGCTGTTATATGATCCAGCAAAACCTACTCCTGGGCATATATCCAAAAAACACGAAAACTCTAACTTCAAAGGATGCATGCTCCTCAACGTTCATAGCAGTACTATTTACAATAGCCAAGACATGAAAGCATCCTAAATGTCTGTCTACTATTTAGACAAAGATTCCCTGCCTCCTGTCATCCCCAATTCTTTTCTTCCTCTTATTCATCTTAATTGCCACATTAGTCTTCCAAGTCCTCTTGAACAAATTTTCCTTTCTCACTTGCCCTGTTTCAAAGTTCACTTCTGCTCTGCATAATCTTAATTACCCAAATATTGGTACCTTCCATACAATAAAAGTCTTCACTAATCTAATATTTTCTAGTGAGTGCTTCAGTCAAAATAGGTCTGCTAGAGATATTACTTTGCCAACAAAGGTCCATCTAGTCAAGGCTATGGTTTTTCCAGTAGTCATGTATGGATGTGAGAGTTGGACTGTGAAGACTGAGCGCTGAAGAACTGATGTTTTTGAAGTGTGGTGTTGGAGAAGACTCTTGAGAGTCTCTTGGACTGCAAGGAGATCCAACCAGTCCATCCTAAAGGAGATCAGTCCTGGGTGTTCTTTGGAAGGAATGATGCTAAAGCTGAAACTCCAGTACTTTGACCACCTCATGCGAAGAGTTGGCTCATTGGAAAAGACTCTGATGCTGGGAGGGATTGAGGGCAGGAGGAGAAGGGGACGACAGAGGATGAGATAGCATCACCGACTTGGTGGACGTGAGTTTGAGTGAACTCCGGGAGTTGGTGATGGCCAGAGGCCTGGCGTGCTGCAATTCATGGGGTCGCAAAGAGTTGGCCATGACTGAGCGACTGAACTGAACTGAACTGAATGCTTTTCACCATCACATCCTGCTTAGTTCTTTAAAAAGTCACAAACTTTGCACTTATTTGGAGTAATCTGAAAAAGGCATTGAGAGATATGAGTTTTAAGAGGTCATAACCTCAAACCTACTGCCTCAGGCAAGATACCCAAACCATACCAGAAGGAGCTTGCTGTGAAAGCAAGCATTTGAAAGAAAGGAAAGCTACAAAATCAGCTGCATTTTGTACTTCAGATTAGATTACCAGAGATTAGCTGCTATCTAGGAGGGCATGCAAGCTCGGTTGTGTCCGATTCTTTGTAACTCATGGACTGTAACTCAGGAGTCTGACAGGCTCCTGTGTTCATGAAACTCTCCAGGCAAGAATACTGGAGTGGATTGCCATTTACTCCTTCAGAAGATCGCCCTGACCCAAGGATCAAGCCCACATCTTCTGTGTTTCCTACATTATAGGAAGATTCTTTACCACTGAGCTACCTGGGAAGCTCATTTAGAGAGGACTTTACCACAATAGGACTGTATCATCCCAAAATGGTGGAGTAGAATGATGTGCGCTCATTTTCTGTTAGAACACCAAATCACAACTAGCTGCTGAACAACCATCAACAGGAGAATGTTGGATCCTACCCCAAAAAAAAGATACCCAATGTCCAAGGGCAAAGGAGAAGCCCCACAAGAGAGTAAATGGGGCAAAATCGCATTTAGAATCAAAATTCATACTTGCCAGAGATGTTCAGAGAGCACAAACAAAACACTTGTGCACACACTCAGGAAACAGAGCAGTAACTCCACAAGGAGGTGTGGGTCGATAGTCAGGGGCACTGAATACAACAGTCCTGGGCCCTGCAGTGTACTGGCATAAGTCCTTTTGATGGAGGTCGCCATTACCCCTACAATAGTTTGGTCGAAGGAACACAGCCCCACACATCAGCAAAAAAATGGATTAAAGATATATTGAGCATGACCCTGCCCGCCAGAGCAAGACCCAGGTTCTCTACAACCAGTCACTCCCATCAGGAAGCTTCCACAACCTCTTATCCTCATCCATCAGAGTGCAGATAGAATGGAAACCACAATCACAGAAAACTAACCAAACTGATCACATGGCTCACGGGCCTTGTCTAACTTAATGAAACTATGAGTCATGCTCTATAGAGCCACCCAACATAGAGGGTCATGGTGGAGAGTTCTGACAAAACGGGGTCTACTGGAGAAGGGAATGGCAAACCACTTCTGCATTCTTGCCTTGAGAATCTCAAGAATAGCATGAAAAGACAAAAAGATATGACACTGAAAGATGAACTTCCCAATTCAGTATGTGCACAATATTATGCTACTGGAGAAGAGCAGAAAAATAGCTCCAGAAGGAATAAAAAGGCTGAGTCAAAGTGGAAACACGTGGATGTGTCTGGTGATAAAAGTAAAGTCCAATGGCCATAAAGAACAATATCGTACAGGAGCCTGGAATGTAAGGTCCATGATACAAGGTAAATTGGAAGTGGTCAACTGGAAATGGTAAGAGTGAACATCGACCTTTTAGAAATCAGTGAACTAAAATGAACTGAAATGGACAAATTTAATTCAGATGACCATTATATCTACTACTGTGGGCAAGAATCCCTTAGAAGAGATAGAGTAGCACTCATAGACAACAAAAGAGCCCAAAATGCAGAACTTGGGTGCAGTCTCAAAAACGACAGAATGACTTCTGTTCCTTTCCAAGCAAACCATTCAATGCCAGCTGCGGATGAATCTGGTGTGGAAGTAAAGTCCAATGCTGTAAAGAACAATATTGCGTAGGAGTAATGCCCCAAGTCTATGTAATCCAAGTAATCGATTGGATTACATTCCATTCCATTAATCCAAGTCTATGCCTCAACCATGCTGCTGCTAAGACACTTCAGTCGTGTCTGATTCTGTGTGACCCCATAGACAGCAGCCCACCAGGCTCCCCCATCCCTGGGATTCTCCAGGCAAGAACACTAGAGTGGGTTGCCATTTCCTTCTCCAATGCATGAAAGTGAAAAGTGAAAGCGAAGTTGCTCAGTTGTGTCCAACCCTCAGCGACCCCATGGACTGCAGCCTTCCAGGCTCCTCCGCCCATGGGATTTTCCAGGCAAGAGTACTGGAGTGGGTGCCCCAACCATAGACTGAGCTTGTAGACTGAGCTACAAGGGAAGCCCTTATAAAGAATTTGCCTGCAGTGCAGGAGACCCGAGTTCAATCCCTGGTTTGGGAAGATGCCTTGGAGAAGGAAATGGCAACCCATTCCAGTATCCTTGCCTGGAAAATCTCATGGAGAGGAGCCTGGTGGTCTGCAGTCCATGGGGTTGCAAAGAGTTGGGCAGGACTGAGAGACTAACACTTAACACTTATCCTCCAACCAGGAATGCAGAAGAAGCTGAAGTTGAACAGTTCTATGAAGACCTACAAGACCTTCTAGAACTAACACCCCCAAAAGATGTCATTTTCATTAAAGGGTAATGGAATGCGAATGTAGGAAGTCAAGGATGCCTGGAGTAACAGGCAAGTTTGGCCTTGGAATACAAAATGAAGCAGGGCAAAGGCTATCAGAGTTTTGCCAAAAGAACACACTGGTCATGGCAAACACCCTCTTCCAACAACACAACAGACAACTCCGCACACGGACATCACCAGATGGTCAATACTGAAATCAGATTGATTGTATTCTTTGTAGCCAAAGATGGAGAAATTCTATACAGTCAGCAAAAACAAGACTAGGAGTTGACTGTGGCTCAGATCATGAACTCCTTATTGCAAATATCCTACTTAAATTGAAGAAAGTAAGGAAAACCACTAGATCATTAAGGTATGACCTAAATCAAATCCCTTACAATTATACAGTGGAAGTGACAAATAGATTCAAGGGATTAGATCCAATAGATAGAGTGTCTAAAGAACTATGGGCAGAGGTTTGTAACACTGTACAGGAGGTGGTAATCAAAATCATCCCTGAGAAAAAGAAATGTAAAAAGGCAAAATGGTTGTCTGAGGAGGCCTTACAAATAGCTAAGAAAAGAAGAGAAGTGAAAGGCACAGGAGAAAAGGAAAGATATACCCATCTGAATACAGAATTCCAAAGAATAGCAAGGAAAGATAAGATAGCCTTCCTAATTAATCAATGCAAAGACACAGAGAAGAAAAATAGAAAAGTAAAGACTAGAGATCTCTTCAAGAAAATTAGAGATACCAAGGGAAAATTTCATAAAAAGATGGGCACAATAAAGAATAGAGGTATGGACCTAACAGAAGCAGAAAATATTAAGAAAAGGTGGCAAGAATACACAGAACCATATAAAAAAAAAAATCTTAATGAACCAGATGACCACAATGGTGTGATCATTCACCTAGAGCCAGACATCCTGGAATGTGAAGTCAAGTGGGCCTGAGGAAGCATCACTACCAACAAAGCTAGTGGAAGTGATGAAATTCCAATGGAGCTGTTTCAAATCCTAAAAGATGATGCTGTGAAAGTGCTGCATTCAATATACCAACAAATTTGGAAAATGCAGTGGTGGCTACAGGACTGGAAAAGGTGAGTTTTCATTCCAATCCCAAAGAAAGGCAATGCCAAAGAATGTTCCAAACGTCAAACAATTGCACTCACTTCACATGCTAGTAAAGTAATGCTCAAAATTCTCCAAACCAGACTTCAGCAATACATGAACCGTGAACTCCCTGATGTTCAAGCTGGTTTTAGAAAAGGCAGAGGAACCAGAGATCAAATTGCCAACATCCGCTGTATCATCGAGAAAGCGAGAGTTCCAGAAAAACTACTTCTGCTTTATTGACTATGCCAAAGCCTTTGACTGTGTGGATCACAATAAACTGTGGAAAATTCTGAAAGAGATGGGAATACCAGACCACCTGACCTTCCTCTTGAGAAACCTATATGCAGGTCAGGAAGCAACAGTTAGAACTGGACATGGAACAACAGACTGGCTCCAAATAGGAAAAGGAGTACATCAAAGCTGTATATTGTCACCCTGCTTATTTAACTTATACGCAGAGTACATCATGAGAAACGCTGGGCTGGAAGAAGCACAAGCTGGAATCAAGATTGCCAGGAGAAATATCAATAACCAGATATGCAGATGACACCACCCTTGTGGTAGAAAGGGAAGTGAAGTCGCTCAGTCGTGTCTGACTCTTTGCGACCCCCTGGACTGTAGCTTATCAGGCTCCTCCGTCCATGGGATTTTCCAGGCAAGAGTGCTGGAGTAGATTGCCATTTCCTTCTCCAGGGGATCTTCCTGACCGAGGAATCGAACCCGGGTCTCCTGCATGGCAGGCAGACGCTTTATCATCTGAGCCACCAGGGAAGCCTGCCCTGTGGTAGAAAGGGAAGAAGAACTAAAAAGCCTCTTGATGAAAATAAAAGAGGAGAGTGAAAAGTTGGTAAAGCTCAACATTCAGAAAACTAAGATCATGGCATCTGGTCCCATCACTTCATGGTAAATAGATGAGGAACAGTGGAAACAGTGTCAGATTTTATTTTAGGGGGACTCCAAAATCACTGCGGATGGTGACTGTATCCATGAAAAGAAAAGGCACTTGCTCCTTGGAAGAAAAGCCATGACAAACCTAGACAGCATATTAAAAAGCAGAGATATTACTTTGCCAACAAAGGTCCATCTAATCAATGCTATGGCTTTTCCAGTGGTCATGTATGGATGTGAGAACTGTACCATAAAGAAAGCTGAACACTGAAAAACTGATGCTTTTGAACAGTAGTGTTGGAGAAGACTCTTGAGAGTCCCTTGAACTTCATAAATGAAATCAAACCTGAATATTCATTGGAAGGACTGATACCGAAGATGAAGCTCCAATACTTAGGCCACCTGATGTGAAGAGCCAACTCAATAGAAAAGACCCTGATGCTGGGAAAGATTGAAGGCAGGAGGATAAAGGGACCAAGGAGGACGAGATGATTGGACGGCATCACCGACTCAATGCACGTGAGTTTGAGCAAGCTCCGGGAAATGGTGAAAGATAGGGGAGCCTGGCGTGCTGTAGTCCATGGGGTCATATAGAGTCAGACAGGACTGAGTGACTGAACAACATACCGCAATAGTAAAAGATACATTTAAAGTTGGAGATTTACAGAAGCTGTAAGATACAAAATGTGTGACCTTCATAATCCTCAACACTAACTCAAGAAGGAAAGAATGGTATTCTACAGGATTCTTTATGAAGGCTGCTTATATCTACAACTGGATTGTTCAGCAGTTAACCTCAGCTAAACCTCTTTCCTCCCACAATTCTCACCTCTACCATTGGGTTCTAAGACCTACAAGAGCAGAGAACATGTCTGCTTTTTCATTAATGTACCTTCATTACCTGGCTTATGCCTGGCACAAAGTTGGTGTGGAATCAACATTTGTTAGATGAATGAGCCTTGCTAGTATCACAATCCCTTAATTAGATGTGTCTAAAATAATATATCCATTCACCCTATAAATTGTAATCACACTGTACTAAGAACTGTATTTCTGTATTGCTTAATGAGAACACTATTAGAAAATAAATTCTGTCCTCAAGGAGTCTTCAGTCCAGAATTAGTGAGAAGCAGTGATGACATCGTGGGATGAATGATGAGTTTGAGAGAACTGGATGCCACAACAAACCTAAGAGGAGCACCTAACCCAACTTGGGTTATAAGGAGGAAACATGTAACAGAGACACAAAGCATATAGCATCCAGAAAAATAGAAGGTAAGGCAGAGGAAATGGCATAGCATCAAAGCCCAGGGACAAAAGAATCCTCACCCACTGTGCAGCAGGCTTTTACTGAACATGCTTTGACTCAGGCTGTTGTAAATACAACAGCAAACAAATCAGACAGTCTTTGCTTTTACGAACTTTACTCTGTTACGAAAGAAAGAGGCAAGCACAAATTACAATGTGTGCACCACTGGAGAATGTACAGATTGGTGAGTGCCCTGAGCTCCTGGTCTAGTCCTGGGGGGACTTGGCAGGCTTTCTCTGTGACCTGAGACATGAAGGATGAGCAAGATTATCCAAGAGAATGGAGAAGAGGAAAGACTGCATAAGAAGCAGAGATCACAGGGTTCTATAAGCCACATGGCAGCTCCTATGGCTGGAGCAAAGCATTGAGGCAAATTGGATTTAGAACATGAGAGACAGGAATGTGGTGCTGTTGTAAAAGATCATGTCAAATCCTTGCTCCCCAACCTCCTCTTTAGCTGTTGGGCAAGATTATTCATGTCTCCATTCTCAGTTTTATCTGGAAAATTGAAGATAATGATATCAAATGATCAAAATTATATCAAATTTTTATATCAAAATTATAAAATAAATTTGAATATTAAATGAATGATTCAGCAAAACACCATAATGCCTGGCATACAGATAGTGCTCAGTAAATATAAGCTTCCTTCTTCCTACTTGCTGTTTGCTCCATGACCTCCTGCTTCCCAGCTTTTCTCAATAGATTTGTCACCTCAACTATTTCCCTCCCAGCACCCTGGAGAACCTCCTGCCTGCCCAGCCCTGGCTCTATACAGCAGCACAGGGACACATGCCATGAAGACTGTTAAACCCAAGTTGAACTCTTACCTACCAAACTGTTTGCAAGGACTGGAAGAAAATAACAAACACAGATTTGTCTGATATGGTTCATGGAGACACTTTCACAGAAATTCATTTCCCTGATGTAGCTGAAAACGATGGAGACAGAGACCTGAAATGGCATTGCATTTAGGTAAAAGGGTCCCTCCCTCCTCTCAGAGTTTAGGGTGTCTTTATTTGTCTCAAAGCACCAATGTCCTCACCATGAAAATTGAGGCAGAGATGTGTACAGAGCTTCATCTCCATTAAAACAGCCCACAGATGTGGTGAGCCAACCCAACTAAATGAGTTGGAGGGGATAGGCCATACCTCTGTGTCTGGTAGGATTTGTAAGTAGGAATGTGAGAGACTTGGAGGCAAACAGTCACCTATTCACTTTCAAGGTGTTTAAACTTGAGCAAGGTGGCTTAGGCTTAAAGAATCTGCCTGCAATGCAGGAGACATGGAAGGAGCCATGGGTTTGATCCCTGGGTTGGGAAGATACCCTGTAGAAGGAAATGGCATTGCACTCCAGTATTTTTGTCTGGAAAATCCCATGAACAGAGGACCCTGGAGGGCTACAGTCCATGGCATTGCAAAGCAGCCAGACACAACTGAGCACACACACACCATTATAATATAAAAATTAGAAGAGAACTAGCTCTAAAGGGAAGCAAAAAAAACTTTCTTATTGCAATTCACTCCTGTCTGCTCAGTGTCTTCCCATTTTCTCATCTTTTGACCTTTGCTGACCAACAGGATTTCATCTTCTTTCCAATATTTTTCCAATATCCTTTCCTATATTCCATATCCACACTCCTGAGACACAGAACTCACTCTTGAATCCTTGGCCTCCTGTCCCTGGAAATGGAAAATCTCATTTGAAATATCAAATCCCTTCTCTAACTCCAAATTACCCTTCCTTTCTGATGTTCATAATGTAGTTAAATAACCAAAAGTCATGAAGAAGAGAAGTTGCTCAGTCATGTCCAACCCTTTGGGACCCCATGAACTGTAGCCTGCCAGGCTCCTCTGTCCATAGAATTTTCCAGGCAAGAATACTAGAGTGGGTTTCCATTTATTTCCCCAGGGGATCTTCCCAACCCAGGGATTGAACCCAGGTCTCCTGCATTGCAGGCAGATACCTTACTGACTGAGCCACAAGGGAAGTCATGAAGGGACTGTCAAAAAAGGTCATGAAAGAACTGTCAAGGTCAGAGGTCCATGACAATCTGTCCAGTTAACTGTCCTTTGTGGCTCATCTGATAAAGAATCTGCCTGCAATGTGGGAGACCTGGGTTTGATCCCTGGGTTGGGAAGATCCACTGGAAAAAGGAAAGGCTACCCACTCCAGTATTCTTGCTTAGAGAATTCCATGAATTGTATAGTCCATGGGGTCACAAAGAGTTGGATACAACTGAGCAACTTTCACTTTCACTTTCTTTACCTGTTTCAAGCAGAGTCTCAACATAACACAGAATTCTACTTAGATACTTCTGAATTGAATTATAGTATGCTGGAGCCAGTTTATACTGACTCACAGGAGAAAATTATTAATTCTTATGAATTTTTCAAGCTGATTGCTAAACACTGTTAATATTTTCAAATAAATTAACTTCAACTATTTGAATTATATTAAAAACAAAGAAAATAAATACTACATACTCATCCCTACCTCATTATTTTACTACATTTTACTATTTCATATAATCTTGAGATTATTTACATCTATTGCATTTGCATAGTTGTCCCCCCTCATCCACTGGGCATATCCTCCAATACCTCCAATGGACACCTGAAACTGCCAATTGTATCCAATCTATACGACTTCCCTATACACCTATACATATGATAAAGCTTAACCTATAAATTAGGCACAGTAATAGATTTAAAACAATAGCTAATTATTAAATAGAACAATTTTAACAAAATACCATAATAAAAGTTATGTTAATTATCTCTGTTTCTCTCTCAAAATATCCTACTGTACAAATTTAATGCCCTTTCCATCTTAACTAACCACTCATCAGGTACTGTGCCCATAACATTTGCATTTGAGGTAGAAAAGCAAAACTAGCCTGAATTTTATTTCCTTCTTCACAATGTCACATGTAAAAGATTTGTTCTTACCATAGATGTTAACATCCTCAGACTATGACTTTTTTCTTTCCTTATTAAGTCAGGAACTTTAACTTTTTCACTTTAAAAAATGCATTTATAGCTTCTCTTTGGCATACCTGACTTGCCAACATCACTTCTTTTACACTTTGGGACCATTATTAAATTTTAAAAATGTCACTTGAGTATAAACATTGTGATAACATGAAAGGTAACCTGATAACCCAGAAGGCTACCAAGTGACTAATGGGCAGAAGATGCTGGACAAAGGGATGATTCTCATCCTGCAATGGAACAGGAGGGCATGGGATTTCATCACACTACTCCGAATAGCACCCAATTTGAAACTTATGAATTACGTATTTCTGAAGTTGTCCATTAATATTTTTGGACCACAGCTAACTGAGAGTAACTATAACTGAAGAAAGCACTAAATGTCAAATAAGGAGAGACTACTGTATAGTGGAACTATTTAACTTTTTTTTTTTCCAATTCCAAATTTAATAGCATCATGTTGGGCCACCAGTGGGCATATTAACCCCTTGTGTGCTAAGTCACTTCTGTCGTGCCTGACTATTTGCAAGAGCCGGCGCACTAAGTGCCGCCGAGAGCAGCTACCCCATGGCGGAGGTCAAGGGCAGTGGCCTAGAGTGCTAGGCTGCAGCAGTGCAGGAACTGGCGGAGAGGAGCTACCCCACATCTGAGGTCAGGGGCGGCCTGGAGGAGACACCCTGCGTCCAAGGCCAAGGGCGGCAACTGGGATGAGACACCCACGCCCGAGGCCAGGGCCGGTGGCCGGGAGGAGCATCCCGAGGAGTGGTGGCTGTGCAGGCGCAGGAGGGCCTAGAGGAGCTATCCCACGTTGAAGGTCAGGAACCTTGGTGGTAAGGAGATACCCCTCCTACAAGGTAAGGAGCAGCGGCTGTGCTTTGCTGGAGCAGCCGTGAAGAGATACCCCACGCCCAAGGTAAGAGCAACCCAGATAAGATAGGTGTTGCAAGAGAGCATCAGAGGGCAGACACACTGAAACCATACTCACAGAAAATTCGTCAATCTAATCACATTAGGACTGTAGCCTTGTCTAACTCAATGAAACCAAGCCATGCCCGCGGGACAACCCAAGACAGGCAGGTCATAGTGGAGAGATCTGACAGAGCGTGGTCCACTGGAGAAGGGAATGGTAAGCCACTTCAGTATTCCTGCCTTGAGAACCCCATGAACAGTATGAAAAGGCAAAATGATAGGATACCAAAAGAGGAACTCCCCAGGTCATTAGGTGCCCAATGTGCTACTGAAGATCAATGGAGAAATAACTCCAGAAAGAATGAAGGATAGGAGCCAAAACAAAAACAATACCCAGTTGTGGATGTGACTGGTGATAGAAGCAAGATCCGACGCTGTAAAGAGCAATATTGCATAGGAGCCTGGAATGTCAGATCCATGAATCAAGGCAAATTGGAAGTGGTCAAACGAGATGGCAAGGGTGAACGTGGACATTCTAGAAATCAGCGAACTAAAATGGACTGGAATGAGTGAATTTAACTCAGATGACCATTAGATCTGCTACTGAGGGCAGGAATCCCTCAGGAGAAATGGAGTAGCCATCATGGTCAACAAAAGAGTCCGAAATGCAGTACTTGGATGCAATCTCAAAAATGACAGAATGATCTCTGTTCATCTCCAAGGCAAACCGTTCAATATCACAGTCTGTGCCCCAACCAGTAATGCTGAAGAAGCTGAAGTTGAACAGTTTTATGAAGACCTACAAGACCTTTTAGAAC
>SJYQ01095247.1:1318552-1361116 GCA_006410935.1 Redunca redunca
AGAGATATGAGAACTTAGCAACAAGCATTGGCCCAATAATGAAATCCTACATCAGCACTAGCACTACTCTAATAACTTTTAACTCTTTTAAAGGCTATATGTTTTAGGCTTTTTGTGCCTCTCACAGTTGGGAGGCTGTAAATAATCAATCACATGCGTAGCTGTAAGAGCCTGGATATACCTGCCAAGCAAGCTAGAATGCTAACAGAGGGGGGTTGATTTGAAATATTCCTCTCATGTCCAGGAGACTTATTAGCTATAACCCTAAGTTGATTTTCTCCAGAGAAAGGTGGTCAGGGTTAGCCCCCTGTTAATGTCAGAGGAGTTGGGGAAAGTCATGAAACAGTAAAACAGACAGATTCTGGTTTTGGGGTAGATGCTCGAGAAAGCCTAGGGAGCCCCTTGAGTTCTGAAGCCTTGCTTAAGAGTTCACTTCCACATGACCCTGTCATGGGTGGGATCTCCTGTGGCGGCTCCCAGCAAGTTGGCTTAAAGCTCAACATTCAGAAAATGAAGATCATGGCATCCGGTCCCATCACTTCATGGGAAATAGATGGGGAAACAGTGGAAACAGTGTCAGACTTTTTTGAGGGGGCTCCAAAATCACTGCAGATGGTGATTGCAGCCATGAAATTAAAAGACGCTTACTCCTTGGAAGAAAAGTTATGATCAACCTAGATAGCATATTCAAAAGCAGAGACATTACTTTGCCGACTAAGGTCCATCTAGTCAAGGCAATGGTTTTTCCTGTGGTCATGTATGGATGTGAGAGTTGGACTATGAAGAAGGCTGAGCACGGAAGAATTGATGCNGAGATCCAACCAGTCCATTCTGAAGGAGATCAACCCTGGGATTTCTTTGGAAGGACTGATGCTAAAGCTGAAACTCCAGTACTTTGGCCACCTCACGCGAAGAGTTGACTCACTGGAAAAGACTCTGATGTTGGGAGGGATTGGGGACAGGAGGAGAAGGGGACGGCCGAGGATGAGATGGCTGGATGGATCACGAACTCGATGGACGTGAGCCTGAGTGAACTCCGAGAGATGGTGATGAGCAGGGAGGCCTGGCGTGCTGTGATTCATGGGGTCGCAAAGAGTCAGACACGACTGAACGACTGAACTGACCTGAACTGACTATTTGTGACCCCATGGGTTGTAGTCCACCAGGCTCCTCTGTCCATGGTATTCTTCAGGCAAGAATACTTGAGTGGGTTGCCATTCCCTTCTCCAAGGGATCTTCCCAATCCAGGGACTGAACCCACGTATTTTGCGTCTCCTGCATTGCCAGGTGGGTTCTTTATCACTAGCACCAACTGGGAAGCCATGTTTACCCCACAGAAATTGTCAAAAGCTACAAATCAGAGCTTTTTGTTTTTTCCAGAGATCCAGTTGTGAAACATTTACCAGCACATTGTTGCTTCAACTGAAGGTTGAGCAAAAGGATCTCTGAGTTAAGAAGTAGGATTAAGGAAACCAACTAGTGATGTTGAGGCCTCTGGGTACTAGCAGAAGAGGGAAACGTTATTACCCTTGAACCTGATGGAGCAAAGGGAAGCAATGGTGAGAGCCATCACAAGCCAGAGTCCCAAGGGACCAGCTACTGCCAGAGAACATCGTGGAAAAAGGCAGAAACATGGAGTATTAACCTCCCTTTCCTCCCACCTCTGATCATATGCAACTGGCTAAACCCACCAGGAATCCAGCTAGCACAGAAACCTGGGGGCTGAAGTCCACAGATGGGTCAAGTTCACCAGGAATAGAGTGCCAAGAAGGACATTTACTAGGGAGCTTTCCTAGGATGGTCATGTGTGCAATGGAGGGGAAAGAAACAGGACTGGGCAGAGGAGAAGGTAGGCTGTGAAATAGATGAGCTCTGGAGCTGGGATTATCCTTCCAGTTTCTCTCAAGATCTCTCAATGCCCTAGGAAGCATCACTATGAACAAAGCTAGTGGGAGTGATGGAATTCCAGTTGAGCTATTTCAAATCCTAAAACATGATGCTGTAAAAGTGCTACTCACAATATGCCAGCAAATTCGGAAAACTCAGCAGTGGCCACAGGATGGGAGAAAGTTTTCATTCCAATGCCAAAAAAAGCAGTACCAAAGAATGCTCAAACTTCCACACAACAGCACTCATCTCACATGCTAGCAAAGTAATGCTCAAAATTCTCCAAGCCAGGCTTCAACAACATGTGAACTGTGAACTCCCAGATGTTCAAGTTTTAGATTTAGATTTAGAAAAGGCAGAGGAACCAGAGATCAAATTGCCAACATCAGCTGGATCATCGAAAAAGCAAGAGAGTTCCAGAAAAACGTCTACTTGTGATTTATTGACTATGCCAAAGCCTTTGACTGTGTGGACCACAACAAACTGTGGAAAACTCCTAAAGAGACGGGAATACCAGACAACCTTACCTGCCTCCTGAGACATCTGTATGCAGATCAAGAAGCAACAGTTATAACTGGACATGAAACAAACGACTGGTTCCAAATCAGGAACAGAGTACATCAAGGTTGTATATTGTCACCTTGCTTATTTAACTTATATGCAGAGTACATCATGTGAAATGTCAGGCTGGATGAAGCAAAAGCTGGAATCAAGATTTCTGGTAGAAATATCAATAACCTCAGATATGCAGAGGACACCACCCTTATGGCATAAAGTGAAGAAGATAAAGAACCTCTTGGTGAAAATGAAAGAGGAGAGTGAAACAGTTGGCTTAAAACTCCACATTCAGAAAACTAAGATCATGGCATCCAGTCCAAGCTCTTCATGGCAAATAGATGGGGAAACTATGGAAACAGTGAGAGATTTTATGGGGGGAGAGGGTGGAGGGCTGCAAAATCACTGCAGATGGTGTCTGCAGCCATGGAATTAAAAGATGCTTGCTCCTTGGAAGAAAAACTATGACCAATCTAAACAGCATATTAAAAAGCGGAGACATTACTTTGCCAACAAAGCTCCATTTAGTCAAAGCTATGGTTTTTCCAGTAGTCGTGTATGGATGTGACAGTTGGGGATAAAGAAAGCTGAGCACCAAAGAATTGATGCTTTTGAACTGTGGTGTTGGAGAAGACTCTTAAGGCCCTTGGACTGCAAGGAAATACAACCAGTCAATCCTAAAGAAGATCAGTCCTGAGTGTTCATTGGAAAGACTGATGCTGAAGTTGAAACTCCAATAATTTGGCCACCTGATGCGAAGAGCTGACTCATTTGAAAAGACCCTAATGTTGGGAAAGATTGAGGGCAGGAGGAGAAGGGGATAACAGAGGATGAGATGGTTGGATGGCATCACCGATTCGATGGACATGAGTTTGAGCAAGTTCTGGGAGTTGGTGATGAACAGGGAAGCCTGGCGTGCTGCAGTCCATAGGGTCTCAAAGAGTCGAACACAACTGAGCAACTGAACTGACTTCTCTCAAGATGGAGTCAGGTGGGGCTGGTTTTTCTATCCTGGTAATGATCAGTCATTGAACACAGGAAGCAGTTTCTCCAGGAGATGCAATCCCCTAAAGGGGCTTACATCTGAAGCTTCTCTTCCAGCAGCTGAGAGAATAATTCCTTCATTTCTTAGATGGAATCTGGGTAGCATATTACAGTATCCACCACAGCACATGTCAGCTTCCTGGGCAAAGAAGGGAGGAGAATGGGTCTGGAGAGGGATGAGTAACAAACAAACTCTTCAAAACCCAACTTGTGAATCAGCCCTTCTCAGCAGGAGTACCTGAATCTCTTGCTTCAAGTACACCCATTGTCTTTCTGGAAAGTTTGATCACGTTTCTCAGCAGACAATATTAAATCAGTCTGTTTACTAGTTTGTCCTCTTGTGAGCCCCATGACCACAGGGACTCTACCTTATTATCTTTATGCCCATTCTGACTCAAGCTGGAACTCCAAAGGTACTCAATAAAATTACTTGTCAATCAGTAAGTAATTTACAAAGCTTAACAAGTCCATCCTTCTTAATTATAGAGCTATCCCAGATTGGGGGGGCGGGGGGAGCAGTTATCCTAAGGAGGAGAAACCAAGCTGCTACAAGGAAAAACAAAAAACACTATCCTTATGACAACACTCTAGGGCATATTACATTCCAAATCACCATTGTTGATATGTTCCTGGAAGTTTTCCAATTAGTTAGCATGCCTGATGTGTATCTACAAGCCATTATCTGACTGATTCATCAAAGTTGGGGAAGGGAAGGAATAAGGACAGTGAAAATATTTGTAATTTTAGGATGAAATGGAGAGGGAGGGTGTGAGGGTCAAGAGTTGGCAGTGCTGTGATATGGCACCAACATGACAAAAATTAGTTTGAGCCCAGGCATCAGATCGTCAAAGGTTTTCTCTGAGCATGCCCTCCAAGGAGATTGATAAGAAACAAGACATTCAAGTAGCTGCCGGGTTAGCCCATGAGTGTCTCTCTTGTCTAGTCGGCTTGTCAGTTCTCTGGCATCATCAGAAGATTTGTGCCACAGCCATCAGCTTTGTGTCACCATGCTCCTCTGTCTTTCATCACCTTCTGGAGCATGAATGGTGCTTTTCTTTTTTCTTTTTAAATTTTTTTGGCCTAATTCGAGGTACAAGATCATTGTTCCCTGTAGTCACATGTTTGAAAAAATACATTCTTCTGGCTTTTGGCACTGCTTGAGGCTCTAGAGAATGAAGCTGAATATTCCAGGCCACAGTACAATCTTCTAAGTCACTTAGAATGCATATTTGCAAGGAAAATTTTTTAGACTGATTGGTGAAATAAATAGAAAATAGCTGAAATAGAAAAATCTATATTGAGGAGCATTTCCTGAATATGTGTAATTACTCTGTAAAAATATCATTTTATTAAGTACTTTATATGCAGCAACATTATATATCATTTAATCCTCATGACAACCCTGAGAAGTGAAACCATTCCTATGAGCATTATATGGCTTAATATACAGAAGTTTTGAGGAGTTAAGTGATTTTTCCAAGGTAAGGAGTAGAACTGAGACTCAAATCTGTGTTTGATCAATTCAGAGTTACTCACAGGAGTGAATGGGAGGACAATTTGGATAACTGGTGATACATGGTGCCACTTTTCCATGACTAGCACTGAAAGACCAAGGGGACATGGATTAGGAGAGTAGAACCTAAACCAAGGATCTTGTCCTAGTCCAGAATACTTCCTCCCACAACCCCAACTGGGATAAGAGGAAGCTCTAACAAAGACAAAAGATCTTGCAGTCCTTGGCTTGATGGGTCTGCTTTTAATGGTATTTAAGAGAAACACAGAAAGGAAGACATAGGAAAAGTAACAAACACACAATGATTCTACATCTTCATGTTTCCATGAAGAGAAGGTGTTGCCCTTTTTCCCATTAAGAGGATGACTCTAGTCCTACAAGAGAGGTACTTCCCTTTCCAGTGCATTATCTGACCAGAAATTGGAAGTTTCTTGGATTACCTGGCCTGCCCCCTCTGTCTTTCACCACCTTCTCAGATTAAGCATTTTGGGAAGATACTTTTAGGACAGAATGAATATTTTAAGAAGCAACTTATAATGCAAAAAGATCCAAAGGAACTTCTGAAAACTAAAGTTCATGTCAGCATGAGATGGTGTCAGTGAATTGGCTAGTTATTTTGAATATATAATGGCTAATGATATTATACATTATCATTATATTATTATTATTATTGTATTATTATTATGCATTATCCACATCAGGTACTATGTAAGCATGTTACAGACACAATTTCATGGAGTCCCCATAACAATGCTCTTTATGGATAAAGAAGTTGAACATCAAAAAGGCTAAGTAATGTGCCCATGTTTTCACAGCTATTAACTTTGAAGAGCAAGGAAACAGTCATAATTTGAAAGCCCATTTCACAATCAGTAAATTGTATGGTCTCCTAGAAGTTAAGAAAAGATTTAGAAGCATAAAAGTGGAAGACAATAATGACCCCACAAAGCAGGACAGATGTGGAAGTAAAAAGAGATTGTCCATTCACTTGTGTGCCCCTAAAATGTGAAAGTCAGTTGTTTTCTTTTCACACAGCCACAGGCCATGCTGGCTAATTGTTGATTCTTCAAATATTCAGAGTGTAAGCTAGAAGCAAATAATAGGTCCAACTCTTCCAGGGTAATGACTACTACCAACTCTGTGTCATGAATTCCTAAAATTATTTCATCAGGGTGCCCTGATCACAATTTGTTATAGATATTGTGGGGAAATTAACAAGATGGTGCTAGTCAGGCTCTCTTGCACCATGCTCTCACACCCTCTCACCCCATGTTCTGTAAACAATTTTGCATGGTTGTGTAACAGTTGATATCACTTATAGCACTGTGCATGCATGTCATGAGGTGCTCACTTGGTCACAGTCTACTCTGTGCGGTAGGCCTGTATGAGCTTCACCATGAAAGCCCTGGCTGTTGCTGCATTGGGGCTACTTTGGGGCAACATCATGGTTGTGTTATATGAGGTTATATTATGGCTATGTTGTGGTTATGTTGTGGCTGCTGCTACAGCTGCTGTGTCAGGGAGGAGAGAGTCTGTGTTATGGCCGCTGTTAAACATGTCTGCAGTTCCTACAGCTCTTCAAGTCTCCTTCCAGCCTCTTAGCTCACAAGTTGCCTACCATAGGTTTAGCAAACAGTGTGAACAGTGAGGTAACTGGCATCACAAACAAGATCAGCAATATAGACGTTAACACAATTTATTACAGTTGTGGTTTATCACCATCCAAATGGTAATTTAACTAAACAAGAATCTAAATAAACATTGTCACTCAAAAAGTCACTTTGGCAGTGGTGTGCTGAAACCAGTTCACACTAGCTCACAAGATCCAGTTGTTAAACTTTCAGGAATCTTGTGAGCAGATTATTATACATAATGACCTTTGAAATTTAAACCATGTAAGCTTGCAACAAAATTAACTATATCTAAAGTAAAAGTAATAAATATTCAAACTTCATCTCCCCTGATTATCTTACTGCATTTTACTATTATCTATGCTCTTAAGGTTATTGATATCTATTGTGTCTGTATGTAAGAAATTTTATATAATCATATGCACTTTGATTATCATTACAATTCCATGTTCAATGATGTCACATTGGTAGCATGAAATTGGCAATGGTGAACTAGCAAATACTAAAAATCAGGCCATTGTTTCTTTGACTGTGAGAGCTGATTGTTAAAGATCTACTAGCACACCACTCTGTTTATGTGGGAACACCACTGAAAGAGGAAAACCACAGCAGCAGACTGCTCTGCATTGCCAAGAAGGCACAAACTTCTGTTGAGGAGTATTACTTTCCTACTGCTATGTAAAAATTTTCTCAAAAATGTGTGGCTTAAAACAATAAATATTTATTATCTCTCACAATTTCTACTTGTCAGAAATTTGGAAGCAACTTGCAGGATGTTTCTGGGCTGGAGTCACGAATGTGGTAGCAGTCCAAATATCCGCCAGAGCTGTTATCATCTGAACTCTTAAAGTCTTGCCAGGTCCCTGTCTTGCAGGATCTGCTTCCAAGATGGTCCACTCACAGGATTGGAAAGTTAGTGTCACTGTTAGTGTGTGGCCCCAGTTTTTTCCCCATACAGGGCTCAACACAGGACTGCTTGAGTTTCGTGACACCATGGCCACTCATAATCTCCAGAGCAAGGAATCTAAGAGACCAGAACAGAAACCTCAAAGCTTTTCGATGACTTAGCCATAAAAATTACACACCATCATCTCTACTGCATTCTGTTGGTCACAGCAAGAATCTCTAACACATTTGCGAAGAGATTACACAAGCACAAGAACCAGGAGGAGGGGATCAGTGTGAACCATCTTAGAGATGTAGTCCATGCTCTGACTTGTTATGGAATTGCCTTGATTTGACTTGCTCAACAAAGATTCCAGAATGGCTATATCTGATGTCTACATTCTATAAAATTATGAATATTTGAGAATACCAAGGCCCAGCTGTGAGTCACAGACTAGCTTCTGGCCATAAGGGGTTAGTATTCTCTTCCTCAATACACATATAAAAAAAGTCAGAAAGAGGGAGGTGGGAAGGAGAGAAGAAAGTTGATCAAGTGCTACTATTTCTCATGTTGTTGTCTTTGTTTAGTTACTCAGTTGTGCCCGACTCTGTGACTCTATGAACTGCAGCATGCCAGGCTTTCCTGTCCTTCACTATCTCCGAAGGTTTGCTAAAACTCATGTCCATTGAGTTGGTGACACCATCTAATCCTCTCAGTCATCCCTGTCACCCCTTTCTCCTCCTGCCCTCAATCTTTACCAGCATCAGGGTCTTTTCCAGTGAGTTGGCTCTTCACATCAGGTGGCCAAAGTATTGGAGCTTCAGCTTTAGCATCAGTCCTTCCAGTGAATATTCAGGGTTGATTTCCTTTAGGATTGACTGGTTTTATCTCCTTGCAGTCCAAGGGACTCTCAAGAGTCTTCTCCAGCACCACATTTCCAAAGCATCCATTCTTCAGTGCTCAGCCTTCTTTATAGTCCAACTCTCACATCCATACATGATTACTGGAAAAACCACCACTTTGACTAGGCAGTGGCTGACTTTATTTTTCTGGGCTCCAAATCACTGCAGATGGTGATTGCAGCCATGAAATTAACACACTTACTCCTTGGAAGGAAAGTTATGACCAACCTAGATAGCATAGTAAAAAGCAGAGACATTACTTTGCCAACAAAGGTCCGTCTAGTCAAGGCTATTGTTTTTCCAGTATGTATGGTCATGTATGGATATGAGTTGGACTATCAAGAAAGCTGAGCACCAAAGAATTTATGCTTTTGAACTGTGGCGTTGGAGAATACTCTTGAGAGTCCCTTGGACTGCAAGAAGATCCAACCCGTCCATCCTAAAGGAGATCAGTCCTGGGTGTTCATTGGAAAAACTGATGTTGAAGCTGAAACTCCAATACTTTGACCACCTGATGCAAAGAGCTGACTCGTTTGAAAAGACCCTGATGCTGGGAGGGATTGGGGGCAGGAGGAGAAGGGGACGACAGAGGATGAGATGATTGGATGGCATCATCAACTCAATGAACATGGGTTCGGGTGGACTCCAGGAGTTGGTGATGGACAGGGAGGCCTGGTGTGCTGTGGTTCATGGAGTTGCAAAGAGTCAAACATGACTGAGCGACTGAAGTGAACTGAACTGAACTGACTAAACAGATCTTTGTCAGCAAACTGATATCTCTGCTTTTCAATACACTGTCTCATGTACTGTATCTCATTTCATTTTCATTCTACAACTGAGAAAATGTAGGTTGCAAGAGGTTAACAGATTTTCTAATGATTACACAGAAACTAGTCATACAGCTGTAATAATTAACTAAAAAAACTAGTAATTTCCCACTCATGTGTTTTATTTGTAAACAAACAAGGGAAATGAATTCGGTAGATGGGTCATATAAGCTTCCAAATCTGGAATTCTTTGCGTTAGGTTCATATACAAACAAAATGAATATGAGTTTGTCTGACTCTCTTCTGACTCTCAGCATTTGTGTGCAAATTCCTCCAATCTGTTGTTCCAAAACCCATTTACTATTGTTGATAGCCCCGTGTTTGAATATTTTCTTCCAAAGTAATCAATCCTTACCACAAAAAGGAACAATCATGTAAGTAAACTAATGCATCTGAGAATTTTTTAAATGAATATATATTCTAGCCTTTAGAACATGAATTTTTTACAGAGAACTCCAAGACATCTTGGTCTTCAGTTAATTCCAAGAAAGGTTCTAGCCCATGGGAACTGTCCAACACTTATCAAAGAGAAGTACCCTAGAGACATTACAACAGAAAGTCAGATAGGATTAAATCTTCCTTAGATAACCTGCAAAATGAATAAATCATACTAAAGTGAACCTAAAAGTAGAAAAGCCCACACTCTTGAGTTTGTAAAGAAGCTTATGATAACTTAGTATTTTGATGTTACATCTACACCCAAAATACTAGAAACCATCTCATGTTTACAACATCAAGGTAAAAAAACAATACACCTATTTGGGTTGTATGTATTGTTTCAGGTTTTCAGTGCTTAGTAATAAGCAATCAAAGTGATTCAGCATTGGTAATATTCTGAGACTGATGAATAAATTAATAAATCTACATCTTATAAAAGATCTGTGGGAATACTTTGTTATACAGCAAAATTCATGGCAGAGTATAAATCCCAAACATAATTTAGTATAATCTCAGTATATGCATTGCTATGGGAGAAAACACGTTACTAATGGTATTCTTTTTAGTAAAGGAAAAATAAACACTTCACTCAGAAACAAATCAATAAAATGCTAGTATTTAATGACTTTAATTCAGAAGCTAATTTTGGTACTTTTTATTTTAAAAATTCAATTAGCATTTTGAGTTTAATGAGCCTAGATCCAGACTCCTCTTGTAAAATCAGTTTACCTATAGCCAAACTAAACTCTCCATTTGAAAGAACATAGCAAATTTACTAAGACTTTCTCTTTAAACTAACTTTAGCACATTCTCTAAGTTTTAGCAGGAATTCCAGCATGTAAGCTATAAAACAGAATCATTGCAAGAGTCACTTCTGTAGGGTATGGTAATAATATCCTCTCTTTGCAGAATCTCATCACACACAATTTCAAAAGGCAGGGGGAAAAAAAAGAGAATACCTGAAAGGCTAATTACAGAGCTGGGCAGATACATGATAAAGTATTAAAATAAATGAGATAGATGAATTAACAGAGGGCAGAGCTGAAGACTGATGAACCATATTTAGTACACTAATCCCAAGTGTTTATTTTGCATTCTTCTGGCCTTTAAAGATGACAGGTTGTGATCAATTGCTTCCCTTGAAGGCTGGCTGTTTTCCTGCCCTAGCATTTAATTTCTGTTTGATGTTCTTCACTTTGTGTCATTGTATGAACTACTGTTAAGATATATAGCAGCGATTAAAATAATTCATCCATCTGCTTATAATTAAAGACCAAGTTAAATGTAATGATGACTTTATCTAGCAAGCTAGCTAGAATTTAAAAAGGAGGTTGGCCCCTCAAAAATTTCTCCAGCAGATGAATTATTCTAATTAGTAGTAATTGAAAATTTTTCCTTCAAAGAATGGAGATTTTAATCAGTGATGTCACTGGACAAGTGAAATGGGAGAAAATATAAAAATATCTTTAATTTCTTTTCTATGTTAACAGAAAATACCTTGGTGGCTAGCTCAAAGGCTGGAGGAGAAAAGTGCCTTTTGAATTAATATTTTTAAATTAATCAGTCACAAAAAGAGAAGCCACTGGAAAAAAAGCAAGTACCCCAAATTTTTAATGAGACCCCTGAATATGCTGCTATTTTAGAATAAAGAACAAATATCTTAGAGTATTTTTCTTAATTTATTGCCATCTCAGCATAAATAGAACCCTCCAGTTATATTTTTAAATGCATTTTTAGATCATAGCCATTCTGACTGGTGTGAAATGGTACCTCATTGTGGTCCTGATTTGCATTTCTATGATAATGAGTGATGTTGAGCATATTTTCATGTGTTTGTTAGCCATCCGTATGTCTTCTTTGGAGAAATGTCTATTTAGTTCTTTGTCCCATTTTTTGATTGGGTCATTTATTTTTCTGGAATTGAGCTGCATAAGTTGCTTGTATATTTTTGAGACTAGTTGTTTGTCAGTTGCTTCATTTGCTATTATTTTCTCCCATTCTGAAGGCTGTATTTTCATCTTGCTTATAGTTTCCTTTGTTGTGCAGAAGCTTTTAATTTTAATTATATCCTATTTGTTTATTTTTGCTTTTATTTCCAGTATTCTGGGAGGTGGATCATAGAGGATCCTGCTGTGATTTATGTCGCAGAGTGTTTTGCCTATGTTCTCCTCTAGGAATTTCATAATTTCTGGTCTTACATTTAGATCTTTAATCCATGGGGAGAGTGGTGGGAGGGGGGTTCAGGATTGGGAACTCATGTACACCCATGGCGGATTCATGTCAATGTATGGCAAAACCAATACAGTATTGTAAAGTAAAATAAATAAATAAATAAAATAGAAAAAAATGCATTTTTAGACATGAAACTCGAGTGGGTGGGGGGGTAGTTACTAAAACATTCACTCATATTCTCCACCACCTGGAAATAAATAAAATTACTGATTCATATTTTATTTAACAGCTTTCTGCCTTTTCCCAACCAGATATATACACATACACATAGATCTTTTACAAAGTTAGAGTCATATTATGACATAGTGTTGTGAAAACTTTTTTTCACATAACAATACAGTATGAATACTTCAAATTATTTAAAGGATTTTAAAATCTCAACCAGCAATCTTATATTCAATAGAGTAAGGAAGCCAAAATATAGTTTCAAATATCCTTTGATCACTCTCTGATAAGCACAATTGACTACCAAAAGAGCTAAAGACAAAAATGGGAATACTATAGGCCATCATAAATTTAATAGAATTGCACATGAGTAAATAGCTCAAAAATGACCTCATTCGAATGACTTTTCCAAGTCATGTGAGCAAGCTGTTTTAGATTTTAAATTCAGTTCAGTTCAGTTCAGTTCAGTCGCTCAGTCGTGTCTGACTCTTTGCAACCCCATGAATCGCAGCACACCAGGCCTCCCTGTCTGTCACCAACTGCTGGAGTTCACTCAGACTCACGTCCATCGAGTCAGTGATGCCATCCAGCCATCTCATCCTCTGTCATCCCCTTCTCCTCCTGCCCCAAATCCCTCCCAGCATCAAAGTCTTTTCCAATGAGTCAACTCTTCGCATGAGGTGGCCAAAGTGCTGGAGTTTCAGCTTTAGCATCATTCCTTCCAAAGAAATCCCAGGGCTGATCTCCTTCATACTTTTTAAGATATTCAAAGAAAGATTCAAAGGCTCCCCTGAGGACAACAGGTCTCACACCTTCTGTCCACCAAAACTTCCCAATCCCTGGTTTCATTCTTCAGCTTCAAACTATAAATCCTTTAAAATGTAAATGTCTCTGGCTGGATATGACCTTAAATTGGTATCTTCAACATGGAACCCCAGGGGATTGAGGGTTGGCAGTTTTCTAGAGTAGGATTGGATAAGTGATAAAAAGAAGACTTCCTGGGGGATTGGGGCCTGAGGGATACAGGACCTCTCTCCCAAGAAGGATTATAGCAATCTCAGATCACCAGGCATCAGTCTGTCCTTCACAATGTTGTGAAAATTTCATACTTAATATTCTGATTTCATTTCTAATATAGTTTGTAATAAAAGCTACAGAAATTCATCATTTTTCTTCTGATTAAGTTATGATGTAATCATGTTCAAAAAAAATGCTAATCTTCCTTGACTGTCCAATGAAATATTTTATACCTATTCTTCATGGAACAGAATGAAATGCTAATATATTTTGGAGTGGTTTCAGTCTTTATAATTACTGCTTACCCTAAAAGCTTTTTTAGATTGCATATTAAAAAGCAGAGACATTGCTTTGCCAACAAAAGTCCATCTAGTCAAGGCTATGGCTTTTCCAGTAGTCATGTATGAATGTAAGAGTTGGACTGTGAAGAAAGCTGAGCTCCAAAGAATTGATGCTTTTGAACTGTGGTATTGGAGAAGACCCTTGAGAGTCCCTTGGACTGCAAGGAGATCGAACAAGAAACCATATTATGCTTAGGAGTATCCTGAGGAGTTTGGAACCCCATCTAAATCTTCAGATTTTGAGTAGGATCTAGTTACTTTCATCCCTACCCTCTGTAACCACCTGTGATTACTGTACAGGGGATCCAAGGACCATGCCATGAGATATACTAAAATACAAAGTGGGAGAAGTAACTAGAGAGGGTCTAGAAAGAAAGCACTGGATCCAGAAACTGAAGATTCCTGTTTCCCTAGCTGAGAGTTGTCCCCACAATTTTGGGAAGGAAAAAAATAGTACTTTCAACCAGAGGAGATTTTTAGAGCTCTTGGTGGCAATATGAAGGACAGATTGAGGTAAAATGAAAGCTTCTCACTTCAGAAGCTACTGTATTAACCTAGTACATAGTTAGTGAAACCCTTAACTAAGGATGCTAACCTCAAGCTGGGATATACATTATTTAAAAAGTCAATAGCAAAGGCAGAAATTTTTTAGAACTTCTACTAACAAAAGATTTTTTCAGATAGAAGTATATCTTATCATTGACATTGTTAGAATTGCCAATGCCTGCTGCTGCTGCTGCTAAGTCGCTTCAGTCGTGTCCCACTCTGTGCGATCCCATAGACAGCAGCCCACCAGGCTCCCCCGTCCCTGGGATTCTCCAGGCAAGTACACTGGAATGCCTAGAGATAATAAAAATCAGACTGGCTTTTAGTCAATTTTATTATTTTTTCAAAGTGATGGTTTCATGGTTTCTCCATGAAACCATCACCTCAATAAAAATATGAAATTTATTCATCAGCCAATGGTTCTCTGTGCACCCTCCACAATCTCCACCCCTGGCCACTGATTGGCTTTCTATCACTATAGACTTGATTTGTGCCATCTAGAAATGGAATTATATGCATTTTTTTCTGTCTGGCTTCTTTCATTCAGCATACTGTTGAGATCGATCCACATTGTTGCACAAATTAGTAGGTCATCCTTTTTAATCCTGTGGATCCCATTGTAAAGATGCACCAGAATTGTTTATCTGCTCACCTGTTGACGAACACTTGGGATGATTTCAGTTTAAGGCTATAATAAACAAATCTAATCTGAAAAAAATAAAAATAAAAAAAATAAGGGAGATTAGTCCTGGGTGTTCTTTGTAAAGACTGATGCAAAAGCTGAAACTCTGTCTGGCACTTTGGCCACCTCATGCGAAGAGTTGACTCACTGGAAAAGACTCTGATGCTGGGAGGGAATGGGGGCAGGAGGAGAAGGGGATGACAGAGGATGAGATGGCTGGATGGCATCACCAACTCGATGGATATGAGTTTGAGTGTACCCTTGAAGTTGGTGATAGACAGGGAGGCCTGGCGTGCTGCAGATCATGGGGTTGCAAAGAATCGGACACAACTGAGCGACTGAACTGAACTGAACTAAAAGCTTGGAGACATGAGGGTGACAAGATCAAACTTGTTTCTGCTTAAACTGAGCCAGGATCCAAAAGTCTACAAGCAATAAATGCTGGAGAGGGTGTGGAGAAAAGGGAATCCTCTTACACTGTTGGTGGGAATGCAAACTAGTACTGTCACTATGGAGAACAGTGTGGAGATTCCTTAAAAAACTGGAAATAGAACTGCTTTATGACCCAGCAATCCCACTGCTGGGCATACACAACGAGGAAACCAGAATTGAAAGAGACACGTGTACCCCAATGTTCATCCCAGCACTGTTTATAATAGCCAGGACATGGAAGCAACCTAGATGTCCATCAGCAGATGAATGGATAAAAAAGCTGTGGTACATATACACCATGGAGTATTACTCAGCCATTAAAAAGAATACATTTGAATCAGTTCTAATGAGGTGGATGAAACTGGAGCCTATTATACAGGGTGAAGTAAGCCAGAAAGTAAAACACCAGTACAGTATACTAACGCATATATATGGAATTTAGAAAGATGGTAACGATAACCCTGTATGCGAGACAGCAAAAGAGACACAGATGTATACAACAGTCTCTTGGACTCTGTGGGAGAGGGAGAGGGTGGGATGATTTGGGAAAATGGCATTGAAACATGTATAATATCATATGTGAAACAAATCACCAGTCCATGTTCAATGCAGGATACAGGATGCTTGGGGCTGGTGCACTGGGATGACCCAGAGGGATGGTATGGGGAGGGAGGTGGGAGGGGGGTTCAGGATGGGGAACACGTGTACACCCAGGCGGATTCATGTTGATGTATGCAAAACCAATACAATATTGTAAAGAAATTAGCCTCCAATTAAAATAAATAAATTTAAATTTAAAAAATAAATAAATAAAATAAAGTATATGGGAAAACATAATAAATAAATAAACTGAGCCAGGTTTAAACCAAAGTCCCCAGAGATGAAAGGACCAATGCCTTATTCTGTTTCAAAGACCAATACATGTTAAATAACTTTTAATGTAAAAGCAATATTTAAAAGAAAATAATTTTAATTGTGAGCCATGTGAGAAGTGAGAGATGCAGGTAAAGACATAGGCACATTATCATCCAAAACAATAATTTATAAAAAAGTGCAAAATATCAACCAAATATGAAAGCAGATCTTCCTCTTTAGAGTTTTTAATCTAATAGATTTTGCCTCCTTCCTCACCACAAAAACATTAAATTTCACTCCATTTTCCCGAGCTCTTGCTAGTAATAGTAACTATGTCAAAAGTTTTTTTAAAGGTAATAAATAAAGCTTAAACCAATATAAGTCTTGTTTTAAATGGGTTTTTCAGGACAGTGTGCTCTGTTTTTTATAATGCTAAACTGAAACTTGGCTAACGTCCTGAACTAGGAGAAAGAATGGGCACATGCTTGAGAAATGTTTCTGTTTATATTCATGTCCCAAAGCTATGATTTAAGAAGGGGGTTCTGCCTTAATCACAAAAAGGCCTTTGCATATCTCAAGTAAGTTTGAATCTCTTTGGTTTGGCACAAACCAAATATTTCTACATCTCAAATCAAGCAAATCAAACAAAAGGCATAATCAGATACTCAAATAAAGATCTATGAGAATGTATAAAGGACATCTGGGTAATTTGCTAACTTGTTGATATTTAGTCCTTCAGTTATAATACAGATATTATGTGGCTGTATTTTATAATTAGTACATGTTATATGGCAGTGAAGCACATAATATTGAGTCATGAAAATTAAATAATATAGATTACATACCCTTATAGTCTATCATCACCAAAAAAATCTATAATGTTAAGAAAATATCTAACAAGCTGTTCTCATCATTGTTTCTTACCCAGTAAGAAGAAATTTTATAAAACTTCTCTTCCAATGAAGACAAACTGTACTAGGTAAGTGTGGGTAAGTTTTTACATAAGTATCTAGACCTGAATCTCTGACCTTAACAATTTCAATCATTGTTATGAGCTTGTTGATACATTCATATAAGATGTAGCCTCCTGAAGCCTGAACACAAGATACAGAAAATGAGAAAAGTCACCAAGAAGTGACATAGATACAGAAATTGACTTAAGAGGTAAAATTGGGAAATTTAAGATGCTTTATATTTTTTTAAATCAGATAATTAGAAACAAAGGTAAGCTTAATTTACACGCATTCATCATTCTTGAATGATGTAAACGTCACATTCCAAGTTAGAAAGGCAGTAACATAAGGATACTTCTGACTCTCAAGAAGAGATTTAAAAATTTCTTTGGCCCTAGCCATAGAATCAAGGCAACACTGTACTAGATTATTCCCTCCTGCATGTCCTGCAAGTCTCCAGCATTGCAGGCAGATCCTTTTCCAGTGAGCCACTGGGGAAGCCCTTACTCCCTCTACTCCACTCCCCTTTATTAAAAATTTTATTGTGGTATGGCTGCTTTACAATATTCTGTGATTTTCTGCTATACAGCAATATTAATCATATATATATATCTATATATATATCTCCATCCTCCTTTGGATTTCCTTCCCATCTAGGTCACCACAGAACATTGACTAGAGTTCCCTGTCCTATACAGTAGGTTCTCAATGGTTATCTACTTTTTATATACTAGTGTATATATGTCCTGCCATTGGCCCTGGCCTATGTCCAGTTGTAAAATGCAGACTATGATCAGTCAATGCAGATGCAAACACAGTGCAAGCATGACTTTCCTCAAGAGAGTCAAGATGGCAAATGGAGTGTATCTGAAGCCTCCCTGAGGGCTGGCTTCAAAAACCTAGTCACACAGGGTCCCACCAGCAGAAGGGCCCTGCACTTAGTTTAATGCTCTGCTATCACCCTAATGAAATTTGTGATTTTTTTTTGAATTTCTGTTTTGTAAATGAAATTTCATGGAACATTGGAATGTGTGTGTGAGCAGATGAAATAGCCTGGACTGCCCACACATGTAGGATGCAGCAGGTGCTGAAAATTGCAGCACTCTTTTAAAACAAATATACACGTTTAGAAATTAAAATTAAATATAAAGATTGTCACACCTAGTGGGAAAATCCCACAATTTTCATATGAAGCCTCAGACAACAAATTTTTAACCATAAATTTTGTTTTTCTTAAAATTGTAGATACAAGGATGGTGTGCTTAAGAAGGTATGTTGCATTATGAACAAATCACTTTCAGTTTCTTGTTCAGCCTCCACACATCCAGGAATTAACAGAGTAAACATTAATATGCTTATTAACGTGTAATATGTGTACATATTTACATTAAAATGTAATTACATTTAAAGCTAAATTTAGAGTTACACAAAACTGATCTGCACAAGGAGTTAAATCTATTTAGAAAAATGTACCTTCAGAATCCCTGCCGGCTCAGAGGTTAAAGCGTCTGCCTGCAATGCAGGAGACCCGGGCTTGATCCCTGAGTTGGGAAGATCCCCTGGAGAAGGAAATAGCAACCCACTCCAGTATTCTTGCTTGGAAAACCCCATGGAAGGAAGAGCCTGGTAGGCTACAGTCCATGGGGTCACAAAGAGTCAGACATGACTGAGCTATGTCAATTTCACTTTCTTTCACCTTCAGAATCATGTTATAGATTTATAAAAATTTGGATTTTGGGATGATTTACCAGAAGTTATCCCAATGTCACAGCTTTAAAATGCTCTTAACAGGTTCAGTGAACATTGCATCAGCAAAATATCCTCCTCAAAATGAAAAATTACTATAACTTATTTACAATCTTGCATTCTCCAAAAGCAACTGATCTTGTTTTCAATTACTCAACTTTAAAAAGGAACAAATTTGAGTCAGTTGAAATAACATGGATGAACCTAGAACCTGTTATATAGAGTGAAGTAAATCAGAAAGAGAAAAAGAAATGTTTATGGATATATATGAAATATAAAACTGGTACTGATGAACCTTCTTGCAGAGCAGGAATAGAGATACAGATGTAGAGGATGGTCACGTGGACACAGAGAAAGTAGGAGAGGGTGGGACAAATTAAGAGAGTAGCATCAATGGAAATTAAGGAAACAATCCCATGCACCATTGCAAAAAATAAAAAATAAAAAAAAAAACACAAAGAAAGAATAAAATACCTAGGAATAACTCTACCTAAATCCCAAAGAAAGGCAATGCCAAAGAATGCCCAAACTTCGGCACAATTGAACTCGTCTCACACACTAGTAAAGTAATGCTCAAAATTCTCCAAGCCAGGCTTCAGCAATATGTGAACCACAAACTTCCAGATTTTCAAGCTGCTTTTAGAAACGGCAGAGGAACCAGAGATCAAATTATCAACATTCGCTAGATCATCAAAAAAAGCAAGAGAGTTCCAGAAAAACATCTATTTCTTCTTTATTGACTATGCCAAAGCCTTTGACTGTGTGGATCACAATAAACTGTGGAAAATTCTGAAAGAGATGGGAATACCAGATCACCTGACCTATCTCTTGAGAAACCTATATGCAGGTCAGGAAGCAACAGTTAGAACTGGACATGGAACAACAGACTGGTTCCAAATAGGAAAAGGACTACGTCAAGCCTGTATACCGTCACCCTGCTTATTTAACTTATGTGCAGAGTACATCATGAGAAACGCCGGCCTGGATGAAGCACAAGCTGGAATCAAGAATGCCAGGAGAAATATCAGTCACCTCAGATATGCAGATGACACCACCCTTATGGCAGAAAGTGAAGAGGAACTAAAAACCCTCTTGATGAAAGTGAAAGAGGAGAATGAAAAAGTTGGCTTAAAGCTCAACATTCAGAAAACTAAGATCATGGCATCCGGTCCCATCACTTCACGGGAAATAGATGGGGAAACAGTGGAAACAGTGTCAGACTTTATTTTTTGGGGCTCCAAAATCACTGCAGATGGTGACTGCAGCCATGAAATTAAAAGACGCTTACTCCTTGGAAGGAAAGTTATGACCAACCTAGATATCATATTGAAAAGCAGAGAAATTACTTTGCCAACACAGGTCCGTCTAGTCAAGGCTATGGTTTTTCCAGTGGTCATGTATGGATGTGAGAGTTGAACTATCAAGAAAGCTGAGCGCCAAAAAATTGATGCCTTTGAACTGTGATGTTGAAGAAGACTCTTGAGAGTCCCTTGGACTGCAAGGAGTTCCAACCAGTCCATCCTAAAGGAGATCAGTCCTGGGTGTTCATTGGAAGGAATGATGCTGAAGCTGAAACTCCAGTACTTTGGCCACCTCATGTGAAGAGTTGACTCACTGGAAAAGACTCAGATGCTGGGAGGGATTGGGGGCAGGAGAAAGGGACGATAGAGGATGAGATGGCTGGATGGCATCACCAACTTGATGGACATGAGTTTGAGTGTGCTGTGGGAGTTGGTGATGGACAGGGAAGCCTGGTGTGCTGTGATTCATGGGGTCGCAAAGAGTCAGACACGACTTAAAGACTGAACTGAACTGAAAGAAATAATAAACAATAATAACCCTACCTTAAGAGACAAGAGATCTGCACACAGAAAACTATAAGACACTGAGGAAAGAAACCAAAGACAATACAAACAGATGGAGAGATATACCACGTTTTTGGATTGGATGAATCAATATTGTAAAAATGACTATTCTACCCAAAGCAATGTATGGATTCAATGCAATCCCTATCGAATTGCCAATGACATTTTCCAGAATTAAATGAAAAACTAGAATGAACTAAATGAACTAAATGAAAAACTTCAGAACTAAAATGAAAAACTTCATAGTGTGTATGGAAGCACAAAAGACCCCAAATATTTAAAGCAATATTTAGAAAGAAAAATGGGACTAGAGGAATCAACTTCCTTGACTTCAAATTATATCACAAAGCTATAATCATCAAAACAGTGTGGTACTGGCACCAAACTATAAAGGTCCTAAATGAAAACATAGGCAGTACACTCTTTGACATAAATCACAGCAAGATTCTCTCTAATCCACCTCCTTGATTAAAGGAAGTAAAAGCAAAAATAAACAAATGAGACCCAAGGAAAGCTAAAAGCTTTAATGAAACTATATAGGATATGAAAAGACAACCTTCAGAATGGGAGAAAATAATTGTAAACTGACAAAGGGTTAACCTCCAAAATATATAAGCAGCTTATGCAGTTCAATATAAGAAAAAAAAATCCAATCAAAAAATGGCCAGAAAACCTAAACAGACATTTCTCCAAAAAGACAAAGATGGTCAATAAATACAGGAAAAAATGCTCAACATTGCTCGTTATTAGAGAAGTGCAAATTAAAACTACAATCGGGTATCACCTCACAATTGTCAGAATGGCCATCATCAAAAAATCTACTAACAATAAATGTGGAAAAGGATGTGGGAAAAAGGGAACCCTCTTGCACTGTTGATTGGACTGTAAACTGACACAGCTGTTATGGAAAACAGCATGGAGATTCCACAATATTGTAAAGTAAAAAATAATAATAATAATAATAAATAAAAGACATTTGTACCACAATGTTTGTTGCAGCAGTATTTACAATAGCAAGGACATGGAAGCAACCTAGATGTCTACTGACAGATGAATGGATAAAGAAGTTGTGATACATTTATACAATGGAATGTTCAGTTCAGTTCAGTTCAGTCACTCAGTCATGTCTGACTCTTTGCAACCCCATGAACTGCAGCACACCAGGCCTCTCTGGCCATCACCAACTCCCGGAGTTCATTCAAACTCATGTCCATCAAGTCGGTGATGCCATCCAGCCATCTCATCCTCTGTCATCCCCTTCTCCTCCTGCCCCAAATCCCTCCCAGCATCAGAGTCTTTTCCAATGAGTCAACTCTTCGCATGAGGTGGCCAAATTACTGGAGTTTCAGCTTCAGCATCAGTCCTTCCAAAAAACACCCAGGACTAATCTCCTTTAGAACAGACTGGTTGGATCTCCTTGCAGTCCAAGGGACTCTCAAGAGTCTTCTCCAACACCACAGTTCAAAAGCATAAATTCTTCAATGCTCAGCTTTCTTCACAGTCCAACTCTCACATCCATACATGACTACTGGAATAACCATAGCCTTGACTAGATGGACCTTCGCTGGCAAAGTAATTTCTCTGCTTTTCAATATGCTATCTAGGTTGGTCATAACTTTCCTTCCAAGGAGTAAGTGTCTTTTAAGTTCATGGCTGCAATCACCATCTGCAGTGATTTTGGAGCCCAAAAAAATAAGGTCTGACACTATTTCCACTGTTTCTCCATCTATTTCCTATGAACTGATGGGACCAGATGCCATGATCTTAGTTTTCTGAATGTTGAGCTTTAAGCCAACTTTTCACTCTCCTCTTTCATTTTTAAGAGGCTTTTTAGTTCGTCTTCACTTTAAGCCATAGCAGTGGTGTCATCTGCATATCTGAGGTGATTGATATTTCTCCTGGCAGTCTTGATTCCAGCTTGTGCTTCATCCAGCCCAGCGTTTCTCATGATGTACACTGCATATAAGGTAAATAAGCAGGGTGACAATGTACAGCCTTACCGTACTCAGTTTCCTCTTTAGAACCAGTCTGTTGTTCCATGTCCAGTTCTAACTGTTGCTTCCTGATCTGCATTAGATTTCTCAAGCGGCAGGTCAGGTGGTCTAGTATTCCCATCTCTTTCAGAATTTTCCATAGTTTATTGTGATCCACACAGTCAAAGGCTTTGGCATAGTCAATAAAGTAGAAGTAGATGTTCTCTGGAACTCTCTTGCTTTTTCCATGATCCAGCAGATGCTGGCAATTTGATCTCTGGTTCCTCTGCCTTTTCTAAAACCAGCTTGAACATCTTGAATTTCATGGTTCACATATTGCTGAAGCCTGGCTTGGAGAATTTTGAGCATTACTTTACTAGCATGTGAGATGAGTGCAACTGTGTGGTAGTTTGAGCATTCTTTGGCATTGCCTTTCTTTGAGATTGGGATGAAAACTGACCTTTTCCAGTCCTGTGGCCACTGCTGAGTTTTCCAAATTTGGTGACATATTGTGTGCAGCACTTTCGCAGCATTATATTTTAGGATCTGAAATAGCTCAGCTGGAGTTTCATCACCTCCACTAACTTTGTTGGCAGTGATGCTAAGGCACACTTGACTTCACATTCCAGGATGTCTGGCTCTAGGTGAGTGATCACACCATCCTGATTATCTGGGTCATTAAGATCCCTTTTGTACAGTTCTGTGTATTCTTTTCACCCCTCATCTGTAAACAGTGACAGTTTTACTTCTTTGCCAATTTGGATTCCTTTTATTTCTTTTTCTTCTCTGATTTCTGTGACTAGGACTTAAAAAACTGTTGAATAATAGTGGCAAGAGTGGGCATCCTTGGCTTTTTCTTGACCTTAGAGGAAATGCTTTCAGTTTTTCATCATTGATAATGATGTTTGTTACGGGTTTGTCATATATGGCCTTTATTATGTTGAGAGAGAATCCCTCTACTCTTACTTTCTGGAATTTTTTTTAATTTAAATTTATTTATTTTAATTGAAGGCTAATTACTTTACAATATTGTATTGGTTTTTGCCATACATCAACATGAATCCAACATTTATCATAAATGTGAGTGGAATTCAAAAGCCATTTTGAAATTAAGTTTCCTATCTTCTGATAGATAATGATTTACCTTTCAGGACCACCTCAGTTACTTCCCGACTAAAAATAATAACAATAAAACAAAATAAAGACCACCTTTCAAATATTTAACATATCTATTTTTTGAAAGTTCACTAAGCTAAAAGAAAAAGTCAAGGGTAAGAAAACCATGAGAAAGATTTCTGTACATAAAGTGACATTAAATTTTATTGGTGCTTTGAATAGTGATCCACAAATAGGGGCTCGGTGAACTTACATAGAATGTCTCATCCTTTAATGAATTTTGGGAATCTATTTTAAGGGGAAAAAAAACCACTATAACCACTAATTGATTAAAAATTACCATGCAATATTAAGCATAGCTAGAAATATCACTATTGACTCTCCTGTGGTGGCCTTGTGTTTCCATATCCAGTAAAGTCTAGAAATAGGAAAAAGATGGAGTGTAATTTCTATTAACCTCCAAGACAGAAAGCTCAGACCCTCTATAACCTGGTTTTTCATTTCCTTGAAATATATTTATTTATCTTTATGACAAAAACTTACATAATGTAGAAATGACAGTTTCAGTTCACTTCAGTTCAGTCGCTCAGTCATGTCCAACTCTGCGACACCATGAATCACAGCACGCCAGGCCTCCCTGTCCATCACCAACTCCCGGAGTTCACTCAAACTCACGTCCATCGAGTCAGTGATGCCATCCAGCCATCTCATCCTCTGTCGTCCCCTTCTCCTCCTGCCCCCAATCCCTCCTAGCATCAGGGTCTTTTCCAATGAGTCAGCTCTGCGCATGAGGTGGCCAAACTACTGGAGTTTCAGCTTTAGCATCATTCCTTCTAAAGAAATCCCAGGGCTGATCTCCTTCAGAATGGACTGGTTGGATCTGCTTGCAGTCCAAGGGACTCTCAAGAGTCTTCTCCAACACCACAGTTCAAAAGCATCAATTCTTCGGTGCTCTGCCTTCTTCACAGTCCAACTGTCACTTCCATACATGACCACAGGAAAAACCATAGCCTTGACTAGACGGACCTTAGTCGGCAAAGTAATGTCTCTGCTTTTGAATATGCTGTGTAGGTTTAGTAAAGCTAAATGAAACCCAGAACAAATTCCTGGTGAAAGAAAGCCCTCAGAAGAGCACCTATTGTTCCCATTAGTGACTTGTAACAGTATTTCACTCAAACTTTCAAATCTTGAGTTCCACCATTGAGAAAAAAAAAACCAGTAAGAAATTAGTGTAATAGGCCTGATTATTTTTAGTAGTACTCATATTTAATGCTTGAATTGTTTGATAATTCTCTTAAAGCCAATTCAGCTAAGAAGACGCTCACAGTGGACACTTCATACATCTCAAAAAGTAATTTGCTGACACAAAATTGTACATTTTGACCTTAGAATAATATTAGAGTAATCTGTCATTTCAATAGTGTTTTCCAATATAAGAAGTAGCTCAAGTAAGTTGTCTTGGTAAATGCCTACTTGTCAAAAATTTGTTCTCCAACTACTTGCTAGAATCTCTTTAAGTACAAATGACAGAAATCATATAAGAAAAAAATAATGTTGATGTATGGCAAAACCAATACAATATTATAAAGTAATTATCTAGTTACTGCTGTTATAAACAGTGCTGCGATGAACATTGGGGTACATGTGTCTCTTTCTATTCTGGTTTCCTCAGTGTGTATGCCCAGCAGGTGGATTCATGTCAATGTATGGCAAAACCAATACANATATTGTAAAGTAATTAACCTCCAATTAAAATAAATAAATTTATATTTAAAAAAAGAAAACAATAATTCCAACAAAGGAAATGACACCCTGGAGAGACGAAACTGAAGTCCACAAAATAGATTTCACAAGATTATTCAGAGCAGCTCATTCATAATAGCCCCATACTGAAAACTCAAAGAATTTTGAGTACTGAAAGCTCAAAGAATGGACAAACAAACTTTGATATATCCAGACAACAAAATACTACTCAGCGATAAAAATGAACATGATTTATACCCAGCAATATGGATGAATCTAAAAACAAGGGGAGGAAAAATAAACAAAAAAAAATACAATATGTATGCTAACCAAAAGAAACAACAGAGAAAAATGTACACACTATATATATGTACATATATGATTCTATTGATATGAAGTTTAAAAACAGCCAGAATTTATCCATAGTGATAGTTCAGAATAATGGTTACCTGTTTGGGGAAGAACGAGGCTGGAGGGAGTGAACAGGGCAAAAACTAAGAAAGAGCACCAGGGAACTGGGCTAATGGATATGTTCTAAAACTTGATTGCAATGGTAGCTCTATTCATCAAAATTCATCAAGCTATACATTAAGATTTTTGCATTTTTCTATGTGTAAATTGTGCCTCAATAAAATCCTGCTAGCATCAAATATTCTTGACATAAAAGAGGCTAGATGAAAAAAATATCATGGAAAGTTGATAGTTTTCAGAGCTGTATTTAAAAATATAAGGCATTTTATCTTCTACTTATAGTGAATTTCAAAGTTCATTGTTTTTGTATCAATACTGTTAAAATAATTAGAAATCAAACAAAAGCAGAAGAGATTAAGAAGAGGTGGCAAGAATACATAGAAGAACTGTACAAAAAAGGTATAGAACCAGATAACCATGATGGTGTGGCCATTCACCTAGAACCAGATATCCTGGATTATGAAGTTAACTGGGCCCTAGGAAGCAAAATAACTACAAACAAAGCTAGGGGAGGTGATGGAATTCCAGCTGATCTATTTCAAATCCTGAATGATGATCCTATTCAAGTGCTGCTCATGGTATCCCAGCAAATCTGGAAAACTCAGCAGTGGCCACAGGACTGGAAAATGTCATTTTCCATTCCAATTCCTAAGAAGGGCAATGCCAAAGGATGTTCAAATTACCATACAATTGCACTCATTTCATATACTAGCAAGGTAACACTCAAAATCCTTCAAGCGAGGCTTCAGCAGTACAGTGAACCGAGACCTTCCAGATGTACAAGCTAGGTTTTGAAAAGGCAGAGGAACCAGAGATTAAGTTGCCAACATCCACTGGATTGTAGAGAAAGCAAGGGAATTCCACCAAAACATCTACTTCTGCTTCATTGACTGTAAAGCCTTAAGCTGTGTGGATCACAACAAGCTGCAGAAAATTATTTAAGAGATGTGGATACCAGACCACCTTGCCTGTCTACTGAGAAACCTGTATGTGGGTCAAGAAGCAGCAGTTAGACATTGAACAATGGACTGGTTCAGAGTTTGAAAAAGGAGTATAACAAGGCTGTATATATTCACACTATTTATATAACTTATATGCAAAGTACATCATGTGAAATGCCAAATTGGATGACTCACCAGCCTGGCACTGGAATCAAAATTGCCAGCAGAAAAATTAACAACCTGAGATATGCAGATGGCACACTTTAATGGCAGAAAGTGAAGAGGAACTAAAGAGCCTCTTAATGGGGGTGAAAGAGGAGAGTGAAAAAGCTGGCTTAATGAGAATACAGCACACTGTCCCATAACTTCATGGCAAATATAAGAGAGAAAAGTGGAAACATTGACAGATTTTATTTTCTTTGGCTCTAAAATCACTGTGGACAGTGACTGTAGTCATGAAATTTAAAGGTGCTTACTCCTTGGAAGGAAAGCCATGGCAAAGCTAAACAACATTTAAAAAGCAGGCATCACTTTGCTGACAAAGATCCATATAGTCAAAGCTATGGTTTTTCCAGTAGTCATGTAAGAATGTGAGAGTTGAACCAAGAAGAAGGCTGAGTGTCGAAGAGCTGAGGCTTTTGAATTGTGCTGGAGAAGACTGTTAAGAGTCACTTGGACTGCAAAGAGATTAAACCAGTCAATCCTAAAGAAAATCAGTCCTGAATATTCATTGGAAGGACTGATGTTGAAGCTGAAGTTCCAATACTTTGGCCACCTGATGAGAAGAGCCAACTCACTGGAAAAGACCCTGATCCTGGGGAAAACTGAGGGCAGGAGGAGAAGTAGGCAGCAGAGGATGAGATGATCAGATGATGTCACTGAATCAATGGACATGAGTTTGAGCAAACTCTGGTAGATAGAGAAGGACAGGGAAGCCTGACATGCTGCAGTCCATGGGGTCACAAGGAGTAGGACATGATTTAAATGACTGAACAACAAACAATATTAAATTAATACTGTTAAAATAACTAGAAGCCAAACAAAAATTATGAAAATGAAACAATATTTTCACTACCAAAAATAATTTATTCTTATATTTATGCAAACTATCAACTAGTGAGCTCCAACAATTTCACAATTTGAGATTTTTATGGCTAATAAAGAAGCATTTAATTAAAAGCATTTAATTGCATGGTATCATTAAGGCTGCAGAAAGTAAGTTCTACTGCTGCTATTAAGAAGCACAATAATAGAGTCAATCTTAAATAAAAATAATCAAGTGTCAGTTTCCTTCCTATGTATTAAATTATCACAGAAATAACAAACGAGGGAGAGAAATGAATCTCAAGAGATCATTTCATTAGACCTCTTACCTTCAGAATATTGAACACTGCAACCATCCAGGACTGTCCCCCAGTGCAGTCCTAGCATGTAACCTCTTCTTTATGTCTGTCTAAAGTCCAGGCAGCTTTAGCTTAAGCCCCTGACTCATTGTTTTACCTTCTTTGGGGAAAGATCTCAAAAAGGCTAAGATTTTAATAAATTATGGCAAATTCAAATAATTAATACTGTTCAACATTCTGTTCTACTTGCTCTTGTAGGAGAATATTTAACAATGGAAAAACAATCAAAATATTTTGCTAGTGAAACACCAAATTAAAAATCAATAGATTCCAAAATTCTATTTTTATAATTATAAATACAGATATTATGTGATAAAATATAGCTATGATTTCTAGAGGAAAAGAATATGGTAGATATAAAATAAAGTGATTATCCAAGTGAAAAGATGATAAATGGCTTTTATTTTCTCCTGTTAGCTTGTTTGCATTTTCTAAAAGTTCTGCAACAAAGGTCTGCTACTTTTGTAGTTAAAGATAGGTATTTAAAGCATAGAATAAGTCAACAAATATTAGAAGGAGGTCTGTTAGTCTTATAACACAACTAGCCTTAAAAGTCAAAGAAGTTCTAAAGGAAAAAACAGATAATTTTTATATTTTAGGATGATATAGATTCCAGCCAATTATTTCTTTTCCTTTTTTTGTAAAATTAATTAATTTATTTTTATTTCAGGATAATTACTTTATAATATTGTGATGGTTTTGCCACTCATCAACATGAATCAGCCACAGTTATACATATGTTTCCCCTAACCTGAACCCCCCTTCCACCTCCCTTCCCACCCTATCCCTCCGGATTGTCCCAGAGCACCAGCTTTGGATGCCCTGCTTCATGCATTGAACTTTCACTGGTCATCTGTTTTATATATGGTAACATACATGTTTCAATGCTATTGTCCCAAATCATCCCACCCTCGCATTTTCTCATTTGAGACTAATAGTCTGTTCTTTAAATCTGTATCTCCTTTCTTCCCTGCATGTAGGATCTTTGGTATCATCTTTCTAAATTCCATATATATGTGTTAAAATACAGTATTTGTCTTTCTCTTTCTGATTTACTTCATTCTGTATAATAGGCTCCAGGTTCATCCACCTCATTAGAACTGACTCAAATGCATTCATTTTTATAGCTGAGCAATTTTCCATTGTGTATATGTACCCCAACTTCCTTATCCATTCATCTGCTGATGGACATCTAGGTTGCTTCCATGTCCTAGCTAATGTAAACAGTGTTGCAATGAATATCGGGGTACATGTGTCTCTTTCAATTCTGGTTTCCTCAGTGTGTATGCCCAGCAGTGGATTGCTGGGTCATATGGCAGTTCTAGTCTCAGTTTTTAAGGAATCACCACACTGTTCTCCATAGTGACTGTATCGGTTTACATTCCCACCAGCAGTGTAAGAGAGTTCCCTTTTTTCCACACCCTCTCCAGAATTTTTTGTTTGTAGATAATTTTTTGATAATGGCCACTTTGACTGGCATGAGATGACACCTCATTGTGGTTTGAATTTACATTTCTCTAATAATGAGTGATGCTGAGCATCTTTTCATGTGTTTATTAGCCATCCGTATATCTTCTTTGGAAAAATGTCTGTCTAGGTCTTTTCCCCACTTTTTGATTGGGTTGTTCATTTTTCTTGTATTGAGCTGCATTAGCTGCTTGTATATTTATGTGTAAATCTGGTCTAGGATGGTTTGGAAATGCCAACTTTATCAGTACTTCCTTTTTTATTTCTTACATTGGTATTATCTATAAAATAACCATATAACTTGTCATCCACAAGTGAGAGGAGGTGTTTTGAATAATTTTGTTGGGACAATAGACAAACTAGAACTGTTATGGGCAAGCCAATAGCTGTTGGGACACAGTACTGCACTTTTACTGGTAATGTTCAATATTTCCTTTAGAGAAATTTAAGAAGCATGTTTTAAGGATATGACACATATTTCTTGAATAATTTCAGTGGGAGATTGGCTTTTGGGAAAATGAAGATAAATAATAACATTCTAATTATAAAAAATTTGCTTCCATGAAAGAAATTAGTTTTTACCCAAGAGCAGAAAAAACATTCCAAGCAGTGAGTTTACTAATATGCAAACAAGATAAAACAGTGTTTGCATCTCAAAGCAAGAAGCCCATAGGCAGGATAAAGGAGGGAGATCCTCACAGATAGAAAAAAGCATAAAAATGAAACAGAACTATCATGAACACAAATGCTGTCAAACAGGAAAGGACATCTCAGGGGAGGCTCTTTCTTAAAGTAGATGTTAAGCTACAAGACAGGATTCCTGAGCTTTGATAAAATAGTTTTTCTAGTGGCTTCCATTTTCATCTCAGTGAGCCAGGGAAGGCAACTGTGTAGGAGCTGGCATGTTCTCTTCCAGAGTGTCAGTCTCTTGGAGGGTTTCCCCACCTCCTACCTGTCTTACTAAGGGCCACTTCTCAATCAGCTGCACCTAGCCTCAATCCTACTACTCCAGAGCTAACTCATATGATACACTCATTAAGTCTCATATGCTTGATTTTGCTCAACATCACGTTCATTTGAATTTTTAATGGGCACAATCTACAGTTTAATCCACAAAGGATTCAGGAACTAAAGTCAGAAGGTGAATGGGGGTTTTCTGGATGCTTCCCTTTTCTTCCAACAGAGTACCAGACAATGATAATCATGCTCAGGACATGCTCTGAAAGGAAACTCACACATGCTGGAGTGGAAGCCTTTAAAATCATGTGATTTGACTGAATAGCCACTAGATCGCACATCTTGAGATCTGTGGGCTAGTCCTGGCTTTGTCACAGACATGCTGTAAAACCTAATCCCAACATATCAGTGTTCCAACTGCCTCATTGGTTTTATAGATGAGTGGGACAGAGGGGTGCCAATACAAGTATATAAACCAAAAATTAACTGTGACAATTTAGAGGCAAGAATATAGAGGTATTTAGCAGGGATTTACCAATGATAAAGGTACAGTTGGCCATCATTATTCGCAGATTTCATATTTGTGAATTCACTCACCCACTAGAACTTATTTATAACCCCCAAGTCAATACTCATAGCATTTTAACAGTCATGTGCAGACATATGAAGAATTGCAAAATATTTGGCTTATCCAACCCACATACTCCCAGGTAAGATAGGAAGAAAATCAACCTTCTTGTTTCAGTTCAAATACTGTAACCAAGTGTACTTTTCTCAGTCTCCTTAGTATGCCACTTTTCTCACATTTTTTGTGCTTCCTGTTGAAAATTTCCCTGTTTAAGTTGGCCCCCCAAGCTTGGTGCTGAAGTGTTGTCTTGTATTTCTAATTGCAAGAAGACAGTGATGTGCCTTCTGAAGAAAATATGTGTCAATTAAATCTCATTTAAGCTTGCATTATACTGCTGTCAGCCATGAACTCAATGTTAGTGTGTCAACTCTGTATAGTAAACCAGTGTCTTTAAACAGATGCAAGCAATCCAAGCAAGGGTGGATTGATGAAAATATGACAAGAGTGTCACAGGAACATAACCCTGTGTTTCTCCTTGGAGTAATGATTCAGTATTTGCTGATTCAGAGTTCATAGAGAGTCTTCTATAACAGCAGTCCACAACATTTCTAGCACGAAAGACTGGTTTTGTGGAAGAAAACTTTCCACAGAATGGGATGGAGGGTGACTTCAGGATGATTCAAACACATTACATTGTACATTTTATTTCTATTATTATTACATTGTGATATGTAATAAAATAATTATACAATTCACCATAATCCAGAATCAGTGGGATACTGGAGCTTGTTTTCCTGCAACTAGACAGTCCCATCTGGGGGTGATGGGAGACAGTGACACATGAAGTGTGTTGTTTGTGTCCAGTCTACTCTGTAATCTTGTTTTCGTTGCTGTCACTAGAGAAAGCCCTGCTACCCAGAGGTAAGATGCTGGAAATGGAAGCAAGCTTTTCAGTGCTTTTTTGGCAATCTCAGCATATTCCACTCGAATCCAGAATGTATTGAGATTTGAAGTTGTCTCAAACATACTTTCACTGCCACCATCATTTGCGATCTCAAGCAGTTGATCCTCTCCTAGCACAAAGTTTATTCACCTGGTTTATTCACAAATGGGCCACAGATCCATTCCTTGCCAGTGTGGATATCTTTTGTGATTGGGAACTAATGCTCAAACTCTTGAAAGCTGAGATAGGTGATCATGAACCAGCTGGGAGAAAGAAGGCCTTCACTCAGTCTCTTTCAAACTCTCTGCTAATGTTTAAAACATATCAAAACTCCCAATGTTCACTTGTTGCCCTCATAATTCCAATTTGGCTTTGAACACAGACACTTTATACTCTGATCTGAACAGAGTTGTCATTCTGCCATGAAGTGACAAATTAAGTTCATTAAGCAGGTAGAATACGCCACCCAAGAAAGCAAATTTGTGACCCATTCTGTTACTGAAATGTCTGCCAGTGGTGACTGTTTTCCTAAAAGAAATCTCTGGAGTAGCTCTTGTAACTCAAGAACTCTGGCCAGTGACCTACCTTTAGAAAGCTATCTTACTTCTCTGTATAAGAGAAGATATGTTTGTTATACATATATCTCCTCACAGAGCTGCACAAACAGACATGAGTTAAGGGCATGTACTTAAATGTGGTTGATCATTTTAATCATATTCTGAAAAACTCTGTAAAATTCAAGTGACAATTTTCAGTTAGCCAGCATTTCTGTATGGATAACACAGTGTACAGAATCAAATTCAGAAGCACAGATCCACATTCAGAAGTGACCTCTTTGATCTAAGTAGTGAAACCAGAAGACAATCCAGTCCTGGCAGCCACTCTGTCCATGGATGTACCAACACAAAATGATCAATTCAGTTTTCCTGATATGTGTTCATTCAGACTAAAATAGCTCTGCAGTTGTAGTGTTCGTTGACAATAAAAAGGCACATGACATATCCTCTTGCACATCCTCCTGAAAATGTATCCCCTAAAAACAAGCATTGTTGTTTTGTTGTCAACATCAGTAGAGTTGTCAACCTGGATTGCAAACTACAGTGACTCATTAATCCTCTCTAACAGTTGTGCCTCAATATCCTCTGCTATTTCATCAATTTGTCTAGTTATAGTGCTAGCCAAAAAAGGAATACTTGCCACCTTTGAAAGTGTAGCCTCTCCTAAAAGTTCACAACAAATGTCCATAGCAGCAGTCCGGATTAACTCTTCACCAATAGTAAAGGGCTTCCTAGCTTTAGCAATATAGTTAGCCACCAAGAATGATGCTTTCCACACAGACACATTTGATGAAATTGTGGCCTTCAATAATTGCTTCTCTTCTTTGTGTTCATGTTTTTTTTTTTCCTTTGAAAAACTCCAATGGTTTGTCTTTTAATTCAGGGTGTTTTGTGTCCATGTGGTGAAGCGATTGTGAAGGTTTCATGGCTTCATTGGATAGTATTATAAAAAGTCAGCCTGGATAATATGAATTACCTCTTGCAATGAACCCATAATTTAAGAAGGACTCTTGGTATTTTCTTTTAAATGCAACTTTCTTTTTGTTGGCAGTCTTAAAGCCTTCTGCTGCATCATCATTGGATCTTTCCTCCTTTTCAAAGAAGCTCTCTAAAGACATTTGCTTTTTACTTATTTTGGCTAGGGTTGGCTTATGGGCTTGCAAAAACTGTGACTGAGATAAATGCACAGTGTGGGAAAGAGGCATGGACAAAATTGGTAAAAGAAATAATGGGCAGGCCATGTGCAGACTAAAATAAGTGTTGAATTCTGACTTAAAGCCTACCACCAGATGCAGCTGTACAACTGAAGTACATCAACTCACTTGCCACTATAAAGCCTGCCACCAAATGCAGCTTAATTGTCACTTGCCACTCACTGATAGGGTTTTGATATAAGTCTGCAAGCAGTTGATTTACTGTGGTCTCTGTGCAGTCAAACCTCTATACTAATGATAATATGTATTTGCACCCACTCCTCGGGCCTAACATCACTGCCTCACCTCCACCTTAGATCATGAGGCATTAGATTCTCCTAAGGAATACACAACCTAGATCCCTCACATGTACATTTCACAGTAGGGCTTTTGCTCCTTGTTGTCATTAAGTTATTCAGCCATATCCCACTCTTTGCAATGCGTGCCAGGTTTCCCTGTCCTTCACAATCTCCCAGAGTTTGCTCAAACTCATGTCCATTGAGTTGATGATGCCATCCAACCATCTCATTCTCTGTCACCCCTTCTCCTCTTGCCCTCAATTTTTACCAGCATCAGGGTATTTTCAGTGAGTTGGCACATCACATCAGGTAGCCAAAGTTTTGGAGCTTCAGCTATAGTATCAGTCCTTCCAATGAATATTCAGGGCTGATTTCCTTTATGATTGACTGGTTTGATCTCCTTGCTTTCCAAGGGACTCCAAGAGTCTTCTCCAGCACCACAATTTGAAAGCATCAATTCTTGGGCACTCATCCTTCTTTATGATCCAGCTCTCACATCCGTACATGACTACTGGAAAAACCATAGCTTTGACTATGCAGACCTTTGTCAGCAAAGTGATGTCTCTTAATATGCTATCTAGGTTTGTCATAGCTTATCTTCCAAGAAGCAAGCATCTTTTAATTTCATAGCTGTAGTCACCATCCGAGACTCTAATGCTGCCACTGATCTGACGTGCTCAGGCAGTAATGAAAATGAGAGGGAGTGGCTGTAAATACACGTGAAGCTTGCTGGTTCACCGCTCATCTCCTGCTCTGCAGCCCAGTTCCTAAAAAGGGGTTGGGAACTCCTGTTCTAGAACATAGGGACCATGAATGAATATTGACTGTGCTTTATAGGTAGAAAATTAGGGAAAGATTGTAGAGATCACAGTGGAGAAGAAAATAGAAAAAAGCTTTTAATTCTCTTGTTCACAGTTGCCTTTTAAACATTTACTATTCCTACTGCTATTACTAATTCAGGTATTTTTCAAGAATGTGGTTTCCCTTGAAGCCAAAAGAATTAAGTTTCAGGTGACTTTTCATGCCACCATTTGGGCAAAGAGAATATAAGAGATGACATGTGTCTTGCCTTTGAGATGACCTGCCTTTGAAGGGCAGAAGACTAGGAATCATATTAAGGTGGTGGGGACAAGGGGCTGGATGAATAACAGAGCTGGTAGAAAGTCATGACTATAAATAAGCAAGGATACTCTAGAGACCAGTTGGGAAACATGTGACTCAATTGGCAATTCTGCAGTTAGAAACACTCGATCAGCAACATCAAGTTTAATGAGCTCTCCCGAAATATTGACCAGATATTTATGGACTGAACTTGGTGGCAACCAGCCCCTCCCCCACACATTGTCTTTCAAAAATTCAGACATTCAAAGATGCAATCTCCATTGAATATGATTGTTTGATATCCCAGTCTCCTACAACTCACTTCTTTTAAATTGTATTAATCAGGCAAGGTTTGAGATAATACAAAATTAGACATGAAAACTATACCAGGTGCATAAAATCATTGGCCTACTCTTCAGTCAAGCAGAGTGATTAAATAAAATTTTAAAAACTAAGCAATGTGAACCATAATAATGTTGCACTTAAATTGCTAAATACTACCTTAGAGCTTCACAACCCATGTCACACATATCATTTGATGGATATGTAAAGAGCTATTTCCTAGATCTTAACATTTGCATTACTTCATATATATAATTATATATATATATATATATATATATATATATATAATTGGTATGTGTCTAGGAAAGTGTTATTTTCTTAAAGGTTATGTTTTCTTAAAGCTGTCACATTACCATTGTTTACTTAGAAGGAAATCTAAATCTGAATTTCTAAAATCTATGGTTCCATCTACTAGCAACCTGAGTACAGAGTCTTTTCCAGTACTACAGTTTGAAAGCATCTAGTCAAAGCTTTGGTTTTTCCAGTGGTCATGTACAGATCTAAGAGCTGGATCATAAAGTAGGCTAAGCACCAAAGAATTGATGCTTTAAAACTGTAGTATTGGAGAAGATTCTTCAGAGTACTTTCAACTGCAAGGAGATAAAACCAGTCAATCCTAAAGGAAATCAACCCTGAATATTCATTGGAAGGACTGATGCTGAAGCTGAAGTTGCAATACCTTGGCCACCTGATGCGAAGAGCCAGCTCGTTGGAAAAGACCCCGATGCTGGGAAGGATTGAGGGCAGAAGGAGAAGGGAAGGATGGGGGTGGTTAAAATAGGATTAATGGTTAAAATAGGACAGAGGATGGGATAGTAGAATGGCCTCATCAACTCAATGGACATCAGTTTGAGCAAATTCTGGGAGATGGTAAAGGACAAGGAAGCCTGGCAAGGTGCAGTCCATGGGATAACAGAGTCAGACACAACTTAGTGACTGAACAATAACAACTTTATAAAATAAATCTTTGAACTTTCCTTCTTTTTCTATAATTGGAATGTTTTAAACAGTTAAGAAATCTACTCCTCTTTAAGAGGTATATAAATCTGCTATAAAACCTCCTGAATCTGTTGCCTTTCTTAAAATGATATATCATGATCTTACACAAATTTAAATGGCAACTAATCAATTCAAGTTTTCTACGTGCTTTCTTGTCAATTTTAGTTGATATTTTGCTAAGACACCATGCATGCCCACTAGATTTTTAAAAATTATTTCCAAAGAGTTACACATAATATTTTCTTATTACTGTTTTATCCTACTCTATAACCACGACTGTATTTGGTTCCTCATCCCTACTTTTGTCCTATTTTATCTTTTTCCTTAATTATTTTTGCCACTGTTTTATTTAATTTAGAAGTTTTAACAGTTCAGTTCAGTTCAGTTGTGCTGAAGCTGAAACTCCAGTACTTTGGCCACCTCATGTGAAGAAGCTTTATAGAAGAATCTATTTTTCATCTTTTTATCCTTCCTACTCCATTTTTGCTTTCATTTTATTTAAAATTGGTTTTTGTCTTTATTAGTCTGTTCTTCCTCCTCTTTACAATTTGACCTTGTTGTGACACTTCTTATTTCTCAGATTGTTGCCTCTAAACACTTTACCTCCTCCGTCAGAACACTCAGTGACTCTGCCAACAGTTTTCTATCCACAGTCCTTTCTCATTATCAGTCACCAAGCACCGTTCCAGTGATTCCTTACAGATTTCAGAACCTCACACACCCTCTTTCCATCCATTGCTATCATTTCACTATTCTCAGGAGCTTCATCATCCATGTAGGTGATTCATTCTATCCTGCATCTCTGTGTCATGACCTTCCCAATTCCAGTAAAGTTTTTCTCTACTTCAGTCACTGAGACTTTTAATTATGACATCTGTGACTTCATAGAACTTGTCACCATCAATATTTGCTTTGCCTCCAAACAGAGATCTCTAGAACAACACTCTGGAATGATAATACTTCCTATATTTCCATCTTCTTATGTGTAATACTTCTGTTCCATTCATTACTCAATCTCATTGATCTTATCATTTGTTTACAGTCTATCACCCTCTTCATGTTTCCAATTCTCTTATTTCCCAAATTAAAGTTCATTCCATCCTTATAATTACTTTCTTATGGACTCAATTTCCTCAATGTCTGTTATGGATTGAATTTTTGTCTTCCCCTAAAATTCACATGTTGAAATCTTAACCCCCACTGTGATGACATTGAGAGGCAGGGGCCTTTGGAAGTTGATTTAGTCATGAGAGTGAAGCCCTCGTGAACAGGATTTGTGTCCTTCTAAAAGAGAGCCCAGAATAGCTCTCTTTCTACAATGTGAATATACAACAAGAAGTCAGAGTTTGCAGTCTAGTAGAGAGGGCTTACTAGACCCAACTATGCTGACAACCTGGTCTCATACTTCCAGCCTCCAGAAATGTGAGAAATAAATTTCTATTTTTAGAAATAGAATTTTCTAGAAATAGATTACAAGTCATCTATTACTTTGTGATAGCAGTGTGAATTGACTAAAATAATTGCCTATTCTCTATTTTCCCCTTCAAACCCCAAACTCACCTCTGCACAGCCCACAGCTTCCTTTAAAGGAAACCTCACAAGTGTGCACACCTATCTCACTTAAAATTTATACTCACAGATCTTCAGTGGACTTTTGACACAGCTCAGCAGTTCCACTACACTTCTAATCTCTAAAATGACACGTGCCCTCCTTAAACATGCAAAACACATCCACACCAGTCACCCTCAATTGATGACATCTTTTGTTTCATTAAAAAGATATATACAATCAGAAAATCATGATATATACAAATCTAAATAATGGCACTGACTGATTCTTGTCATAATGAATGAATCATTCCTGCTTCACTCTAATACCAAGCCCTCTACCAGATTCCATCCCCTATCACTTCTTCAGTGATCTATCTCTCTCCTGCATCATCCTTTTTATCATCATTCTCATCTCTCTAATATCACCAATCTTTAAAAATAATTTAAACTTCTCTTGGTTCCACATCTCCTTCCAATCTCTCCAAATTTCTATGCTCCTCTTTACAGCAAAACTCTCCCCAAAAATATACCATTAGTTGATTTATTGATTCACCTCCATTTTCTTCTCTATCCATTCAAACCAGATATTGGCCTCCAAAAATCTACTGAAATTGCTGTTATTAGGTTAAGAGTAACTTAATTCCCATCTAGCCAAATACAAGTGTCCACTTTCATCAATATTTGATATGGCTGATCTCTGTTTCTAAGAAATATCTCTTCCTTTGGTATCAAAGCATCCCGGCGTACAAAAATGTAAATTTTAAAATTTTTATATCTCTAACTAAAGTTAGTTTTTACTTGAGAACTTATTCTGCCTAATGGCAGAAATATCTAGTTGGCTGGATATCTTTATCATTTAAATATATCTTTATCTTTAAGATCTTTATCATATCTTTATCTTAAAGATAAAGATATCCCTTGACTCAGAGCTCTGTTCAAATATTACTTTTTCAGGGGTGTTATCCATGATGTCCCTGTACAATAACTCCAGTTCCTTAGACCTTTACCCACTTTATCTCCACCACTATTAATATCACTTGAAATTATATTACTTTTATATTGTCATTTTGACCAATAACATCCTTTGCAAATATTCCACCAATGGAATTTCTATCCTTTAGAACAAGGGTTTGATACCAGAAGCTCCATCCTACTCCAGATACTTAAAATGTTTTAAATGATAAAGATACAAACATATCTGAGCCTAAAAATAGGAGAGTGAAAACTTCAGGTGTTATAAATGAGAAGGAAATTGACATCTAAAGCCATGGGGCTGAGCAAAAGTTGAGACCATGTGGCCTTTGAGGACATGCAGGCTGAAAAGGTGCTTTATGGTTTCAGTTATAAAACCAGGAAAGAACAGAAAAGAACACCATCCTGAAACAGAGCCCAGTAAAAACCCAGCCACTACCTATGGTGTTGGTCAAGTCTGTGGCAGGGTGGGGAAGTTGACAGAGAGAGTTGTGAAGCACTTAGCCATACTGTACACGTATGCAAACCTAAATGGTACATAAAGTCTAAGTATAAACTCTAGTATACAAGCTAACTTGAAGTCAGTAAACACAACAGAACCACAGCAGAAACCATGCTAAAACCACGTTTGGGATGCTTGCACAATTTAGGTCAATCAGAGAGGTCTTCTGTAAATATTCTTCACCAAAAATGAGTTCATGCATAAAAATAATGAAACACACAAAGGAAAGACGCCATTACTAGAGATAATCAGTATGGAATAAATGGAGAATTTGCCAGGAAAGAACTAGAACACATAGAACAAAATCTTAAAGAGTCTTCAAGGAGAGAACAAGATGGCGGAAGAGTAGGTGAACGTGGAGTACATCTCTCTCCATGGGTACATCAGGAATACACCTTCAGACACAAAAATCCTTGCAGAACACCAGTTGAGAGTGGACAGGAGTACCTGACGAGAGGAAAAGAATATATAGAACCACACGAAACTTGTTAAGACAAAGGAACTAGGGGGAAAAAGAGGAGTGTTAGCAGGAATGGACCTGCCCTCGGTGGGTAGGGGAACTAAAGTAAGGGTCCAATTCCCACATTGGGGTAATTTTCTGAGTCAGAGGAGAAACATTTAAGGCTGAGAGTGAAACAGCTGATCTGTGACAGCCTAAATAAAATGAGAATCAGACATCCTTGCCACAGCCATAGATACCCTGGAAAGAGATGAGGGTCCCCTGTAAGGTGCAGTGGCTGGGAGCTGAAGTTTGGGGAGTGTGGAGTGATCCCAGGGCGAGGGTTACTGTTGATTGCAGAGAGACAGATTGAGGGGAGGGGAGGGAGAAGATTGTGATGGGAAATGCCTTTGGAGGAAAGCCGGGCAGCCATGGAAGCAAGGTGATACTGTTGAGTCACATGTAGGGGGTGGAGACATCACAATAGCCTCTCTCTCTCCCCATATGCCAGCACTGGCAGCTGAACAACAGAGATGACCCACGCAGTACCTGACTCACTGAACTACAGAGTAGGACCCCACCCAGGGTGCTCCTTTCAGTGACTGATGCACAGATCTATAGAGTAGGACCCCAGCCAGTGCCCCTCTATGTGCCTGACATGTCGAACAACAGAGAAGGACCCCCAGGCAAGGGAGCCCTCTGAGTGCCTGAATGGGTGAAGCTACAGAGAAAGATTGGCCAAAGAGGGCTGCTGATCACCAGCTATAAGAGGCTAGAAAAAAGACTCTGACAAGGCCATAACTCCTGCAGTTGGGGAAGTCCCTGTCCCTGCACACTTGTTCCACCTAGGTCCCTGAAAGTCAAGCAGCTGTGCCACCTTCACACTCAACTCTCACTGCGGCAGAGCTGCCACAGAAAAAAGACTTGCATCTATGCACAGAGTCACTTCAATTGTGTTCGACTCTTTGTGATCCTGTAGACTGTGGCCTGACAGGCTTCTCTGTCAGAGAAGGGGTTCTCCAGGCAAGAATACTGGAGCATATTGGCCAACACTGGTTTCCATACCCTTCTAGGGCACTATATTTCCTGCTTCCCTAGCTGCCAACTCCCCTGAGTCCCTGATGCTGACAAAACCCCTGCGACTCAAGCAGCTGCACCACCTCCACACCTGGCCCTCACAGGGGCAAACCTAAGTCCTCCAGGGCAGACTCAGGAGCAAACCCCAGTGGATGACCCACATGCAGAGGTGGAAATAAAACCACAATTGAAACCGAGGGGCAGTGTGGTTAACGAAGAAGACCCAAAATCTTCCCACCAGCTGTACAAGTGGCAGATTAAATCCACATGATTAACTAGGCAGACTGTGTCTATGGAATATATAAAAGGTCATTGAAAGCTCCCGCAAAAGAAAATGCACTAGTTCTGATAGCTGTGGACATTGGAGGCGAGAACTTTTAATTTTTAAACTTTTTTAAAACCTACTATATTTTTTCTACATTTATTCCTTTGGTTGCCTTTCCTACTGTTCTTTTCCCCTTGCACTTAATCTTTAATGTTTATAAATAATCTTCATCTACCTCTATTTAACTGTGCATATCTATTCTCTTTCTTTTCTTTCTTTCCTTTCCTCTCAACATATTTGTTAATTTTGTATTCATTGCTTTATTCCCCACTTGTCCCCTTATTTTAGTTTAGCTTTCCAGTTTGTGCTTTAGTAAGTTTTGTTCTTAACTGGTAAACAGATATATTTTATTAACTTTGTTCACTGGGTCAATCTACTGTGCTTTATTTTTGTTGGACTGTTTTCACTTTGCTCATGGGTGTATATGTATATATTTGTATTCCATTATTTTAATTATTGTTTGCCTGATTTTGTAACTGCCATATGAATGGGGTTCATCTTTGGTGTTCTCATTTTGGGATTTTTTTTTTTTTACTCTCCCTTAATGCCATAACAAACCACTAGTGGAATCTTCATTCCTGACCAGAAATCAAGTCCTGAGCCTTTGGAGTGGGAGCACTGACTCCAAGAACCTAGACTACCAGAAAACTAAACCTGAGGACTATCAAATAGTGAGAAGTCACACGAAGGAAACCACTTGAATACAAGACCCAGCATCACCCAACCACCAGTAGCACCCTGTGCAAGATGACTCATCTAAACAACAAATAAAACAAAAATACAAACCGAATCATCAGTATACAGGATTACCACCTCACTCAGCCTTGCACATCAAAGGAAAACAAAGAAACAAAACCTCAGTACAAATCTCATCCTATATGAAGCTTACACAAACCTCTGGACCAAACTTAGGAGCGCAGAAAACAAAAGGAAGAAAGAATTCAATCTTGAAGCCTGGGAAAAGGAGACCTGAAATACCATAAGTTAAATATATATATATATATATATATATATATATTGAAAAGGCAGAGAAATGCTACACAAATTAATGAACAAACTAGAAACACAGAAATCCAAATAAATGAAGAGGAAATAGGCAAACTAC
>SJYQ01095247.1:1362441-1376856 GCA_006410935.1 Redunca redunca
TTACTTTAAATATAAATAAATTAAACACTCCAACCAGAAGACACAGACTGGCTGAATGAATACAAAAACAAGACCCATATATACGCTATCAGTCTACAAGCAGGTCTACAAGAAACTCGCTTCAGACCTAAAGACACATATAGACTGAAAGTGAGAGGATGGAAAAGTATATTCCATGCAAATGGGAAGCAAAAGAAAGCTGGAGTAGCAATTCTCATATCAAAAAAATAGACCTTAAAATAAAGATTACAAGAGATAAGGAAAGACACTGAATAATGATTAAGGGATCAATCCAAGAGGAAGATGCAACAATTGTAAATACCTATTCATATTGTCACCCTGCTTATTTAACTTGCATGCAGAGTACATCATGAGAAACGCTGGACTGGAAGAAACACAAGCTGGAAACAAGATTGCCAGGAGAAATATCAATCACCTCAGATATGCAGATGACACCACCCTTATGGCAGAAAGTGAAGAGGAACTAAAAAGGCTCTTGATGAAAGTGAAAGAGGAGAGCGAAAAAGTTGGCTTAAAGCTCAACATTCAGAAAACGAAGATCATGGCATCCGGTCCCATCACTTCATGGGAAATAGATGAGGAAACAGTGTCAGACCTTAGTTTTTTGAGCTCCAAAATCACTGCAGACGGTGATTACAGCCATGAAATTAAAAGACGCTTACTCCTTGGAAGAAAAGTTATGACCAACCTAGACAGTATATTCAAAAGCAGAGACATTACTTTGCCAACAAAGGTCCGTCTAGTCAAGGCTATGGTTTTTCCTGTGGTCATGTATGAATGTGAGAGTTGGACTGTGAAGAAGGCTGAGCACCGAAGAATTGATGCTTTTGAACTGTGGTGTTGGAGAAGACTCTTGAGAGTCCCTTGGACTACAAGGAGATCCAACCAATCCATTCTGAAGGAGATCAGCCCTGGGATTTCTTTGGAAGGAATGATGCTAAAGCTGAAACTCCAGTATTTTGGCTACCTCATGCTAAGAGTTGACTCATTGGAAAAGACTCTGATGCTGGGAGGGATTGAGGGCAGGAGGAGAAGGGGATGACAGAGGATGAGATGGCTGGATGGCATCACCAACTCGATGGATGTGAGTTTGAGTGAGTTGTGGGAGTCGGTGATGGACAGGGAGGACTGGCATGCTGTGATCCTTGGGGTTGCAAAGAGTCGGACACGACTGAGCAACTGGACTGATGCACCCAATGTAGGAGCACCTCAATACATAAGACAAACACTAACAGACATAAAAGGAGAAATTGACAGTAACACAATAATAGATTTTAACACTTCACTCACACCAATGGACAGATCATCAAAACAGAAAATTAGTAAGGAAACACAAGTCTTAAATAATACATTAGATGAGATGGATCTAATTGATATCTTCAGGACATTCCATCCAAATGCAGAACAATACACCTTCTTCTCAAATGCCCATGGAACATTCTGAAGAATAGACCACATCTTGGGTCACAAATCAAACCTCAGTAAATTTAATAACATTGGAATCATATCAAGCATCTTCTTCAACCACAATTCTATGAGACTAAAGATCAACTACAAAAAAGAAAAAAAAAACTGTAAGAAACACAAACACATGGAGATTAAACAACACATTTATAAGTAACTAATAGGTTACTGAAAATTAAAAGGGAAATTTAAAAATTTCTAGAAACAAATGACAATGAAAACACGACAACTCAAAACCTATGGGATGCAGCAAAAGCATTTCTAAGAGGGAAGTGTATAGCAATACAATCCTACCTCTAGAAAAAAGAAACATCAAATAGACAACCTAAATTTACACCTAAAACAACTGGAAAAAGAAAAACAACAACAACAACAACAAAAGTAGTAGAAGGAAAGAAATCATAAAGACCCAAGCAGAAATAAATGAAAAAGAAATGAAAGAAACAATAGTAAAGATTAACAAAACCAAAAGCTGATTCTTTAATAAGATAAACCAAACTGGCATTTAGCCAAGCCATCAAGAAAAGAAAAACAGAGAAGAATCAGATCAACAAAATTAGAAATGAAAAGGGGGAGGGTACAATAGACAATGCAGAAATACAAAGGATTATAAGAGACTATTATGAACAACTATATGGATAACCTGGAGGAAGTGGACAGATTCTTGGAAAAGTTCAATTTTCCAAGACTGAATCAGGAAGAAATAGAAATTATAAACAACCCAATTACAAGCACTGAAATTAAAGCCGTGATCAAAAATCTCTCAAAAAATGAGAATCTAGGACCAGATGGCTTCACTGGAGAATTCTATCAAACATTTAGAGAAGAGCTNTTACAAGCACTGAAATTAAAGCTGTGATCAAAAATCTCTCAAAAAATGAGAATCTAGGACCAGATGGCTTCACTGGAGAATTCTATCAAACATTTAGAGAAGAGCTAATGCCTATACTTCTAAAACTCTTTCAAACAACTGCAGAGGAAGAAACACCTCCAACCTCATTCTACGGGGCCACCATCACCCTGGATAGCAAGCCAGATAAAAACAACACACACAAAAAAAAAAGAAAACGGCAGGCCAATGGACATAGATGCAAAAATCCTCAACAAAATTTTAGCAAACAGAATTCAGAAACACATCAGAAAGCTCATACACCATGATTAAGTTGGATTTATTAGAGGGATGCAAGGATTCTTCAATGTACACAAATCAATCAATGTGATACACCATATTAACAAATTGAAAGATAAAAATCATATGATCACCTCAATAGATGCAGAAAAAGGCTCTGATAAAATTCAGCACTAATTTATGATTAAAAGTCTTCAAAAAATGGGCATAGAAGGAACCTCAAAATACTAAAGGCCATATATGATAAGCCTACAGCAAACATTATTCTCAGTGGTGAAAAACTGAAAGCATTTCCGCTAAGATCAGGAACAAGGCAAGGGTGTCCACTTTCACCACTGTTATTCAACATAGTTCTGGAAGTCCTAGCTACAGCAATCAGAGAAGAAAAAGAAATAAAAAGAATCCAGATTCTAAAAGAAGTAAAGGTCTCACTGTTTGGAGATGACATGATACTGTACATAGAAAACCCTAAAGATAGTATCTGAAAATTACTAGAGCAAATCAGTGAATTTAGCGAAGTTTCAGGATACAAAATCAATGCACAGAAGTTACTTGCATTTCTATACACTCAGTTCAGTTCAGTTCAGTTCAGTTCAGTCGCTTAGTCGTGTCCGACTCTTTGCGACCCCATGAATTGCAGCACGCCAGGCCTCCCTGTCCATCACCATCTCCCTGAGTTCACTCAGACTCACATCCATCGAGTCCGTGATGCCATCCAGCCATCTCATCCTCGGTCGTCCCCTTCTTCTCCTGCCCCCAATCCCTCCCAGCATCAGAGTCTTCTCCAATGAGTCACCTCTTCTCATGAGGTGGCCAAAGTACTGGAGCTTCAGCTTTAGCATCATTCTTTCCGAAGAAATCCCAGGGTTGATCTCCTTCAGAATGGACTGGTTGGATCTCCTTGCAGTCCAAGGGACTCTCAAGAGTCTTCTCCAACACCACAGTTCAAAAGCATGAATTTTTCAGCGCTCAGCCTTCTTCACAGTCCAACTCTCACATCCATACATGACCACAGGAAAAACCATAGCCTTGATTAGACGGATCTTAGTTGGCAAAGTAATGTCTCTGCTTTTGAATATACTATCTAGGTTGGTCATAACCTTTCCTCCAAGGAGTAAGCGTCTTTTACTTTCATGGCTGCAGTCACCATCTGCAGTGATTTTGGAGCCCAAATAAATAAAGTCTGACACTAACAATGAAAAATCAGAAAGAGAAATTAAGAATCAATCGCATTCACCATTGCAACAAAAGGAATTAAATACCTAGGAATAAACTTACCTAAGAAGTCAAAATAACTGTACCCAGAAAATTATAAAATACTAATGAAAGAAATCAAAGATGACATAAACAGATGGAGAGATATTCCATGTTTCAGGGTAAGAAGAATCAATATTGTAAAAATGGCTATACTACCAAACATAATCTACAGAGTCAATGACATCCTTATCAAATTACCAGTGGCATTTTTCACAGAACTGGAACAAAAAATTTCACAATTTATATGGAAACACAAAAGACCCTTAATAGCCAAAGCATTCTTGAGAAAGAAAAACAGAGCTGGAGGAATCAACCTTCCTGATGTCAGATTATACTACAAAGCAACAGTCCTCAGGACAATATGGTACTGGCACAAAAACATAAATACAGGCAAATGGAACAAGATAGAGAACCCCAAAATAAACACATGCACCTATGGGTACCTTAGTTTTTACAAAAGAGGCAAAAATATACAATGGGCAAAGCCTCTTCAATAAATGGTGCTGGGAAAACTGGACATCTACCTGAAAAAGGCTTAAAGCTCAACATTCAGAAAACTAAGATCATGGTATCTGGTCCCATCACTTCACGGGAAATAGATGGGGAAACAGTGGAAACAGTGTCAGACTTTATTTTTCTGGGCTCCAAAATCACTGCAGATGGTGATTGCATCCATGAAGTTAAAAGACGCTTACTCATTGGAAGTAAAGTTATGACCAAACTAGATAGTATATTAAAAAGCAGAGACATTACTTTGCCAAAAAAGGTCCGTCTAGTCAAGGCTATGGTTTTTCCAGTGGTCATGTATGGATGTGATAGTTGGACTGTGAAGAAAGCTGAGCGCCAAAGAATTGATGCTTTTGAACTGTGGTGTTGAAGAAGACTCTTGAGTCTTCTCCTTGGACTGCAAGGAGATCCAACCAGTCCATCCTAAAGGAGATCAGTCCTGGGTGTTTGTCGGGGTCCAGCCCCCACAGGATCCAGGGAAACCTGAAGGAGAAATGGCATCGGCAATTGCGATTGATTTAGAGAGAGAGATAGTTAAGAATGTTGTAGATAAGAAAATAGAGGAGAGAAGAAAAGAGGCTGATGTTCCTTGGTTTATACAGAAAGTCAATAAAGTCTCAAGACAAGAGACTTGCACCGTCTACATGAGGCCACAGGTGCCCTCCCGGTCTCCCGAGGGAGTGAAGGCGCAGGGCGCCTTCCCATTCAGGTCTTAGAAACCCAGGCAAATAAGTAGACATAGCTGACTTCTGTACTCCAGATGGGAACTAGCCTGAAAGACAGAGTAAGAGGAGGAGAATGATTGACACGAGGAGACCAAGCTGCTTTGATCAGCGAGGCCCAAAAGCTTTATTTTTCAAAAGGTACTTTTATACCTTGCCTTATACATAGAGGGAAATGAAAGATGCAAGGTCATACAGAGTCAGCCCAAACATTCCAGCAGTATTGCCCTTATCAAAACCATGATTTTTTTGCATACCTTTACCACAAAAGATGTTGTGTACAGTATCTTCTGGCCTTGGAGGCCTGTGAACATTTTATGACCTTCTTTTGATAAAGGCTGCTCAACCAGAAAACTTATTTTCCCTCAAAGTGTTTTTTCTTTATATTTCTAATCTATGTCAGCCTCAGAAAATGCCAAACAGAGTTACATTTTTCACAAAGCAAAGGTGCAGTGAGTCACAAGAAAGAACCAAGTAGCTCAAAAGTCTGATATGGTTAAATTCAAGGCTACACTTGTTTTTCTAGCATTCTCACTATGTTAACTAATGCATTCCTAGGTGCACAGTGGATAAGAGATATGGGAACTTAGCAATAAGCATTGGACCAATAATGAAATCCTACATCAGCACTAGCACTACTCTAATAACTTTTAACTCTTTTAAAGTCTCTATGTTTTAGGCTTTCCATGCTTCTCACAGTTGGGAGGCTGTAAATAATTGTATGCATAGCTGCAAGAGTCTGGATATATCTGCCAAGCAATCTAGAATGCTAATAGAGGGGGTTTGATTTGAAATATTCCTCTCATGTCCAGGAGACTTATTAGCTATAGCCCTAAGTTGATTTTCTCCAGAGAAAGGTGGTCAGGGTTAGCCCCCTGTTAATGTCAGAGGAGTTGGGGAAAGTCATGAAACAGTAAAACAGACAGATTCTGGTTTTGGGGTAGATGCTTGAGAAAGCCTAGGGAGCCCCTTGAGTTCTGAAGCCTTGCTTAACAGTTCTCTTCCACATGACCCTGTCATGGGTGGCATTTCCTGTGGCGGTTCCCAGCAGGTGTTCATTGGAAGGACTGATGCTGAAGCTGAAACTCCAATACTTTGGCCACCTCATGCAAAGAGTTAACTCATTGGAAAAGACCCTGATGCTGGGAGGGATTGGGGGCAGGAGGAGAAGGCGACGACAGAGGATGAGATGGCTGGATGGCATCACTGACTCGATGGACATGAGTCTGAGTGAACTCCAGGAGTTGGTGATGGACAGGGAGGCCTGGCATGCTGTGGTTCATGGGGTCGCAAAAAGTCGGACATGACTGAGGGATTGAACTGAACTGAACTGAACTGAACATGTAAAAGAATAAATTAGAACACTTCCTAATACCATACACAAAGATAAACTCAAATGGATTAAAGACCTAAATGTAAGGCCAGAAACTATAAAATTCTTATAGGAAAACATAGGCAGAACATTCGATGACATAAATCAAACCAAGATCCTCTATGACCCACCTTCTAGAGTAATGAAAATAAAAACAAAAGTGAACAAGTGGGACCCGATTAAATTTAAAAGCTTTAGCACAGCAAAGGAAACTATAAGCCAGGTCAAAAGACAACTTTCAGGATGGGAAGAAATAATAGCAAATGAAACAACTAACAAAGGATTAATTTCCAAAATATACAAGCAGCTCATACAACTCAATATCAGGAAAACAAACAACCCAATCAAAAAGTGGGGAAAAGACCTAAACAGACAGTTCTCCAAAGAAGACATACAGATGGCTAACAAACACATGAAAAGATGCTCAACATCAATCGTTATTAGAGAAATGCAAGTCAGAATTACAATGAGATATTACCTCACACCGGTCAGAATGGCCCTCATCAAGAAGTCCACAAACAACAAATGCTGGAGAGGGTGTGGAGAGAAGGAAATGCTCTTGCACTGTTGGTGGGAATGTAAATATGATACAGCCACTATGGAGGATGGTATGGGGATTCCTTACAAAACTAGGAATAAAACCACCATATGACCCAGCAATCCCACTCCTAGGCATATACCCTAAGAAAACCAAAATTGAAAAAGACACATGTATCCCATTGTTCATTGCAGCACTATTTACAATAGCTAGAACATGGAAGCAATCTAGATGTCCATCAACAGATGAATGGATAAGGAAGTTGTGGTACATATACACAATGGAATATTCAGTTCAATTCAGTTCAATACAGTTCAGTCACATATGTCACATTCGTTAGTTAGTTCAGTCGCTCAGTCGTGTCCAACTCTTTGCGACCCCATGAATCGCAGCACGCCAAGCCTCCCTGGCCATCACCAACTCCCAGAGTTCACTCAGACTCACGTCCATCGAGTCAGTGATGCCATCCAGCCATCTCATCCTCGGTCGTCCCCTTTTCCTCCTGCCCCCAATCCCTCCCAGCATCAGAGTTTTTTCCAGTGAGTCAACTCTTCGCATGAGGTGGCCAAAGTACTGGAGTCTCAGCTTTAGCACCATTCCTTCCANTCCTCCTGCCCCCAATCCCTCCCAGCATCAGAGTCTTTTCCAATGAGTCAACTCTTCGCATGAGGTGGCCAAAGTACTGGAGTCTCAGCTTTAGCACCATTCCTTCCAAGGAAATCCCAGGGTTGATCTCCTTCAGAATGGATTGGTTGGATCCCCTTGCAATCCAAGGGACTCTCAAGAATCTTCTCCAACACCACAGTTCAAAAGCATCAATTCTTCAGCACTCTGCATTCTTCACAATCCAACTCTCATATCCATACATGACCACAGGAAAAAATTACTCAGCCATAAAAAGGAACACATTTGAGTCAGTTCTGATGAGGTGGATAAACCTAGAATCTATTATACAGAGTGAAGGAAGTCAGAAAGAAGATAAATATCATATCACATATATACAGAATCTAGAAAAACAGTAGTGAAGAATTTATTTACAGGGCAACAATGGAGACACAGGCATAGAGAATACACTTATGGAGATGGAGACAGTGGAGGAGAGGGTGAGATAAATGGAAAGAGTAACATGAAAACTTACATTCAGTTCAGTTCAATTCAGTCACTCAGTCGTGTCCAACTCTGCAACCCCATGAACTCCATGAACCACAATATTGCAATATTGCTCTTTACAGCATTGGACCTTGCTTCTATCACCAGTCACATCCACAACTGGGTATTGTTTTTGCTTTGGCTCCATCCCTTCATTCTTTCTGGAGTTATTTCTCCACTGATCTCCAGTAGCAAAGTGGGCACCTACTGACCTGGAGAGTTCCTCTTTCAGTATCCTATCATTTTGCCTTTTCATACTGTTCATGGGGTTCTCAAGGCAAGAATACTGAAGTGGTTTGCCATTCCCCTACATTACCCTATGTAAAATATGTAGCCAATGGGAATTTGCTATGTGGCTCAGGAAACTCAAACAAGAGCTCTGTATCTACCTAGATGAATGGGATGGGGAGAGATGGGAGGGAGGTTCAAAAGGGAGGCACTATATGTATACCTATGGCTGATCCATGTTGAGGTTTGACAGAAAACAACAAAATTCTGTAAATCAATTATCCTTTAATAAAAAAAATTTTAAGGAAAAAAGTCTTTAAAATAAATAGGCTTTTAAATGTTTAAAGACATCTAGGAAATAATAGACTTCATAAAGAACAAGACTTTTTCTCCACCCCACAATAAACAACTAGAATGTCTATAAATTTCACCTTTCTTTCTTTCCTTATCCTATATCTTGAAGTCCCCAAATGCATGAGTGAGCTCAGTCACTCAGTCATGTCCAACTATTTGAGATCCCATGGACTATATAGCCCACCGGGCTCCTCTATCCATGAAATTTTCCAGGCAAGAATACTGGAATGGATTGCCAAATGTCAAAAACCGCAAATAGTTATCAAGAATGTAATTCTTTCTCCATTCTTGTGTGGACATTGTGGTTATCAATAGGGGAACGGTAAAATTCTGTGAAACAGAGGTTTATAGTGGCTGTGAGACTGATCGTATTAGATTTTAAGGTTTATGGGTCTAGGTATACATGTACATTGTCTAGCTTAATAGAAACGATTACATGATAAGAAGAGAATATGAAACATTCTGTAAGTTTTTTATTTTAAAAAGTAAAACCTATAACATTTAAAAGGTAATTACTGCAAGAGACTTCTAAATTGTTAGGTCTAGTTTCACAGTTAATCACAACAGAGACTGGCACTACAGCACAAAAAACTAAACAGCTTTTTTTTTTTTAACCATTTATCTTTTTTTTTTTTTACTTTACAATATTGCATTGGTTTTGCCACACATCAACATGAATCCACCACGGGTATACACATGTTTCCCATCCTGAACCGCCTTCCCACCTCCCTCCCCATACCATCCCTCTGGGTCATCCCAGTGAACCAGCCCCAAGCATCCTGTATCCTGCATCGAACCTAGACTGGCGATTAGTTTCTTATATGATATTACAAATGTTTCAATGCCATTCTCCCAAATCATTCCACCCTCTCCCTCTCCCACAGAGTCCAAGAGACTGTTCTATGCATCTGTGTCTCTTTTGCTGTCTCACATACAGGGTTATCATTACCATCTTTCTAAATTCCATATATATGCGTTAGTATACTGTATTGGTGTTTTACTTTCTGGCTTACTTCACTCTGTATAATAGGCTCCAGTTTCATCCACCTCATTAGAACTGATTCAAATGTATTCTTTTGAATGGCTGAGTAATACTCCATTGTGAATATGTACCACAGCTTTCTTTTTTTTTTCTTTTTTTTTAAATTAATTTTTATTTTAACTTTAGTTTACTTTACAATACTGTATTGGTTTTGCCATACATTGACATGAATTCACCACGAGTGTACATACGTTCCCAAACATGAATCCCCTCCCACCTCCCACCCCATATCATCTCTCTGGGTCATCCCCATGCACCAGCCCCAATCATCCTGCATCCTGCATCGGACATAGACTGGCGATTCGTTTCTTACATGATAGTACACATGTTTCAATGCCATTCTTCCATCTCATCCCACCCTCTCCCTCTCCCCCAGAGTCCAAAAGTCCGCTCTACAGATCTGAGTCTCTTTTGTTGTCTCACATACAGGGTCATCATCCCCATCTTTCTAAATTCCATATATATGCGTTAGTATACTGTATTGGTGTTTTTCTTTCTGGCTTACTTCACTCTGTATAATCGGCTCCAGTTCCATCCATCTCCTTAGAACTGATTCAAATGTATTCTTTTTAATGGCTGAGTAATACTCCATTGTGTATATGTACCACAGCTTTCTTATCCATTCATCTGCTGATGGACATCTAGGTTGCTTCCATGTCCTGGCTATTAAATCCAAGGGTTCAGTCTGATATCCTTCTGACTGAGGCTAATTCTAGTTCTAGCTTTCATTATTCACTGTATTAAGCAGTTCTCATAAGAAAACTAACAAAGCCAAACCAGAATCACAGCTTCCAATCTGAATTCAAGAATTACACACACTAGCTGAGACTATCCACCATGTCATTTTTTTAGGATATCATATTTAAAGGCCAAAAAGAAATTCTAAAATTTAAAACTAAAATCTTAGAAAATGAAATGGTTATACAGTAAACTAGACATAGCTGAATAAAGACTCAGTGAATCAGAAGATAGATGTGAAGAAATCATCCAATATATGGCACAAAGTTCTGGAACATGCTTTAAAAATGTGAAGCAGAAAATTTATATCCTTAGATGCATATTTGAAGAAAACAAAAAAGATTAGGAATTAATTAGGTAAAAATTCTATTAAAGAAGCTGGACAAAGAAAAACAGAGTAAATATAAAGAAAAAGGAAGGAGATAAGATTAATAGCAAAAAATAGTAAAGAAGAATTCAATGAAAGCTTAGAGATAATTTACAAAACCAATTGAACTTTTGACTATAATGTTCAAATCTTTTATGCTTTTTGCTCACTTGTAGTTTTATTTTACCCATAAATACATTACAATAATCTTGTTTTAAATCTCTTTTTTCTTGTATTTTTAGGAGCTTTTATTTTCTGCCCTTGAATGTCATATTTTTGAAAAATAAAGTTATGGATATCATCACTTATATCTCAGGGTCCTAGTGTAGTGTCTTCATTGATGAAACTGGGAAATTTGGGATCTCAGATCCTTTCCTCTGATTTCATTCTTTGACTATACACATTTCTCAAAGTTAGACAAAGAGAGAGAGAAAGCTGCAACCATTCTAACTTCACACATAATCACAGGTTTTAATCAAGCACAGAGTTCTATTTGGAAAAATAGGGCATTGCCTCCTCTTACTTTTTCTTTGTTGGAACTACAAATATACATCACAAATACAGTTCACTGATCCAGACTTCAGCTTTCTGAAACATGATGGGGAAATCTAATAACCAAGTAGCCAATCTATTTAGAAGAGCCTGGATTCATCAGTGCTATCACCAGGTGGCAACCTTTATTTTTCCAAATCCCTGTGCATATTGATTATTTAAATGGGCATCAACTTTCTACCCCTCCCTGATCCATGCCCTTTTCAATATGTCTTCACACAAATGCCCATCAAAAGGCAAAGTCTATTTGCCCACTCCTTGAATCTGAACTTTCTTTGTGATTTGCTATAGCCAATTCAGTTCAGTCGCTCAGTGGTGTCTGACTCTTTGTGACCCCATGAACTGCAGCACGCCAGGCCTCCCTGTCCATCATCAACTCCCGGAGTCCACCCAAACCCATGTCCATTGAGTCAGTGATGCCATCCAGCCATCTCATCCTCTGTCATCCCCTTCTCCTCCTGCCCTCAATCTTTCCCAGCATTAGGGTCTTTTCCAGTGAGTCAGCTCTTCGTATCAGGGGGCCAAAGTATTGGAGCTTCAGCTTCAAAATCAGTCCTACAAATGAACACTCAGGACTGATCTCCATTAGGATGGACTGGTTGGATCTCCTTGCAGTCCAGGGGACTCTCAAGAGTCTTCTCCAACACCACAGTTCAAAAGCATCGATTCTTTGGTGCTCAACTTTCTTCACACTCCAACTCTCACATCCATATATGACTACTGGAAAAACCATAGCCTTGACTAGATGGACCTTTGTTGGCAAAGTAATGTCTCTGCTTTATAATATGCTGTCTAGGTTGGTCATAACTTTCCTTCCAAGGAGTATGTGTCTTTTAACTTCATGGCTGCAATCACCATCTGCAGTGATTTTGGAGCCCAGAAAAATAAAGTCAGCCATTGTTTCCACTGTTTCCCCATCTATTTCCCATGAAGTGATGGGACCAGATGCCATGATCTTAGTTTTCTGAATGTTGAGCTTTCAGCCACCTTTTTCACTCTCCTCTTTCACTTTCATCAAGAGGCCCTTTAGTTCCTCTTCACTTTCTGCAATAAGGGTGGTGTCATCTGCATATCTGAGGTGATTGATATTTCTCCCGGCAATCTTGATTCCAGCTTGTGTTTCTTCCAGCCCAGCGTTTCTCATGATGTACTCTACATAGAAGTTAAATAAGCAGGATGACAGTATACAGCCTTTTCCTATACTCCTTTTCCTATTTGGAACTGGTCTGTTCCATGTCCAGTTCTAACTGTTGCTTCCTGACCTGCATACAGGTTTCTCAAGAAGCAGGTAGCCAATAGATTATGCAAAACATGACGTTTCATGGGTTCCAAGCCTAGGCCTCTAGAAAACTTGCACATTTCTATTATCTGGACCCCTGCTTCAACCATAAAAATAAGCCCAGATTATCCTGCTGTAGGGTAAGAAGCCACATGAAGCAGAACTGAACTGCCAATTGACTAAAGATGCATGGGCACAGCTAGACAGAAGTCACCCAGCAGTCCCATAGAGTCAAGAGGAAAATAAATATTCAGTATTGCACAGTACTAACGTTTGGTTATTTTTTGTTTTATAGCATTATAGTGACAATAAGTAACTGGAAATTTTTCAGAAATGTTTGTTGCACTGAGTGGAAATTCACTTCTCATGAAACTGATTTGCATATCTTTTTTGTTTCTGCTTCTATTTCTGTTTTGTTGAATAAGAATTTTGCTTTATTGAAAGGTTTATGCATTTGTATTTAGTTTGCCTGTGTGGCAGAGAAAATACTTTTCCTTCCTCCTCCATTAACAGTGTTTTGTGGAACCTAAATTGAAGGATTGTGTTTGCAGGACCATCACCTCTATCATGTGAGCTCTCAAATATCTGATGGTTACAAAGGAAAACAGAACTGCCCTCCTTGGTCTGTGGATCAACAGAATCAAACATAAACTTAGGAACACTAAAACTCCCCCCTACAATCATACCCTGGAACAGTAAAAAGTAGCCTGTTTCAAAAATATCTCTCAAAAAAAATAAAAAACATATATACCACTATGCAAAGGCTTCCTCAATGACTCAGTGGTAAAGAATCTGCCTGAAATGCAGGAGACATGCAGGAAACTTGGATTTGATCACTGGATTGGGAAAATCTCTTAGAGAAGGAAGTGGAAATCCATTCCAGTATTCTTTTCTGGGAAATCCCATGGACAGAAGGAGCCTGGTGGGCTACAGTCCATAAAGTCCCAAACAGCCTGACACAATTGAGCACGAACACATGCACATTACCATCCAAGCTGGGTTGGAAGAGCTCTGTATCAAAGAAATAAAGTGGGAATGGAATCAAGCTGGCTGATCTCATATGTGATTTACAAATATCAGTGAGCCTTGTGTGACTATTGCATAACACATACTGAACACAATTTTAAATGTCATTTACTCTCTGTGAGGCAAATAGTATTTTCCAAGTAAAAAGTGGGGAAGGGGAATTGGTGTTGAATAGAATTTTCAGACAAGAAGTTCAAGAGTGAAGGAAGACTGAACTTCATTGTTGCTTCACAAGCACCTACAAGACCTATTATTTGCACCAGTTAGTCCATTCAGCTGCTCAGTCGTGTCCAACTCTTTGTGATCCAATGGACTGCAGCACACCAGGCTTCCCTGTCCATCACCAACTCCCAGAGTTCTCAAACTCATATCCATTGAGTCAGTGATGTCATCCAACCATCTCATCCTCTGTTGTCTGCTTCTCCTGCTGCCTTCAATCTTTCCCAGCATCAGGGTATTTTCCAGTGAGTCAGTTCTTTGCATCAGGTAGCCAAAGTATTGGAGCTTCAGCATCAGCATCAGTCCTACCAATGGATATTCAGGACTGACTTCCTTTAGGATTGACTGGTTTGATGTCCTTGCAGTCCAGAGGACTCTCAAGAGTCTTCTCCAACACCATAGTTCAAAAGCATCAATTCTTCAGCACTCAGCTTTCTTTTTTTTTTGGGGG
>SJYQ01095247.1:1379058-1436434 GCA_006410935.1 Redunca redunca
ATTTGCTCAGTTTTGTCTACTTAATATTATATTTCAAACCCTTTCCATGTCATTAAAAATTGTCTTCAATTTTTGAAGAATAATGACAAGATCATTCATCTTCATCATTTTTACAACCAATTTCTCAATGTTAAACATTGATGCCATTTACAATTTTTTTACAATTTCATCAAAATGCTGTGATGAACAAGCATCTTTATAGTTGTGCAGTTGAGCACATCTGTGATCCTTTAAATAAATTCCTTAAAGTCATCTCTATTATACATTTTCTTAGTTAGTCTTAACAGCTTTGATAAAGACAACACTTATATCCCAGAATTGGATTATATTTGTCTGAAAATCACTTTGGTACTACCATATTGTTCAAGTATGGCTCTCCTTGGCCCTCTGCCTTTTATGACTTAGCCTCCTCTAAGTAGTTTACATTTTGGAAAGACACTATACAAATCAAAGAAGCAGGAAAATTTTCCTCTCAGTACCTCTCTTCCTAGTCACAACAATATTTCTCCCCCAAAATCTCAACTCTCTTGTGTTCTCATCAATCCCTTTCACTCTAACATCCCTAGCAGATGACAAAGTTAGACTAAATATTCAACTGGGGAAGTTTAAGGTGTTGTCTCTTCAATGTTGCAGATTTTAAAAATGAATATATATATATACATTATCCAATAGAAGTGTAACTTCCAAGCATCAAAGGGCCTATTTAGGAAATTTGGGTAAAAAAGGAACTTCCTTGCTATGATCAGATTTATGGGTTATGTAGTGTTGAGCAAAAAAAAAAAAAGTAAGAGGAAAGTTCAAAACAGCGAGTTCAATATACTCCATTTGTACCAAGTGTTGTGTGTGTGTGTGTGTTGGGGGTAGGGAGGGAGTGGATACTTTTCTCTTATAAGCATGAAATAGCTCTACTAAAGTACACAAAGAGTGAGTAATAGTAATTTATTTGGGAGAAGAAAACTAGGTGATAGGTAGATAAGAATGAATGAAAATATATTTGAAACCTGAGATATAATGAAATACATTTATAAGTTTCATCAAATATATTGAAGTAAAATTTAAATTTTTCTGACCTTAAAAACTTTATACCTTTGAATGCTCCCCCAATTTTTAAATTAAATTTAAACAACATACATTCATGACATAAATTGCTACTTACTTTGTGAACAGACAAATTTTACACAGGCTTGAAAGGAATTTTTATGATAAATTATGTCAACTCATTTCCCATGCACCCAAGAGGAAGACAGGAGCCAAGATACTTTGGCCAGAGAGGGTGTCATTTGATCTACAAAAAAGTCATCAAATCAAACTCAGTAGAGAATGGGAATAATTGTTGGAAACAAAAAGAATCAATGAGAGAGAAATGAAGATCATGTACTCTCTCATTCCAATAATTAAATAAAAACTATTTTCTGTTGTCCTGTCTATAGTAGCAATTCTCTGTTTGTAGTGGAATGGAGAAAAGAAAAAAAGACAAACTGACATATTATTCTGGCAAATAGCCATTGGTGTAAGAGAAAGGAGCATTCAGAAGATCCATTTGCAGCTCCCAAGTCCATTTATTTCACACTTCTGTCATCTCGGGTTGCCTTTCCAGCAATCTGTCAACAGTTTCTATCTGCCAAAGACACATTTACCATCCTAAAGGAATGATAAAGTACATCTAGCTCAAAACCTATGGAGCTTAGATATGGCTCCAAAATAAAATCAAGGACAAAAGCTAATCAGACCATTTTTCGTTTGCACAATTTTTGTGTTTTATAAGCAAGTGACTAGCAAGTGAAGATATCTGTTAATATCTTACACATCTCTGTTCACAAGATTTAGGGATTTCTTCTTTTGTTTATTGACCTCCTACTGAAGAGGTATGCTTGGGACTGAGGATAAAAAGATGGATAAGAAATGATCCCTGCCACCAAGAAGACTTGGGACTAATAGAGAAAGACAAAGCAGTACACTGTCAATTATAATTTAGTACAATCCATGCCCTAATAAAAGTATGCCAGAACATTATGGGGATGCAAAAGAGACATACTTTGTACTTGCAGGATCAAAAGAAAGCTTTCTGGAAGAGCAACACTGAATTGGATTCTAAAGGCAGGCAGGAAGTAGCAGGATGGAGAATTAGAGAAAGAACACCCCAGTCCAGATTCTAATGTGGGTACTGATTACCTGCTGTGATGACCCTGACACTCAGCCCTCCCATCCAGGGCTCAGCTCTCAACTTCTTGGTACTAAATCTCAGGGGCTGACTCCTGCAGCCTGTGTTTCCCGGGCTCTGTCAGTTCCTGAGATTCAGGACAGAGAAAAGGAGGGTTGAAAACTGGATCAGAGGGAAAATAGGCCCAGAGCTATCATAGTAGGTAAGCAATCTTCACAATACAATCCTTATTGGGCTTGTTCAGTGGGAGGCAGGGACAGGAGGTAGAAAAGCAAAGGGAGAAGCCAGAATCTGTCTTCTCTGCCTTGGACAGTGTCTCCAGCACAGCATCCCACTATGAACCCTGCTCGCACTGAATAGGCCCACTTGAGGTTCTTGCTTCCAAGAGTTGATCTCTCCAAGCTAACTTTACCTCCTCCTTCTCCGTCTCCCTCCTGCCAAGAGATGGTAAGGGATTCTTGCTGTTGCTAGTCTCTGGTGGCTTCATTGATCCCTCTTTGGCTTTATAGCTCTTCTAAAATATTTGATCCCAATTCTCTGCCATTACTATTCTTTGTGTCACTAAAGTCCCTTTGTTTTAAATACTCAAGCATTTTCTGGTGAGACCCTCAGAGATAAATTGTCCATATTCCCACAGAATCTGAGGTACTCAAGGACAAAGATGACCTTTGAACCGTTTTATCCCATATACCCAAAGAAGACACACCAAAATGAGAAAGTAGGGAAGAAATGGAGCATAGTATAGAAGGATCAAAGAAATAAGCAATCATAATTCAGTTCAGTTCAGCTCAGTTGCTCAGTGATGTCCAACTCTTTGTGACCCCATGGACTGCAGTATGCCAGGTCTCCCTGTCTGTCACCAACTCCTGGAATTTACTCAAGCTCATGTCCATTGAGTCAGTGATGCCATTCAACCATCTCATCCTTTGTAGTCCCCTTCTCCCACTTGCAATCTTTCCCAGCATCAGGGTCTTTTCCAAGGAGTCAGTTCTTCCTATCAGGTGGCCAAAGTATTGGAGTTTCAGCTTCAGCATCAGTCCTTCCAATGAATATCCAGGACTGACTTCATTTAGGCTGAACTGGTTGGATCTTCTTGCAGTCCAAGGGACTCTCAAGAGTCTTCTCCAACACCACAGTTCAAAGGCATCAATTCTCCAGCATTCAGCTTTCTTTATAGTCCAACTCTCACATCTATACATGACTACAGGAAAAAGGAAAGCTTTGACTAGACGGATGGATCATGGTGGAGAATTCTGACAAAACATGGTCCACTGGAGAAGAGAATGGCAAAACACTTCAGTATTCTTGCCTTGAGAACTCCATGAACAGTATGAAAAGGCAAAAAGATAGGATACTGAAAGATGAACCTCCCAGGTCTGTAGGTGCCCAATATGCTACTGGAGATCAGTAGAGAAATAACTCCAATCCAAACCAAAATACCTATAGTCTTTAACAGCCACATTTATTTACATGACATTCTGAGTCAATGAAAGCATCAATATCCTGCCTGCCTAAAGCATGACTATAATGAGCAGCTGTCCAACAAGATGAGTAACATCTAATAGGCAGTAAGACGAATATATAACCTTGAAAGACCTTGTCTGTTGGTGGGTCTTTCTGTGATATGGACACTTCTTGCCCTATTAAGAAATGGAGGACAGCCCCAGATACTCTGGTTGACCAGAACTCAAAGCTAAATCAAGCAGCTGCTAAAATCTGGCCTTTTCCTCATATTGTATATACTTCCCTAATGTGAAGATAAGCTCATTGGTATCATCCAGGCTTTTGAAGACAAAATGTACATTGTTTACCAAGGCAGGCTGGTGGGTCACTGATCAAGTTCAGAACTCTAGTACTTAATACCCATGTTCTGCCCATTCTATTTCCATTGTGCTTCAAGAGGCAAAGGAAGGAACAGCCAGGCTAAACTACTGGCAGTGTGCAGCATTAAGTCACATTAGGATATTGACTCTTCTGAAATGCTGGAGTAAAATATAAGGATCATGTTCATCCCACATAAGTTTCCTGTCTACACTATTTATTTTTAAACATACTTGGAGATAGTGATGTAGCCTCCAGAAGAATTACTAAGAAATCAGACACAATTTCTGTAAATCTTCAAAGGGATATTGTTGTGAAATATCAGACACAGTGTGAGCAAATTTTTTGGGGGGGGAATGGTGGCATACTATTATGGGTTTGTGAAAATGCTTACGAAATTCAGTGACAGATCTGTGATCCTTATTCGGTATTAGCAGAGCAAGATATGAAGATTAATTTTTACTAACCATATCCCTAGTTTTTTTAATGGAAGCTTTTTTGTCTTTTCTTGGTAATAAGAAAGCAAGCCATCTGTGTTTTCAGAATCATGAATATTTATCCCAAGAATCCTTTTCCTATCTCCATTTTGCACTGGATGATGCACCAATGTGCCATGGCATAGTTTGGGGTTTTGCCAGAAACTAAAAAATACTCCAGGAGTTTGAAAGCCTGCAAGCATTCCTGGAGATATTAGAATCCTCAGTGCACCTCAAGTCCATCAACTGCCAGCGGACCATAAACAGGCACCAACTTCCACTTTAGGACTTCATTGTCAGTGTGGTTATTAGACGAAATTCTAGATAGACTTGGAGTCAGGACTCCATGCCCTGCTGTGACGCTTCACCAAACCTTATGTGGGTAGAGCATTCTTGGTTGTAAGTTCTTCCCTTTCATCCCTTTAAATATATTGTGCCACTTTCATCACTTAAATATATATATTGAGCTTGAATTCACTGGTAGCTCAGATGGTAAAGCGTCTGCCTACAATGTGGAAGACCTGGGTTCGATCCCTGGGTCAGGAAGATCCTCTGGAGATGGAAATGGCAACCCACTCCAGTACTTTTGCCTGGAAAATCCCATGGACAGAGGAGCATGGTAGCCTATAGCCCATGGGGTTACAAAGAGTCAGACATGACTGAGCAGCTTCAGTTCACTTCACTTCACTTCAGATGGTATTAACTTCAATTTTCTTATGGTTCACTCACATAGGTGTGAAGTGAAGTGAAAGTCACAAAGTCATGTCTGACTCTTTGCGACCCCATGGACTATATGATCCAGGCCAGAATACTGGAGTAGGTACTATTGCCCTTCTCCGGGATAACTTCCCAACCCATGGATCAAACCCAGGTCTCCCTCATTGCAGGCAGATTCTTTACCAGCTGAGCCACAAGGGAAGCCCAAGAATACCGGAGTGGGTGGCCTATCCCTTCTCCAGCAGATCTTTCTCACTCAAGAATTGAACCAGGGTCTCCTGCATTGCAAGTGGATTCTTTACCAACTGAGCAATCAGGGAAGCCCCACACAGTTGTAAGAAAGGTTAAATACTGAAGAGCTCAGAAAAAACTAAGTGTACAGTACATAAGGAAGATAAATAATTACTCCACAGTCACCAACTATCATCTATGATGCTAATCATGTTAGTGTACTTATCTAAGTCTCAGTTTACTTAGCTTTAAAATTGTGATAATAATATCACATATGCCATGGATATACATGGGATTAACTGAAATACTGAACACAAAACTCTTTTGTGGTGGCTTACTATTTAAGTGTAATAATTTACTACAATATATTCTGGGTCAGGAAGCAACAGTTAGAACTGGACATGGAACAACAGACTGTTTCCAAATAGGAAAAGGAGTACGTCAAAGCTGTATATTGTCACCCTGCTTATTTAACTTCTATGCAGAGTACATCATGAGAAACACTGGACTGGAAGAAGCACAAGCTGGAATCAAGATTGCCAGGAGAAATATCAATAACCTCAGATATGCAGGTGACATCACCTTTATGGCAGAAACTGAAGAGGAGGAACTAAAAACTTCTTGATGAAAGAAGAGAGTGAAAAAGTTGGCTTAAAGCTCAACATTCAGAAAACTAAGATAATGGCATCTGGTCCCATCACTTCATGGGAAATAGATGGGGAAACAGTGAAAACAGTGTCAGACTTTATTTTGGGGGGGCTCCAAAATCACTGCAGATGGTGACTGCAGCCATGAAATTAAAAGACGCTTACTCCTTGGAAGGAAAGTTATGACCAACCTAGATAGCATATTCAAAAGCAGAGATATTACTTTGCCAACAAAGGTCCATCTAGTCAAGGCTATTGTTTTTCCAGTGGTCATGTATGAATGTGAGAGTTGAACTGTGAAGAAAGCTGAGCACTAAAGAATTGATGCTTTTGAACTGTGGTGTTGGAGAAGACTCTTGAGAGTCCCTTGGACTGCAAGGAGATCCAACCAGTCCATCCTAAAGGAGACCAGTCCTGGGTGTTCATTGGAAGGACTGATGCTGAAGCTGAAACCCCAATGCTTTGGCCACCTGATGCAAACAGTTGACTCATTGGAAAAGACCCTGATGCTGGGAGGGATTGGGTGCAGGAGGAGAAGGGGGCAACAGAGGATGAGATGGTGGACGGCATCACCAACTCAATGGACATGAGTTTGAGTAAACTCCGTGAACTGGTGATGAACAGGGAGGTCTGGCATGTTGCAATTCATGGGGTCACAAAGAGTCGGACTTGACTGAGCGAATGAACTGAACTGATTCTGGGTGAGGCCGGTGATACAGCAGGAAGAATTTCAAAGCCACCAGGATGAACCAGAGGGACCAGAACTCACCTGAGCTAAGTTTTGAAGCTGTCAAGTTAGAGCAAGGGAATAGAGCCTTTCTGCCTCCATTTCAGTTTTGGTCATAGGTCACCTGGCAAGAGATGTGACCTTAGACAAAGCAGCTCCATTCAGCTGTGAGTGAGTGAATGAAAGTTGCTCAGTTGTGTCTGACTCTTTGAGACCCTGTGAACTACAGCCCACCAGGCTCCTCTGTTCATGGAATTCTCCAGACAAGAATACTGCAGTGGGTTGCCATTCCCTTCTCCAGGGGATCTTCCCGACCCAGGGATTGAACCCAAGTCTCCTGCATTTTAGGCAGATTCTTTACCATCTGAGTCACCAGGAAAGCCCCCCATTCAGCTGAGCCAGTTGTTAAAGCATTCTAGCCACTGGTGGCTGTCTAAGTCTGTGCTTCCAGCAGTTGTGGGAGTTAAGTGCTTCATCCATGCAGGTGTATTAACGTGGCTCAGCACAGGATCCACACATGAGCCCCAGGAAAGGTACAGAACAATGCTGACTGAATCAAGATGCCTTCTCACTGCAGTACAGCTCTTCCCTCGAGTCCTTCTAAAGCAGCTCTAATTTGTATCAGCAATGAGGGACCCCTCACAACCATTCAGAATACCCAGGACACCTAAAGACCTGCTGCACCTAGAAAAGTCCCAACCTTCCCTAGAAATGAGATACTCAGAGATGGCTCTGAAGGCTGGTGTGTCCCCAACGTCCTAGTGTAGATTACTTCTCTGAGACTTAAAAGTGAAAGTGAAAGTGGCTCAGTTGTGTCTGACTCTGCGACCCCATGGAATTCTCCAGGCCAGAATACTGGAGTGGGTAGCCTTTCCCCTCTCCAGGGGATCTTCACAACCTGAGGAAATTGTAAAACTTCTGTTCAGCTCCCCCCATATCTGTAGTCTCAAAATGAAAGTTCAGTTTATCACAAGCAAATTCCCTGAATGCCAGTTTACCAAATGAGCAATTCTCTGAGTTCACCTCTTATGCATATGTGTGTATGTATTTGACAAATTTCAATTTTGTCTCCAGGTTGTCATTTTAAAGAAAGTTCACTTTGTTCCTTCTCTCCACTGTAGCTGGGAGGTAAGGGATTGGAAACTGTGCACCAAAGATGGGGCAGAGAGTAGGATCCTGAAAGATAAGAATCTTTAATATATTTTTGGACATTCTTCTGAATATGTAGAATGTTACAGTTATATTTTTCTTATACTTCTTCCCAGTCATCCAGATACTGGGTTTTGTTCACTTGACTTTCAGAAAATTGACTTTCCTGCTTCCCCTATAAATACATGTTGATGGTGAGTCGGGGAACCATAGGAGTAAGAGTTGGAAGGGATGCCAGAATCTTCTCATCCAGTGACACCAAGCATGGCATAAGTCACTGAGTCCCTCCATGGATATGCTTGGTGAGGTCATGCATGAGCTCTTAGCCATCCTTCATATCTCTGGGCAGTGAAGACCCTCAGAAGCACAGATTTACCTCTGGAGCCTTGAAGGACGCATCCACCACATCCTGACACTGTTCCCTCAAGTGGTGGAAGGCGCTCAAAAGGACACACCTGAGTCTCCTTGTCTGCTGATTAACATAGCCCACACTCCTCCCCAAAATACATTTTGCATGGTTTTCTGTCCCTTCTCAAATATTCACCTCTGATTCTTTTCCAGTGTACCAGCATCCTCTTGCAGTGTTGCTCTGTTATATATATTTTTTACATAGCAAAATAACAAATTTTTAAAGACTTTCTTATTATAATATATATAAATATATCTTTAAGTTTTTAATGATTTTTACAAAAATATCTAGAAATCACAAATGAACATAAAGTATCTATGATCTGCAGTGATCATCTGTTGTTGTTTTTGCCTTCCCAGCACATCTCCCCTTTTTCCTTGGTAATGACACCCGTTCCCCTTCCCAGCAGTTGAACCCAAGTATGGTCATGTGACCCAATCTAGGCCAATCAAACTCTCCTCTCCCAGGATTTTGAATCTTGAAGGAAGACATGTTAGGATTGAAAAATGCTTTGAGCTAATGGACTCCAGCACAAGGAAGGTTTCCTTTATTTTCAACTACCCATGTCTGGAAGCCCCCTTTGATACTAACCTTCCAGTACTCAGGTGTTGGGCTTTTTCTCAAGTCTGTGACCTGCCCCATAGCTTCTGGGACACTCCATATTTATTTAAATTACCTGGAGTTGTTATTTGACTGAGATGCAAACCCAACACTCATACAAAATCAAAAGTTAATAGTTTGTGGATAACATCCTTATTTTTTTTCTTTGTATGGATTAAAAGAGAGAATAAACAAGGTACATGAAGAGTAAGAAATATAGGAAGGTGGGTTATATAGAAAAATTTTCCCCAAACGTGGGTAAAATAATATAAACTAGTTAATATGTTACTTTTTTTTTTGAACAAAATATGTAACCATCTTGCCATGGCCTCCTCCACAGCTTCCTGTTTTTTGATCATGGCCAGGTGGTGCTAGTGGTAAAGAACCTGCCTGCCGACGCAGTAGATGTAAGAGATGCAGGTTCAATCCCTGGGTTGGAAAGATCCCCTGGAGGAGGGCAAGGAAACCCACTCTAGTATTCTTTCCTGGAGAATCCTATGCATAGAGGAACCTGGCGGGCTATGGTCCATGGGGTCCCAAAAAGTCAGACACAACTGAAGCAACTTAGCACACACACATAGAGTAAAGGTAACCCAGTACTGGGTGAAGACAAAGGTACACTCTACTCTTCAGGAGCCCCCAGTTTGATTAAGGAGTTTCTCATGCACACAAACAACAATAACAGAAAAGTCCACAGTTTCCCACCAGTCAAGCTTTCAGACGCGCAGTGCAGGGGCTCTGTATTCCACAACAGGCTTTACTGCTGGAGAGGCAAGAGTGGAGTGTTCCCTTCAGGAAGCCCAATCCGACCTTTGCCAAGCAGCTTAGCCTAATCAGCCCACCTCTAAGCCCCACCAGCCATAGCTGGGTTATCCAGTCTGGCCCCCCTCTAATCTGTCACCACTGGGAAACACGGAACTTGCACCTCCTGAGATTCGAGTGTGATGGGAGTGGAGGGAATTGAACTTTGGTCCTTCAGAGCTCCGTGGCCCCCAAGGCTATCTCTAGAACAAGGGAGATTTCTGGGAGAATCAAGTCGCACCTTGTCCTGACACTCAACTCACAAAGTGCTAGCATGCTGGCTCACATCCAGTATGGAGAGAAAACTTCATGCCCACAGACATGCAAAAGGGAGGAAGCAAGACCTGGGACAGGGTAGACAATGACTGGTACATTGTGTGAGAAGGTAGCTGGCTATAGGGAAATGTCCTGGGGGCATGGCAAGAACCCTCTATAGGACTATTCTAGGGCCTCTTTATCCCTCCCTTCCTTTCACTATCCCTGTGTCCCCTCTGTGTGACTGTCCACCCAAAGCACATTCCTGGCACTTGAGGATATTCAGGGCAGCTCAAACAGGCCAAATCATTCAGTCTCCAAATCACTTCTTATCTTAAGCTGGAAAAACTTAAGAATCTTCTGCAATTCTCCTATCAAGATGACATGCCAAGAACCCCAGATTCTATCCACTTACAGGGCCATAAAACTGGAAAGATAGGAATTCTAGAAGACTTCCAGGTTTACCTGGATCTGGGGAGTGTACAACTGGAGGTACCTGACCAAGGCAGAGCACCCCTCCAGCCTCAAATTCTCACTCCAGTGGAGTCAAGGAACTCCAGAAATTCCCAAACTGTCCTGGAGCCCAGGGTAGCAGCCTGATCATGAGGCTTCACTGGGGTGGAGGGCAGGTTACCCAGGAGGAAGGCAGAATGGAATCAAAATCTAGCTGAATGATCTTGGGAGAATGTCTCTACCTTTCTTACCACCATCTGTAAAATGGATACAATAATACTCCCTACCTTATAGGCTTATCTTGATATTTTAATGAGGTAGAGCATATAAGACTCTAAGCACATTTCCTGGCATGTACCAAAGTTTAATACCTTTCAACTATATTTATGACTTTTTTTCATGTATAGGCTAACAACAACAACAAAAGTCCAAAATATGAAGTGAGGAGACCATTTTTCCTACCTTTGCCTTTTCTAGTGCAAATGTCTAAATCAGACCTGACCAATAAAACCTTTTGTGATCATGAAACTGTTTTATGTCTTCATTGTCCAATACTATGAGATACTGAGCACTTGACTCATAGTTAGTGTGACTGAGAAACTGAATTTTTTACTTGAGTGCATTTTGATTCATCTAAGTTTCAATAGCCACATGTGACTATGCTATGCTAAGTCACTTCAGTCGTGGCCGACTCTGTGCAACCCTATAGATGGCAGCCCACCAGGCTCTCCCATCCCTGGGATTCTCCAGGCAAGAACACTGGAGTGGGTTGCCATTTCCTTCTCCAATGCATGAAAGTGAAAAGTGAAAGTGAAGTCGCTCAGTCATATCCATTAGCGACCCCATGGAATGCAGCCTACCAGGCTCCTCCGTCCATAGGATTTTCCAGGCAAGAGTACTGGAGTGGGGTGCCATTGCCTTCTCCGACATGTGACTAGTGAGTGGCAACCTTTTTGAACACCGCAGCCCTAAATGACCAAACAAGAGGTAACAAGGTTTTTCAAGTCACAATGATAGGGATTAAATCCCAAATTTAAATTAAAAAAGACAACCAACAGCTTAAGTAACAGCTAGATTTTTTCCAATGGCCAGGAACGATCCTGGATGACACCAGGTGTTGGACAGTGCAGGGAAAAGAAACGGCCAGAGAGGCAGTTGGAGCCTCAGTCCCCCAACCAGCCCACAGAGGGCTGGCCTTGCATACAGCTGGCTGGTGCAGGATAGATGGGGTTTCTGTATTTCACATGTGGTTAATCTCTCGGGGCCAAAGTGCTGTTCCTGCTATCAGGCAGATTAACTGTGTATTTATGGCCCTGCCTGGAGAGTCCAAAATAAGCCATAAACAGTTCCAAACAGCATAGTCAGATCCAGCCTAGGGCCTGCTCTTTCTGTATACAAGAGACCAATTTGTTGTAAACTGCTAAAAGGGTGGGAGTGGGGGGAAACAAGCTCTTTTCTTCGTGGGATGCAGTGCCAGAGTGATAAGGTGAGCAGGTCCCAGGCTTGAGACTAGATGCCTCTTGGCCCTGCAGTTTGGACAAAATGAGAAACCCGAGATGATACGGGAGGGAGATGATAGCCGTCAAGAAAGCAGCTGCCGGCACTGAGGCACTTGGAGCTGCTCCTCTTTTATCAGGAGCAGCTGTAAGTGATGGATGCAGCCTCCAGTTTACGTGTCCGCTTCTCTTGCTTTGACTTGGGAAGTAAGAAGTAAATTTAAAAAAAAAAAAAAAAACTGTACATTGAGGATTTTTCTCCTGAACTCTTCTCAAAAACAGCCTCAGCAATGCTATCATAGGAGGTTTCCCCTCATTAAGAAATTGTATAAGACAGTTATTATAATAGTACCTCTGGAAACAAAATAAGGTTGTGTCTTACCTACACAACCATCAGATGCCATTTCAGTACTAATATAGTGAATTAAAATTCCCCTGTTTTGTTTGCCTGGAGGAGACAGAACTGTTGTATCTTTGACCTAAAAATGTTGTATCTTTGACCTAAAAATGTTGTATCTTTGACCAAGGAATTCCATTTTTAAGAGTTTATCCTGAGGAAAAAAAGTCAGAGATGTACACAAACATCAATGCTCACACATGTTTATTACAATGGTATTAATAACAAAAGAAACTATGTAAATATCCAAAATAAGGATTAATATTGATATAATTTTACACAGCCATGGCAAATTTACCACTCTAGAAATGTTTGGTAATGTAGGGAAAGTGAAAGTGAAGTCATTCAGTCGTGTCCAACTCTTTGTAACCCTGTGGGGTATAGCCCACCAGGCTCCTCCATCCATGGGATTCTCCAGGCAAGAATATTGGAGTGGGTTGCCATTTCCTTCTCCAGGGGTCTTCCTGACCCAGGGATCCAACCCAGGCCTCCCGCATTGCAGGCAGATGCTTTAACCTCTGAGCCACCTGGGAAGCCCAATGTAGGGAAAAGCATATTTTTATGGTGTTAAAGGAAAAGAGCAGAATGGTTTATGGTGTGGGATCCTAAATTTCTTAGATCCATGGCTTTGGCTGTGGGTATGACTATTTAGAAACACACTAAGAAAATATTTCAAAAGATTTGTGGAGATAATCTTTGGAGAGTGAAATTGTGAATCATCATTACCTTCCTCTTTTATACTTTGCTGAAGTTTCTGAAGTTAGTATAGGATAAAATCCGAAGCATTCCACAACTCATGGCCGCCTAGCAGCCAGGAGAATGAAAAGGATCTAAGGTCATTGAGACTGATAATAATAATAATAGCTCCTTGGGACTTCCCAGTCTGAGTTTTCTTTTTTCTGACCCAATAAACACAACAGCTAACCTCATTTATAGCCTCCTGGTAAATTTAAAGTCATTCCAGGCTTCCAAAAGAGTCTTCCTCAACATTCACCAGTAGATTTTATTTTCCCCACATGTGCTGAAAGAAATGGGTTTCCCCCAATGTGTTTATGTGCTGGTTAAGAAGAAAGTATTTCTTCTCATACCATTAGAGTCTTACAGACATTCTATTTGTATTCCCAATTCTCATTAGTCATAACCATCCCTCTCCCTTGCTCTGAGCTGCTTTCCAGTTGAGAAATAATGAAGGATGTAAACTCCATAAGCCCAGGAATTTTGTCTGTGTTGCTCAATGCTGTAACTGCATCACTAAAAGAAGTGTCTAGTACATGCGCCGTGCTTAGTCACTCAGTAGTATCCAACTCTGCAACATCATGGACTATAGCTCATCAGGTTCCTCTGTTCATGGAGATTCTCCAGGCAAGAACACTGGAATGGGTTGCCATGCCCTCCTCCAGAGGATCTAACCAACACAAGCATCAGGTCCACCCCACTGCAGGTGGATTCTTTACCATCGAGCCACCAGGGAAATCCATCTGGTACACAGTAGACACTAAATTAATACTGAATTGATGGATGGGTGGGTGGATGAATGAAACCTATCATGTCAAAACTTTGCAAAGTGAGCTACAATTTTAGGTAAACTACTGAGTCGGATTCTGCACTTTGGAGGCCCCATAACAAAGCAAGTTTTTTAGTCAAAACATAAATGCCAATAGATAAATGAGTATAAGGTACACAATAAGACCAAACTAAAAATAAGGAACTAAGAAGCTCTAATTCCCTTAATTTAGCAAACTGTGTTTGACTTAACAGTTTATGTCAAACAAACAATAGTACTTAGAGTCTGTAGTCAACTATCCTGATATTTAAGGTACAGTCTTCCTTCTTTGCTACTCCATGACCTTTCTGTTGCCTATAATAGCAGATTTTATTTTCCAAAAATGCCTGCAACAATGTGTCCCATTCCATGTGCACTTCCGAAATGTGGCTTTGCCTTTCCCTCATTTAAATGTAGTCTATTCCTTAGTCACGTAGAATCTGAGTGTTCCTGGTGATTGCTTTAGCCAGTAGACTATGGGAGTGATGAGCTGCCATGTTTTCATGTTGTCTGCTGGAGAGACCTTATGGAGAGACTCCCTTGAACCCAAGTGAACCTTTGTGTCTTAATGCCAGTACCGTATGTTTTGATTATATAGCTTTATAATGTTTTGAAATCAGAAGGGTAAGGTATGCAGCTTTTGTCTTCTTTCTCAAGATTGCTTTGATTATTTGAGGTCCTTTTTGATTCCATTTGAATTGGAGAATTTTTTTTTTCCCTGTGGGGAAAAAAATCACTGGGATTTTCGTAGGGATTGCATTCAATCTGTAGATCGTTGTGGGTAGTATGGACATTTTAACAAATCAAGTCTTCTAATCTATGGATATGAGATATCTTTTCATTTATTTGTGTCTTCATTAAAAGTACAGCTTTATAGTTTTCAGTGTACAAGACTTTCACCTTCATAGTAAAGTATATTCCTGTGTATTTTATTGTTTTGATGCTATTGTAAATGGGATTGTTTTCTCAATTCCCTTTTCAGGTAATTCATTTTTAGTTGCTATAAAAATACAGCTGATTTTTTATTTTGATTTTGTATCCTTCAATTTTGATGAACTCATTTATTAGTTCTAACAGTTTCTTTTTTCTTTCTAGAAACTTTAAGGTTTCTAAATATAAAATTGTGCCATCTGTGAACAAAAATAACTTTCTTTCTTTACAACTCAAATACATTTTACTTCTTTTTCTTTCCTAATTGCCCTGACTGATATTTCCAGTACTGTGTTGGACAGACACGGCAAAAGTGGACATCTTTGTCTTACTCCTAATCTGAGAAGAAAAGCTTTCAGTTTTCCACCACTGAGTATGATGTCAGCTGTGGGCTTTTCATACATTTGTTTCTTTAAGTCATCTGTGACTTCCTTACTTGTTCCTACTTGTGGACATCTGAAATTATGAAGTGTAAACTTTGATTGGCCTTCCCTAGTCGCTCAGGTGGTAAAGCATCTACCTGCAATGCAGGAGGCCTGGATTCAATCCCTGGGTGGGGAAGATCCCCTGGAGAAAGAAATGGCAACCCACTCCAGCATACTTGCCTGGAGAATCCCTTGGATAGAGGAGCCTGGTGGGTCACGGTGCATGGAGTTGCAGAGAGTCAGACATGACAAAACACGCACAAAACTTCAATTAATGTTTGATTACACAAACAGAATTCAGTTCTAAGACCTTTCTAGTTTTTCCATTTTTCTCAATAAATATGAAAGAATTCCCATTCTTTTATTCTCTTTTTAAAAAATATAATATTTAAGTGTGTCACATTATTTTACAGTCCTGTCTTATCACAAACACATTAAATAAGATTCCACCTACACTGGCATTAAGTTTGTCCTGGCATCATTCATTTCCTGGGAGCTGGTATATTTGTTATGCAACTCAGAAGACTAGGCTAATTGTTGACCTAACAATAGTGCAGCTGCAAGCTGAAAAAATACTCAGATTCCCCACAGGACAGTTTTGTCTGCTTGTAGCAGACAAAATGACTAAATTCAGCCCCATGAATAAAATAAAAAATGTGACCCATTTTTCTGAGAAAAAAAAAGAGGGAAGGGTTCTTTATGCATGAACTATGTCTGCAGGTTTAATGGGCAATGTGGTTAATATAATTCCCTACTAAACAGAGAAAAAAACTGGCTGGTTAATTCTATGGCAAAGGACCCATCTATGTCCACAAACCTCATGACTTGGGATCCACATTACCTAATAAAGCACTATCCAACACATGTAGCTATTAAGCCATGAAATATGACTAGTATGACTGAGAAACTGAGTTTCTTATTTATTTTCATTTTAATTTTAAACTTATGATCAACTCAGTTATTGGAAAAAATTTAAGAGTAAGTTGGTGTGTGAATCTACTTTTTCAACCACAAATTTTTACAAACTACAGTTCACTTATTTCTGATACAAATTTAGGACCCAATTTGAAATGTACTCTAACTGGAAAATTTAGACCAATTTCACAGATTTAGTTTGACAAAGACAATGTGAAATATTAATAGTTTTTAGCACCTATTACATCTTTAAGTAATAGTATTTGGGACATACTAAATTAAATAAAATTTATAGTAGATATTAATTTTGCATATTTCTTTACATTTAAATCACTTACATGTCTTGCCTTATATTTCTATTGGACAGTATTGACCTACAGACTGCCGCCACCAAGCCACAAAACGAAGCTATCTTGTTCTGTAGCATTGCTTTAATGGCTACTAGTGATAAACTATTTGTGCTCCTATCTTCAACCAATCCCTTATTTTGCTCACAGAATCCCATCTACCAGAGATGATTTACAAAATCTAAAACCAGAAATGAGACAAACATGTAAATCAACCTGGTGTTCTCATGAACCCTCATTTATGGATCTGTATATGAGGGCTTCATTCCTCAGTGTAACTCAGCTATGTAGTGGCAGACCAGCACTGAAACCCAGGTACACTTAATACCAAAAATGTATGCTTTTCCCCTAAGAATGGTCCTCATACCACATGCATCAGAATCACTTGTGGTGAGAAACAGACAGATACAGGCTTCTGTAAAATGCCCCAAATGTTAACAGGCAAGGAAGGAAAGAGTTTAAAGTAAAAAAGGTTAAAGAGAGTGTTAGCCTGCATGTAAGAAAAACTGCCTGAAATAGAATTAAGGCATGGGCAGGAAAACACACACAGAAATATCTTAGCACAGGTACAGCCCCCTTGAGAGGATCAAAGAAGTAATGAGGATAAGGTATGGAGACTTTATAATGGCAGAGTCAGAGCCCAGAACTGTTTAGCAGCTGTGTCTATGGCAGGGAAGGTTTAGGGAGAGGGGTGCTCAGAGATGGCATTGATGGATATAAAGGTTCATAACTTGTGCTGAATCTAAAGGATAAGGTTGTTTGGTGTTGCCACTACCTGCTTTTATCTATAGCTGCCTTTCCCTTTGTGCTCTAGTCAAATATGTAGATTAGAGTAAAATCACTACACAATTGGTTGATCTATTTTAAACAATAGATTATGATTAAATATATATAATATTAATATTAACTATGGCTCAACTAAAAGTAACTTAATCTGTTTATGTTTACAAACCTCAGGCATCTGTGATTTTGCAATCATTAATGGAATTACTGTTTATCAATACATAGAGTGGACCTTCAACATACACTTGTTGAATAAATGGAAATAAAACCAGAGTTTCTTACTTAAATGCAAGAATTCCATAGGGGAAAAAATTAAGCACACTATGAGCCAAAACATAAATCATGTAACAACAGAACTAGTAGAGAGAATAACAAAGAGAACACTTAGTTTTGTATATGACATGTATATATTGTGAATAAACAAAATTTCAAGATAGAAAAGTTAGAAAATAGGAGAAAACAACTCCCTGTGGGTTTTTACAAGGGAATTATGCTTGGTATCTATTAGGGTTACTGATTGTCAGGCTACTTGTAGGAGAATTTAAGCATACGAAGAGGATAGAGGGTTAGAAGTGGTAACAAACTGAAATAGAAACTAAAGACACCTAGTGGTCCTATGGTTAAGAATCCTCCTTGCAATGCAGGGGACGTGGATTCCTAGTCAGGGAACTAAGACCGTACATGCTATGGGGCAGTGAAAGATCTCACATGATGCAATGAAAACCACACATGCCACAGGGAAGGCCTGACACAGCCAAATCAATAAATATTGGGCTTCCCTTGTGGTTTAGCTGGTAAAGAATCCGCCTGAGGTGCAGGAGACCGGGGTTCGATCCCAGGGTTGGGAAGATACTCTGGAAAAGGGAAAGGCTACCCACTCCAGTATTCTGGCCTGGAGAATTCTGTGGACTATATAGTCCATGGGGTCACAAAGAGTCGGACATGACTGAGCAACTCTCACTTTCACTTTCAAGCCAAAGTTGGCCAGCTCTGCCATGAGGAGGGATCTGTGGGTCTTCTCCCAGTGATCAACAATCAGGATTTCTTTTTTTTACTCTTTAATTGTGGCTAAAAAATAACATAAAATTTGCTAACTAACCATTTTTAAGTATATAGTTCAGTCATATTCAGTATATTAATATTTTATACAACCAATCTCCAGAACTTTTTCATCTTGCAAACTTGAAACTTTATACCCATTACATGAAAATGAAAGTGAAAGTTGCTCAGTCCTGTCTGACTCTTTGCAACCCCATGAACTGTAGCCCATGAAATTCTCCAGGCCAGAATACAGGAGTGGGTAGGCTTTCCCTTCTCCAGAAGAACTTCCCAACCCAGAATCTATCCAGGTCTCCTTCATTGCAGGCAGATTTTCTTAGCAACTGAGCTATCACGGAAGCCCATTAAATAACAACTCATTTTCCACTTCCCAGTTTCCCCTGGAAACCACCAGCCTTCCTGTTTGCATGAATTTAACTACTGTTGATACTTCATATAAATGAAATCATACACTATTTGTCTTTTTGTGTCTTGCTTATTTAATTAGCCAGATGTCCTCAGGATCCATCCATGCTGTAGCATGCATCAGACTTTTCTTCCTTATTACATCTGAAAAATATTCCATCGGATGTGTATACCACATTTTGTTCATCTGTTCATCCACTGATGGACACATAAGTTGCTTCCACTCTTTTTTCCCTGATGTTTCCATCATACTGAGTTCTGAATTCAATATGTCCTCCAATTTGGAAAACTCGTGCTAAGTTGCATCAGTCATATCTGACTCTTTGTGATCCCATGGACTGTAGCCCACCAGACTCTTCTGTCCATGGATTTTCAGGACTGGAAAAGGTCAATTTTCATTCCAACCCCAAAGAAAGACAATGCCAAAGAATGTTCAAACTACCATGCAGTTGCAATTATTTCTTATACTAACAAGTTTATGCTCAAAACCCCTCAAGCTAGAGTTAGCAGTATGTGAATCAAGAACTTCCAGATGTACAAGCTGGGTTTAGAAAAGGCAGAGGAATCAGAGATCAAACTGCCAACACTCATTAGCTCATGGAGAAACCAAGGTGCTTCCACAAAAACATCTATTTCTGCATCATTGAAAACCTTTGACTGTGTGGATCACAACAAACTGTGAAAATTCTTAAAGAGATGGGAATACCAGACCACCTTACTTGTCTCCTGAGAAATCTGTGTGTGGGTCAAGAAGCAATAGTTAGAACTGGACATGGAACAAAGGAGTGGTTCAAAATTGGGAAAGGAGTATGACAAGGTTGTATATTGTCACACTGCTTATTTAACTTATATGCCAAGTACATCTTTTGAAATGTCAGGCTGGATGAACCACAAGCTGGAATCAAGATTGCCAGGAGAAATATCAACAACCTCAGATATGCAGGTGATAGCATTCTAATGGCAGAAAGTGAAGAGGAACTGAAGAACCTCTTGAGAAGAGTGAAAGAAGAGAGTGAAATAAGCTGGCTTGAAATTCAACATTCAAAAACTAAGGTCATGGAATATGGTCCCATTACTTCATGGTAAACAGAAGGGGGAAAAGTGGAAGCAGTGATATATTTTATTTTCTTGATCTCCAAAGTCACTGCAGATGATGATTTCAGCCATGAAATTAAAAGATTTTTGCTCCTTGGAAGGAAAGGTATGACAAACCTAGACAATGTACTGAAAAGCAGAGACATCACTTTGCTAACAATGGTCTGTGTAGTCAAAGCTATGGTTTTTTCAGTAGTCATGAACAGATGTGAGAACTGGATCATCATAAAGAAGGTTGAGCACTAAAGAATTGATGCTTTCGAATTGCAGTGCTTGAGAAGACTCTTGACAGTCCCTTGGATTGCAAGAAGATCAAACCAGTCAATCCTAAAAGAAATCAACTCTGAATATTCATTGGAAGAACTGATGCTCACTCTGAAGGTCCAATAATTGGGCCACCTAATGTGAAGAGCCGATTCACTGGAAAAGACCCTGCTGCTGGGAAAGACTGAGGGCAAAAGGAAAAGATGGTAGGACAAGAAGAGATGGTTAGATAGCATCACCAACTCAATGGACTTGAACTTGAGCAAATTCTGGGAGATAGTGGAGAACAGAGGATTCTGGCATTATACAACCCAAGGGGTTGCAAAGAGTCAGACATGACTTAACGATGGAATAATAACATTTCCTTGAGAGCTTTGGTTGTGATTACCTGGTCCTGTTCCAATTTGTCATTTATATTACTGCAGGATGCAGCCCAGAATCTGGAAATATGCTTATACATGAGATGAATTGATCATAACTTGTTATTCATAGATCTTTCTCTTTCTATCTAGTTTCAAATATGGGTGAGCTTTATGTCATGTAAATAGAAGGTACCTATATAATTGGTGGCACAACCATGGTTTAGAACTGCATACAGCATCAGTCACAGTCCTACCCTCTTAACCTGAAGCTTGAGAATAAATAGGTCACACTGGTGGTCCAGCCAGAGGATTCCTGTTAGATCTTTCAGATTGTGTTACATCAGCCAAGTACATAACACTGAGCCTCAATTTTCTCAGCAATAGAACAGGGACACTGGATGAACTCCAGTATCACCAGCAACCTCTCTCTTTATAAAGAGCCTCGATGGGTTGTTATGAAATGGCAGTCAGTAACAATGTTATGAAATGGAAGTTAGTAATAAAGTTCATAGTGACATGTAATCAGTCAGCCATTACTATGTGACAATCAATCACAAAGTCTCATAGAATTTTTGGTAGTATTGGTAGTCACATTATATAAAAGTCAGCTGTTGCTACATAACAAACAAACACAAAATCTCAATGGAAGGTAATAGACATTTATTTCTTGCTCATGTATCTGACCATTGGCTTGGGTTTGGCTGATCTAGGCTGGCTCAGCTACTTTGTTTTAGATCTGTTCCATGTTTCTCATCTTCTTGGGGCCAACAGACAATGGGGTAGGAGATAAAATGCTTTCAGCAGAAGTGTAAAAAGAAGGCTCACATCTTAAGCCTCACATTAGTTAACATCCCATTGACCAAACAAGTAAAATGGCCAAGTGCAGAATCAAGCCATTGGGTAATCCACTCTACCCACCATGAAACCATGGCAAGGATGTCACATAAAGTATTACCACAGGGGAAGGATGAACTGGGACCAATAGCCTGTGCAATGACCTAAATAACCATAGCTGTATAAAGACAGAAGGGATTGTCAACTGAACATCTGATGGTTTTACCTTCATCTTCAGATAACAATTTTCTAGTATGGAGTCTCTATTCTATTCTGTAAGTTCCCTCAAAATATTCATTCTTTGTCTCACGCATACATTACTAATATGCCTATCATTGCACTTAGTGTTGTTGTTTTTTTTTTAAGTCATACCCCGAATCTGAAAGAATGTCAGGATGGAAGCACCAGAAGAGAAGAGATCCTGATGGTCCTTTCCGTCCTACTCCCATTACCCAGGAGAGGAGAAAAGCTCAGTGTGCAGGCATCACTGTTTTTATTGAAAGGAGCCAAGGAGCCTGGAGAGTGTTTAGATCTGAACTGACTTCTTGTTGGTTGTCCAAGTTAGAGGTCATTGATGTCTATAATACTTTGGGATATGCCAACCTAAGGTCTCAAGAGATTCCAGGAGGAAGAAGAGCTCATAATCTCACAATGAAATCTAAATAAGTCGTGGGTGTTTCTAGAGAACTCTGTGGCTTGTTTCTTTTCTCCCGGTCCTCCACCAGGGAGAAAAACTTTCCTAGCAAACATACTCACAGACAGAGACATACACCCCTCAGACTAACACCAGGAAAACTGCTAAGACGAGGCTTTGTTGACATGAGAGACTGTGATGTAGTGAGCCAGAATTGCTGCCTGCTGGGTGGAGACAACAAGGCAGTGTTAAGGGTCTGTATTTAGACAAGCGCTTGAGCCCACCAAAAGTAAGAAAAACCTACCACTGTCAGTAAGCCCAGTAGATGCACCCCACTTCCCAAACAACAGTATCCCCCAATGCAGAAATGTTGATTTAAATTATTCGTGCTAATGTGAGTGTGGGATAAGGTGATGTGATTCTTGGCTTTCTGACAGGAAGCTGTGAATGATGTGGTAATGGTATATATATAGCCCAGCCTGGATGCTGGAGAAGAAAGCAGGACTGTGAAATCACAGCAGGACCCTGCCATTTGCTGCCCTGCTGAGTGCGACAGACACACACAGGGCTATGTCCAGGTCTGTCAGCAGAGGTAACCAGACGAGCACCAGGAGTCCAGAAAAATCCTCAAGCTCCACCCAGAAGATTATATGAAGAATATCAACCAGAGAGAAAGTGTGACTCTTTATATTTTAATTACAAGGAATAGAAAATTGCTAAATAGATTATGTGTTCACAGAAGAGCTTGAAAAATAACTACTGTGTGTAGGTTTCCACCTTTCCACTAACTTCCTGTGTGACCTGCCTTCGGTGTCGCCATCTTTGCACTAGAGTTTGGTGATTCTGAGATACTTAGTTTCATGAAACCAGAAAGAAATGAAATTTTATGTTGATTTTTAAAAGAAAATAATGGCTCCAAAATTTAGGTCATCACTCTTAGAATGATCATAATATGAAGAGTATACTTTTTAAAAAATTAGTCTGTACAAGCGTTCCCAAACACACTCGTGGTGAATTCATGTCAATGTTTGGCAAAACCAATGCAGTAATGTAAAGTAAACTAAAGTTAAAATTAAAAAAAATAAATAAATAAATAAATAATAAAATATTCTCCTAAGGGGGGAAAAAAAAATTAGTCTGGAGAATAAACTGGCCCTCAAAATATCCATAATTTCTATCACCAGAGGTCTGAAGGGGTTTACTACAGACAGGGGAATTAATTGGAGATGGAGTAAGAGAACTTTAAAAATCTTTGAAAATTACAGCTGCTTGGCAGATGACATGGCAGAGATGTCATACCATGTATGGCAATTCTCCCTTTTTTTTTTTTTCAGACACATAGTCCTTTGGCCATAGATTCCCTGCCCCCCACAATGTTACCAAAATTCAACATGTGAAGAGATAGCATGATTATGCCAAAAAAGGTTTGATTTTTTAATTCCTATATGAAGAGTATAATATGATATTAAACTCACTCATTGTCACAGGAAGAATCTTCAGTCAAGCTTGAAATAAGACACAGACAAGTTGCTTCATCCTAACTCATTCAATGAAAACATTTTCTGTTGCATCCAGTGCCCTCACACACACCCAATACCCAGAAGATTATGTGGAGAATATCAAGCACAATGACACCACATGTGCTTGTTGGACATAATGAAATCATTGCTGCTCATTCTGCTGTTTCCAAAGTCATGTTAAAATCTTTCAAAAGTTTCTGCTGTGAGATGGGTTCAGGTTGAATCCCATACACAGCCTATGATTTGGAAGCAGCCCCCAGCCTCTTGATTTCTGATCTTAGGTTAGTGAGACAAAGAAGATGGCTTTGTCATGCAAGAATAACTCAGATTCTGAGGAGATGGAAGATGGTGGAGGAGTAAGATGGGAAGATCACCAGCCTCCTCACAAATACATCAAAAACTTATCAAGATATGGAACAACTTCTACAAAGCAACCTCTAGGAGACAGCAGAAGACTTGGGCCCTCCAGGCAGGCAGGCTAAGCTCTCTGAAATGATAAAACAACAAAACTCTGTAAAACAGTTATCTTTTAATTTAAAAATGAATGTTTTTTAAAAGAATAAATAAAATTCTTTTTTTACTTTTAAGTTTGACACAGCACTTTTTCACTAAGCATGTTTCTCTCCACTCCTTTCCAAACCTCACAATTGATCTCAACCCCAGCAAATATTTGGTAGATCTAAGATCTGGTAAAGAAATGAGCCCTTAAACTTGACATGTTCAGAAGTGGGCGGGGGAGTGGGGGGGNNGGGGGGCGGTGGGTAAGGGAACCACCATGCTGATTTGGAAAAATTTCTTAAACTCTTTAAATGTCCATGAATACTCTCCCACACCTAGGGTCCCAGAAAGCCTATACAAGAAACATGACAAAAACACCAGCTATAACCCTGATGTTTTCTTAAAGCATACATTTAGTCTGGGGATTAGTAAGGGAAAAAAGAAAAAACTGTATGAAACTGAATCAGATTTTATAGTAAGGTGGTAAAAAGCAAGTCCGTTGGGACTGAATTAACTCTGGCAAATTACAGAAAAGAAAAAAAAATCAGGTAAGTCGTTTTAAATTTAAACCCGAGCAAACAAATTAATTTTGTTGTGATTCCAGACCACTTTTTGCCCTCATCTGAGGAGAAGAAGTAGTTCATTTTTACAGCCTGGGATGAACAACTGCTGGTCTTCATGCTCTCGATAATTCTTTGAGGTTGCTTTGTCTTTGTTTTTGTTTTTGTTTTTTTAACTCTAAAAATGTTTGAAATTGAACTACACCCTCATAAGCTAGAAACCTTAAATTGGTAGCAAGGCCTAGCTTCTCTCCTAGAAACATTTTTTTCCTAACATCTGACCCTAGTGACTCCTCCCCACATGACCCGTCCCATTGGATCCCATAAAGACAGGCACCCACAGCTGAATTTGAGTCCAGACACCATATTTTGGGGAATGACTAAAAATACCAGCCCACCTATTTTTAGCATGGAGAATAAACATTATCTGTGTGTTTCTTTGGCTCCCAGGAGATTGTTTTTAGTCACAGAATTGAATACCCCTCCTTCCCGCCATGGATTATTTTTAAAATGCGGGCTCAGAAATAACCCACATACACAACATCGAAGGCCTGACTGCCCTCAAAAGTAGAAATATACTGTGCAGAATCAAAGCTAGTGGATTACATGTGCAATCAACAAAGGCCAGAGGCCTAGAGAACCAAAACAATTTTGCTGAAGACTTGCTACACTCTGATAATGTGTTAAAAATCAACACTTCGGGTTGGAAAAAAGCAGAAACTCATAATCTATAAAATGATCTGGGTGAGAAGTACCATGGGAATTAGGGGTGAAGAGGAAATGAAGGGATAAGATGGACTAGATTGGAAGGACTATTCAGAGGCAATGGAAGAGGCTTCGTTAATTTGATCAACTGGGGAAAAGAGAAAGCTAAAGTTCATGCCCTTTCTATTGCTTTTTAAACTGTAATATTAGATCTTCCTTGCTAAAAACTGTGGAGATACTGGTGACAAGGAAAGAACTAATGCCCAGCACTTCATTTACAAGGATCCCAGCCACAGAGCCCAAGCTTTCTAGAGCCCCCTTCTAGATCCTACCCAGCAAAAACCTTCCCAATAGGACAGAATCCACAAGGCCAAGGGGATGTGCCTACGGTGCCCACACTTACCTTCTGTCATAGGTTTAAAACTGTCCTCCAGAAACTCATATGTTGAAGTCTCTTATTTAGAAATAGTCTTTGCTGATGTAATCAAGTTAGGGCGAGGTCATTAGAGTGTACCCTAATCAAGCGTGACTGGTGTTCTTATAAAAAGGGGATATTTGGACACAGACATAAACACAGAGAAAATGCTATGTGAAGATGAAGGCAGAGATCAAGGTGATGCATCTACAAGCTCTGTGTGTGTGTGTGTGTGTGTGTGTGTGTGTGTGTGTGTGTGTGTGTTCGTCTCTTAGTCATGTCTGACTCTTGGCGACCCCATGGACTGTAACTCGCCAGATTCCTCTGACCATGGAATTTTTCTAGGCAATAATACTGGAGTGGGTTACCATTCCCTTCTCCAAGGAATCTTTCCAACTCAGAAATCAAACCCAGGTCTCCCTTATTGCAGGCAGATTCTTTAAGGTCTGAGCCACCAGGGAAGCACATCTATGAGATAAGAAATGCCAAAGATGTCCAGAAAAACCCCAGAAGCCAGGAGAGATGGAAGGAATAGATTCTCTACTCACAGCCCTTGAAAACAACCAACCTGGACTTCCTTGGTGGTCTAGGGGTTAAGAATCCACCTGGCAATATAGGGGACACCACTTTGATCTCTGGTCTGGGAAGATTCCACATACCGCAGAGTAACTAAACCCATGTGCCACAAAACTGAGCCCACATGCCTAGAATACATACTCTGCAACAAGAAAAGCTACAGCAGTGAGAAACCTGCACACCACAACTAGAGGGTAGCCCCTGCTTGCCACAACTAGAGAAAGCCCCATGCACCACAACAAAGACCCAGCACAGCCAAAAAAAAAAGAATTTCTTTTTTTGTTAAATAAATACAAAAACCAACCCTGCTGATACCTAATCTCAGACCTCTAGCATCCAGAACTGTGAGGCAATACATATCTGTTAACACTACCCAGTTTGTGGTACTTTGTTAAAGAAGTCCTAGCAATCTAATACACCTTCCTTCTAGACCACACCACAGTACCCAGGACCCAAGAATCTCCTGAGCCCTATTCCAGGGTATTCATTCCCCAGTTCCCCAAGCCTATCCTTCCACACTCAGAATGTCATGGGCTCAAGACGTGGCCATGAGACAACTATTTGCGTGGTATATATCCCAGGGTGCACGGAAGAAGCTTCTGCTGGTGCAGGAACTGGAGGTGGGAGAGAAGGGATGCAGGCTGACAGCTAAAAGGCCTATAGCTGAGGTCAACTCTCCCCAAGCAGCACAAACAGAGAATCCAAGGACTTTAAGAATTATAAAATTAAACCTTGCCTTCCAGGTAAAGAAGATACATTTGTCAAGAAAGGAAGCAAAATTATGTTTATCTTTAAAGATCTCTTAGATTTCTAACTTTTAAATATTCCTACATGGAGTACATGAGACTCCTTCTATAGTCTGGCCTCAGTCTCACAGGAGGTTAGGAGTGGGTTGTCCTGTTGATTTCATACCAAGATGCCACCATCCACTCCCTCCATCTGAAATAAGCCCCACATGGCATCAGCCTTACATTTGGAAATGTAATCACTATATATCCAAGGGTAAACCCTGTGGCCTCCTGTCTGATGAAATGTTATTTGCTTTGCCAAAAAAAGACATGTTGAATGCAAAACCTAAAAATAAAAATTCTTTAGCTAAAATTTCCCACCAAAGATTATTTTTTAAAAAACTATCAAGTTCTAAATGAGAAAGAAAATAATGTTTTGGGAAGGTCCAGTGTTAGATAGCAAAACAGTCTGTATCCATGTAGCTTCACTGAAGCTCGGTTCCTTAGAATTAAGTGAATTTCAAGGCTGGACCCCCTACCCTCCATTTCAGAGGGCTATCCTCGGCTCACTTAAAGATCTGCCAGGCCAAGGCAATTTGTAGGAAAACAGGATACAGTACAAATACAGATTATCTAATACCATGGCTTGAGATCTTGAAATCTGGAGGAAATTGATAACTCTGGACCATAGGAATCTAAGCAGGCAGTGGTGCCAAATGGCTCATGTTTTCAGGGGATTGGAATCTGATTTCAGGATATATATAACCAAAACAGAAGCATTTTTTTTCTTAAGACAATTGTTGAAGTAAGGATAGTGAAACCAATGACTAAATCAAGTCATAGTGACCCCCAAGGATATGCATAAGAGGAGAATTACATAGCAGGATTATATAATTAACTGTGCACAGCCACGGTGTTTTTGCGGGTCACGTACTTAGGCAATATTCTGAGATCAATAACTGAGAATGTACTGAGTACAATAATGGGGGAGGAGAAAAAACAACTTTGTAGAAATGTTTTGGACTTGCCTGGACTTATCTGTTAACAGATAAATAAAATAATCCAGATTCAAGATGAAATTACATAGAAATAGTTAAATTTTTTTCTCTCTCTCTTTTTTTTTTCAAGAAAAATAAAACTTGTTTCTTGACCTAATGCTCAGTCCATGAACAGTCTGTCCTTGGAAAGCAGGAAACAGTTAATAAAAAGAGAAGCAAGCAGGCCAGTCCATAAATGTGGGCAACAGATGCCAACACCTCGTATTCTCACTACTTTCCCTTATAAAATAATAGAAAAAGCATCATAAAATCAATATTAACTTATTTAAGTAGCTATATAAGAGCTCTCCGGCCTTTTGGTCCAACTATAAAATTATCTCGCCATCTCCATGAACTGTCACTCTTTTGAGAATATCCACTGCTGCTGTCTATTAGTCCTTAATGGTAAATACTTTGATTACTACTGGCATATCTTTCTTAAGGTTGGAGACAATTTATGGCATTGAAACATGTATAATATCATATATGAAATAAAAAAATAAATAAATAAATTTATGTTTATGGTTAAAAAAAAAAAACCATATCAGGTATTGCAATGGAACTCTTCCTAAGTTACCAAACGTTACTCAATATATTCATGCAAACTCAGTGAAACAGCAATAAAACTCAAGCATCTTTTCCCAAAGAAAACACCACATAACATTATATAGCCAATGCAGTATCTAGAAACTACCTTCCCCAAATTTTCTTGTATTCTTCATGATATACTCGAAATATTAAATCATGGATTCCCTCACATGGTGATTTTTAGGGTAAAAAATATTGCATATACATGATTTCTGAACTTTTATGTTTTATTTTTGTTTGGAGAGTAGCTCTCAACTTCTAGCTAGCTTGTACTGCCAAGATTTTTTTCTAAGTTACAGTCTTTAAATCACACTCCTCTAATTTGGCAGACCTACATTAGGAATTTTCATCAGACCTTGCAGCTCCACTTTTCCAAACAACTGGTTTGTTTCTTATATCATGGACACTGTCATTCTTCATGACTGATGGTGTTTCTCTCTTTGCCTTGGCCACCAGGCAACCTGGTCATCTCTCTTATCCCTGCTAGATGTTTTTCTACTTTTATTTCTCCTCCTTCACTCCAATTATCATCCATCATTCTTTTTTATATCTTAATTGTATCATTTTTGCCTTAATTTCTTTACATAAAAAGATAGTACACAATTTTTCTCCTGCTGCCCTAAAATTATCACATGAAATTATTTTCTTCTGGCTCCATCACTTCCCCTCAACTTGAGGCAGATATTTTACAAGAAATCCTTTCAGAAAATCTGACCAAGTGTCTCCAAAGACATACCTACCCCTTACCTTAACTTATTCAGTTCAGTTCAGTTGCTCATTGTGTCCAAGTCTTTGTGACCCCATGAACCAAAACATGCCAGGCCTCCCTGTCCATTACCAACTCCCAGAGTCCATCCAAACCCATTGAGTCAATGATGCCATCCAACCATCTCATCCTCTGTCATCCCCTTCTCCTCCTGCCTTCAATCTTTCCCAGTGAAAGGTTGTTGTTGAATCACGACACCAGGATTCTTGGCCCCGAAGGAGAAGAATTCAATCCGGGGCCAGAGACGAGGCTTGATCACTCAGAGCTTTTGTGTAATAAAGTTTTATTAAAGTATAAAGGAGATAGAGAAAGCTTCTGACATAGGCATCAAGAAGGGGGCAGAAAGAGTACCCCCCCCCTGTTAGTCTTCAGCTGGATGTTATATAGTCACTAGCAGTCTGTTAATGAAAGAAAGGAATGTCTTAAAACTCAGAATGGCACCAGGCCCCTCACCCATAAGATGCATTTTGGGGTAATCTTGGCACCAAGTGGTTCATCCTGGGCCATAAAATGATTAACTTGAATCTTGAAGAAGGGCAGATCACCATACAAATAGTTTCATTTACATAGATTAAAGTAACAATACCTGAGTATAACATACTGGTTTGTCAAGTAGGTTCTGAGCCAAGAGGTGGAACCAACTTGAAGACAGAGTTTGGGGTAAATGCATAGTACATTAGTATAGCTTAAGATAAACATTTCCATAAGAAAAAGGCATTGGTTATCTCTAGGTTTGAGAATAGTTAACTTCAGGTGAAACCAGGTGTCATTATGGCAACACAGAATTTTAAGAGAAACCTCCTTTTAAATTTGTATGGAGAAGGAAAAAACATGGCTAGTTTGTTTCCTCCTGCCGCTTAAGAGAGATAAAAATGTCTGACACTTGCAGGCTATTTCCTCCATTTGGAGACCCCTGGCCTTCCTGCCTGTTACCCTCTCACCAGCTTCAGGGTCTTTCCAATGAGTCAACTCTTCACATGAGGTGGCCAAAGTATTGGAGTTACAGCTTCAACATCAGTCCTTCCAATGAACACCCAGGACTGGTCTCCTTTAGGATGGACTGGTTGGATCTCCTTGCAGTCCAAGGGACTCTCAAGAGTCTTCTCCAACACCACAGTTCAAAAGCATCAATTCTTCAGCTCTCAGCTTTCTTTATAGTCCAACTCTCACATCCATACATGACCACTAGAAAAACCATAGCCTTGACTAGACAGACTTCTTCACCTTGTGTTAAATATGCACTTATAGCACATGTCCCAAATAGGCAGCTAGACCTCTAGGTTATTAGTACTTGTGTGTGTTTTATGTAATTCTTCCATATTTTCATTGAGTCACAGTCATTATTTTATTCCTCCTGGGGGAGGTAAAGCTCCCTGAGATGGGAGATTCGTACTTACACTATCAGTGTTTGCTGTTTAACAACTTCCTAATACCTAGGTAGCTCCCCAATGCCTACAAGTCTATTATGCACACCGTTAGCTTCTTTTATTTCTATCCTTTTTTATTATTATTGCATCAATGTTTTTTATTAATTTATTTAATTGAAGGCTAATTACTTTACAATATTGTAGTGTGTTTTGCCATACATCAGCATGAATCAGCCATGGGTATACATGTGTCCCCACATCCTGAACCCCTCTCCCGCCTCCCTCCCCATCCCATCCCTCAGGGTTGTCCCAATGCACCAGCTTTGAGTGCCGTTTCATGCATCAAACTTGGACTGGTTATCTATTTCACATATGGAAACATACATGTTTCAATGCTATTCTCTCAAATCACCCCACCCTCACCTTCTCCCACAGAGTCCAAAAGTCTGTTCTTTATAGCTATGTCTCTTTTCCTGTCTTGCATATAGGGTCATTGTTACCATCTTTCTAAATTCCATATATATGTGTTAATATACTGTATTGTTTTTCCTTCTGACCTGTTGCTGCTACTGCTAAGTTGCTTCAGTCATGTCCAACTCTGTGCAACCCCATAGACGGCAGCTCACCAGGCTCCCCCATCCCTGGGATTCTCAACGCAAGAACACTGGAGTGAGTTGCCATCTCCTTCTCCAGTGCATGAAGGTGAAAAGTGAAAGTGAAGTCACTCAGTCATGTCCGACTCTTAGCGACCCCATAGACTGCAGCCTACCAGGCTCCTCCATCCACGGGACCTTCCAGGCAAGAGTTCTGGAGTGGGGTGCCATTGCCTTCTCCATCTTTCTGACCTACTTCACTCTGTATAATAGGCTCCAGTTTCATCTGCCTCATTAGAACTGATTCAAATGTATTCTTTTTAATGGCTGAGTAATATTCCACTGTGTATATGTACCACAGCTTTCTTATCCATTCATCTGCTGATGGACATCTAGGTTGCTTCCATATCCTAGCTATTGTAAATAGTGCTGTAATAAACATTGGGGTACACGTGTCTCATTCAGTTCTGGTTTCCTCGGTATGTATGCTCAGCAGTGGGATTGCTGGGTCATATGGCAGTTCTAGTTCCAGTTTTTTAAGGAATCTCCACACTGTTCTCCATAGTGACTGTACTAGTTTGCATTCCCACCAACAGTGTAAGAGGGTTCCCTTTTCTCCAAACCCTCTCTAGCATTTATTGTCTGTACTTTTTGATAGCAGCCATTCTGACCAACATGAGATGGTACCTCATTGTGGTTTTGATTTGCATTTCTCTGATTAGTGATATTGAACATCTTTTCATGTGTTTGTTAGCCATCTGTGAGAGAAATGTCTGTTTAGTTCACCATACCTTTTAACAGTAATAGTCAAGATAAGGTAGGTTATACTGCAATAAAAACAAACAAACAAACAAACAAACAAAAAATTCCCAGTGGCTTTTCACACCAAAAACCTTATCAGTCAAACAAAATAAACCTCAAGTCCAGATGACCTTCCAGGCCAATCATCCTCCAGCTGGTGCTTGATTTATAAGGCAAATTCATAATAACATGCCTTCCCTGGTGGCTGAGAGGTTAAAGCGTCTGCCTCCAATGCGGGAGACCCGGGTTTGATCCCTGGTTCAGGAAGACCCCCTGGAGAAGGAAATGGCAATCCACTCCAGTATTCTTGCGTGGAGAATCCCATGGATGGAGAAGCCTAGTAGGTTACAGTCCACAGGGTCACAAAGAGTCGGACACAACTGAGCGACTTCACCTCATATTCATGATCAGAAAGAGGAAAAGAGAAACAGGAGACTTTAGAATGTCTGAAAGCAATATACTTCACTTATACTCATATCTTATTGGCCAGAACCAGTCATATGACTTGCCTAGTTTCAAAAGATCTGAGAATATAATCTACTGTGTGCCCAGGGAAGAAAGGAGAACCAAATGATAATGAGTCCCATTACATCTGCTGCATGTTGCTCACTTGTTGCACAAGTTTAGGAATAAATTTCAGATATCACTAGATTATATTAAGTGATTAAATCCAGGCATGTGTCAAGTATTAATAATACAAGACACATGTAATCAAGCCCATTCTAAACTGAAACAACCATTTCAAGCAAACAACAGACACTTAGTGATCACCAAATGCATGTGAAAGATAATGTTAAATGCTGCATATCATTCGAAATGACATGCTCATTGAAAAATGGTTGAAATGTCAACCTATTGTCAGTCTTAGAAACAGAAATAAGGTGAAACTGGAATGTCTGACCATCTCCCCAAATTTTGAAACAGTCAAGATGTAAAGATTCTAAGTAATTAGTCATTCAATACAGACATGATGGATGTGTACCAGGAGTGTGGATGATTTAAAGTTATCAGAAGCATGTCTTTAATATGTAAAGAGATAGAAACTAGGTTGGATAAAAATACAACAGAAACACTCAAAATTGAGAAAGTAAATGAAAAATAATTCATGCAACAGATATTAAAAATAAGATATTTTTTTAATTTTTATTTTAACTTTAGTTTACTTTACAATACTGTATTGGTTTTACCAAACATTAACATGAATTCACCACGAGTGTACATGCATTCCCAAACACGAATCCCCTCCCATCTCCCACCCCATACCATCTCTCTGGGTCCTCTCCTTGCACCAGTCCCAAGCATCCTGCATCNGGTCTTTAGTTTCTTTAGGTAGATATATTCCTAAGTATTTAATTTTTTTCATTGCATAGGTGAATGGAATTGTTTTCTTAATTTCTGTTTCTGTTTTATCATTATTAGTGTATAGAAATGCAAGAGATTTCTGTGTGTTGATTTTATATCCTGCAACTTTACTATATTCATTGATTAGCTCTAGTAATTTTCTGGTGGAGTCTTTAGTGTTTTCTATGTAGAGGATCATGTCATTTGCAAACAGTGAGAGTTTTACTTCTTCTTTTCCTATCTGGATGATTTCATGCTTACTATTCTTAAAAGAAGGACATAGGACAGTATTTGAAATCTAAATAATGATATATAGACTAGTGTCAAAATACACAGCTTTTATGGTACCAGTTTTTCATTTTTTAATATTGTACCATCTGAATCCAATATGGATCATAGTTGTCCATTGATCCAATTAATCAATGGATCACTTTTTACTGGAACAGGAAATAAAAATAAAATAATTTTCACTGCAATATAGAGTATTTTATATGATTTCAAAATTGTATATATGATACATAGTTATTTTAAAATATATTAGATTTTCGCTTTAATTTCCAGAATTCTGGGGGGTGGATCATAGAGGATCCTGCTGTGATTTATGTTGGAGAGTGTTTTGCTTATGTTCTCCTCGAGGAGTTTTATAGTTTCTGGTCTTACATTTAGATCTTTAATCCATTTTGAGTTTATTTTTGTGTGTGGTGTTAGAAAGTGATCTAGTTTCATTCTTTTACAAGTTGTTGACCGATTTTCCCAGCACCACTTGTTAAAGAGATTGTCTTTACTCCATTGTATATTTTTGCCCCCTTCATCAAAGATAAGGTGTCCATAGGTGTGTGGATTTATCTCTGGGCTTTCTATTTTGTTCCATTGATCTATATTTCTGTCTTTGTGCCAGTACCATACTGTCTTAATGACTGTGGCTTTGTAGTAGAGCTTGAAGAGATATTATAATATATATTGAAAATAGCTGTAGGAGTTTTCTCAGAGAACATTATAATAGATTAGAGTGAAAAAAAACAGAGTAAATTTAAGATAAGCAGTGACAGAAAAACATTAGAGAAATATGAGATGGGTCTCAAACACTGAGAAAGGCAATATTATTTACCAGTTATGGGCACCTTAGAATCTGCAGTATTGTTCTACTAATTATCCTCTCTTCCTGGTATATTGTTTCCTTTTCCCTAATTCCAACATTTCTTTGATCCAGCCCTACCAGGAACATAATTCTTATTCACTGCACCACTAGATGTCTTATTTCCAGGCTATCCTTCATCACGTCCACTCTCTCTACTTATTTAAGCTGCCTATTCCTTAACCTCCCCATCAAAATTGTTCTCTTTGCTATGATTTATGACCTGGTCATTGTTACGCTACTCATTCATTGGAGAAATGCCCTTCTGCTTTGGTCTCTGTGATCATTCCTCACCCTTGTTCCCTATTTCTCCCACAGCTCTTTCTCAGTCTCTACTGATTACTTGTCCACCTCCTTCTGCTCTGTATGTAGCATTTCCCAAGGTTTTAGGAAATCCATTCCATCCTATGACTTCAAACATGACTTCTCTGAAGACATCAAAATCTATCACCAGCCTTGATGTCACTTCTGAGCTGTTTCCAATGGCCTAGGGCTCCTACCTGGGTGTTCTATCTAAAAACAAACATAATGTATCAAAAGCCACTCTCAGCCTAGCTAGAATTTCACTATTAATGGCAGCAAATTCCCTGTTTTCCTCTCCTTTGACCCACATCCAAAGTTTTCCCAGGAGGGCTTCCCAAGTGGCACTAATGGTAAAGAACCTGCCTGCCAATGAAGGAGATGTATGAGACATGGGTTCAGTCCCTGAATTGGGAAAATCACTTGGAGAAAGGCATGGCAACCCACTCCAGTATTCATGCCTGGAGAATCCCACAGATAGAAGAGCCTGGTGGGCTGTGATCCATTGGGTCACAGAGTTGGACATGACTGAAGCAACTAAGCATGCACGAAAAGTTTTCCGAAGTGTTTATGTCCACTCTAACTTTTCAGAGGTTCCTCACTCAAACTCTGCCTTCCTTTTGGCTGATCAGTTGCAATTGTCCCCTGCTTTGAGATCACGCATGGACAGAGGAGCCTGGTGGGCTACAGTCTATAGGGTAGCAAAGTGTCAGACACAACTGAGCAGCTAAACAACAACAACATCCATCTCAACTTATATTAATATGTGTAGTGAAAGCAGACATCTCCACAATCTGGTTGAATCACTCTTCTCCAAAATCTTTTCTAGTTTTCTACTGGTTCAAAAGGAGTCTCCACTTAAGCAAGCAAAATTCTTCCTTTTCAACTTCTCTTTCCAGTCTTACCTGCAAGTCCTTCTTGAATAAGTATGCTGCTCTAAACTAATGAGACAATGCACAGTTCCCTAAATATACTTTGAGTTTCACACTTTGAAATTCCATTAGTTCTTTTGAAGTTTTTGCAAAAAATAGCTTGCTCCTGGTGTAAGTTACCAATCATAAAAAACTAATCTATTCAATTTACAGAAAATGAACAACTTAACTCTTTTTTTAGGCTTACTATCTTTACGGTTTTAAAGAGTTGCTCAGAATTATTTCCTACCAATATGAAGAACAAGATGCAAGATGCTCTCTTCTAGAATAAAAAATGAGACAAATTTAAAACAATCTAGACTTTACTTTTTTTATTTTCTAGTCTTCATTTTTAGAATCATAAAAAATAATCACACTTGTTTCAAATACTTTATCCATTACAGAATCATGTAACATGAATAGCTACTATTTATTGAAGTGAAGTGAAGTCGCTTAATCGTGTCCAACTCTTTGTGACCCCATGGACGGTAGCCCACCAGACTCCTCCATCCATGGAATTTTCTAGGCAAGAATACTGGAGTGGGTTGCCATTTCCTTCTCCAGGGGATCTTCCCAACCTGGGGATCGAAACCGGGTCTCCTGCATTGTAAGCAGATGCTTTACCATCTGAGCCATTCCAATACTATTTATTAAGTGCTAGATGGCACCCCACTCCAGTACTCTTGCCTGGAAAATCCCATGGAAGGAGGAGCCTGGAAGGCTGCAGTCCATGGGGTCGCTGTGGGTCGGACACGACTGAGCGACTTCACTTTCACTTTTCACTTTCATGCACTGGAGAAGGAAATGGCAACCCACTCCAGTGTTCTTGCCTGGAGAATCCCAGGGATGGGGGAGCCTGGTGGGCTGCTGTCTATGGGGTCGCACAGAGTCGGACACGACTGAAGTGACTTAGCAGCGGCAGCAGCAAAGCACTAAATTCTTTGTGTGAATTATGTCATTTAACCCTCAAAACAATCTTATGAGATAAGAACTATATCTACATTTTATAGAGGAAGAAACTGAGGATTAAGGAGGTTAGTTACTTCACCAAAGTCAAAAGCTAATAAGTGGTACATCTGTGATTTGATGAAGCCATATTCCCAGGAATTAAAATTTCTTACAAGCCCACCTGCAGATTATAATTGCATCTTCAGTTCAAAGTTTCTACTTGGGCTTTTAGATAGTGAATAAAGCATGGTGAACTCATTCCAATGAGGATATTGACCTATAAAACAAAGACCTGGGAAGTCCCTGGATTACTCAACTCTTCACAAAGGTTAAATTTTTAAGAAGTACCTACAGCACCATCTGTCCAACACCTTCACTCCCCACCACTGACTCTCTGACCTGACATCCCTCTTTTGGTTTAAGGTACCAATCTCTCCCTCTGGTAAGAGTACTTTTCAAATGTCATTTGCTCATATTATTATTAATACAAGTAAGGTTATTCCTAGAACAAGTAACACAAAAAACTACTAAATTACCATAAACAATATTTCACATATATTTTCAGGAGGTTACTGGACATCAAACAAAAAAGCAGTCAAAAAAAGAAGGAAAATGAACAATGTCTTCCTGTAAGATATGCTCCCGGTACCTTTATAATGCCAATGGGAGAGAAAAGATTCATAAACTCACTTTTCATCTTCCTAAATATCTTTGGATTGAAAAGAAAAAAGGCTGATAAGACATGCAGCCACCTATAGCTGGTAAGGCTATTTTGTGCAAAACCACCCACTATCCCCAAAGCAGAGAAATCAGCCATCTGCCAATATACTGTCATTGTAATCATGCATGTGTGCTAAGTCAATTCTGTTTTGTCTAACTCTTTGTGACCTTGTGGACTTTAGCATGCCAGACTCCTCTGTCCATGCCAGACTCCTCTGTCCACGGGATTCTCCAGGCAAGAACACAGAAGTGGGTAGCCATTCCCTTCTCCAGGGGATCTTCCCAACCCAAGGATCAAACCTGCATCTCTTACATCTCTTGCTTTGGCAGGAGGGTTCTTGACCACTAGCACCACCTGGGAAACTCCCTCGTGATCATGTGCTGTGCTAAGTCGCTCAGTTGTGTCCAACTCTCTGCGACCCAATGGACTGTAGCCCACCATTCTTCTCTGTCCATGGGATTCTCCATGCAAGAACACTGGAGTGGAAATCAAAGAAATTTTGACTCCTGGGAATGTGGCTTCATCAAGTCACAGATGTACCACTTATTAGCTTTTGACTTTGATGGAGCTACTAACCTCCTTAATCCTCAGTTTCATCATCTATAAAATGTAGATAATAGTTCTTATAAGATTGTTGTGAGGGTTACATGACAAAATTCACACAAAGAATTTAGTGCTTTATCTAGCACTTAATAAATAGTAGCTATTCATGTTACATGATTCTGTAATGGATAAAGTATTTGAAACAAGTATGATTATTTTTATGATTCTAATATGTCATGCCCTCCTCCAAGTGATCTTCCCAACCCAGGGAGTGAACTCAGGTTTCCCACATTGCAGGCAAATTCTTTTCCATCTGAGCCACCAGGGAAACCCAATTGTGATCATATCAATCTATAATATCTTTATGTGAATAGTGTTCTCGGGGGTTGTTCCAAAGACAATTCACACAACCTATGTAGAGCCTGGAAGATAATTAAATAATCAGAGAATAAGATCCAGAAGGATTGGCTCATTTAAAATAGAAATGACATATTAATGCAAGTGACAGCTTGACAAACAGCTTTTCTATCAGGTTGGCCAAAAAGTTTTTTCAAGGTTGTCCATAAGATGTTGTGGAAAGATGCAAATGAAGTTTTTAAGGTCAACCCAATGCAAAAGGCAACAAGCAGAGTGTCTGTCCACATGAACAAAGAACAAAGCAAAAGAAAGAAAATGTCAGGTACAGCTTGAAAAATCCAGGCTACAGAGAGGAAGGACTGCCTAACAGGAGTGATGGAAACACCAGGAGATTCAGAAACAAATATTCATTTGCATGTGCATACCTATCCTTCAGTACACACAAATTCTTCTTCAGTTTGAGAAAGAATGCCAGACTTCTGGCAGACACAACTTCTAAGCTAAGATAAAGATGAATAGATAAATTAGAGTTCAGACCACCTGGTTGTGCATCCCAGCTCCAGCTCTTATCAGAGGAGGATTTAGCCCATCCATTAAGTTTATTTAGATTTCAGATTACACATCAACACCCCACAGAAGGCTTCCTTATGAAACACCTAAAGTAAGTTTCCCACCATCTCACCAGTAACTACTATCTCAGTCCACTTAGTTAGTTAGTAGTTTGCTTCCCATCAATTACTGCAACTTTCAATTTTTACTTTTCTACTTACTTGTTTTGTTTTCTGTCACTCCATTAGACTATTTAACGCATGAGAGAAATGTATCTGTTTTAATCACACTGGTATTTATTCCCAGCACCCAGAGCACTGCCCAGTATACAGATGAATCAATGAATCTTTCTGAGCCCTTTCCCCATTTATAAATCAGAGGTTTTCTGTACTTCACAACATAAGGAAGCAGGTGGCTTCCACAGTTGCTAAGTCTGACCCAGTCTGTCATAAGATATCACGGCTACTCTCCCGACTGCTACACATCACCATCTCCAGCAGCATCTGGAAGAGCTGAAGGCAGAGAAGCCTGGTGTTTGCAACATTTTATCCATCAAATTGTAGCAATATCTCTCTTTCTGTCTCATGGCTATTTTCTGTCATGATTTACTGTCCCCACAGAGAGGATGGAGCAAGTACCCTAGGCTCTTCCAAAACAAGCATCCTGTGGCCTTTTCTTCACACAGTACCCAGGGCAATGATGTGCTTGAAAGTGTTTTTCATCATTTCTTTGTAAAGTTCCTGAAACCAGATTATAGCAATAGGACCTGTAATAGTTATTTTCATCTATCAATATGGTCAGGCTCTCGTGTCCAATTCCTTGGTCAAGCACTAGTTTAGATGTTGCTGTGAAGATGTTTGTACATGTGACTAACATTTACAACCATTAGATTTTTTTAAGATAAACTTATTGGTTGTTCTGAGGATCACTATACAGACATTTCAGTTTGTACACAATTCTTCACATATGTACCAAAAATCTAAAAAATCATGTAGTTGTGATTCTTTTTTTTCTTAGTGGCTTTTTTTTTTTTTTTACTTCATAATATTGTATTGGTTTTGCCATTAGATTTGAGTAAAGCCGATGATTCTTCATTATGTGGGCAGGTCTCATCCAATCAGTTGAAGCCTTTAAGAGTAAAAACTGAGGTTTCTCAGAGAAGAAGAAATTCTGCCCTGAAGACTGTAACATAGAAATCATGCCAGAGTTTTCAGCCAACTAGCCTGCCCTGCAAATCTTGGGCTTGCCAAACCTGACAGTCACATATCTAATTCCTTAAAATAAATCCCTCTCTCTCATCTCTGTATATAAATATATATATATATACACCTATATGTGTATATGTTTATATAAAGTATATGTGAAATTTTGTTTCTGTGTGTTTTTTCTGGAGTTAGGATTCATTTCTTTCATCATCTTCTCAGAGTGATAGTCCCAAAACTCATATATATGTATCTATACACAGAGAGAGAACCAACAGTACATATAATAAGATATATACATATATATATATATATATATAAGTGAGTGAGTGAAGTCGCTCAGTCGTGTCCGACTCTTTGCGACCCCATGGACTATAGCCTATCAGGCTCCTCTGTCCATGAGATTTTCCAGGCAAGAGTATATAAAACCATTACAGCATTTATCAGAACTTGTGATTTTTTACGTGAAAAGAATCTACATTTCCAAAGTAATGAAAAACTGTTTTTTTAATCTATCCCAGGGAGATGGTCAGGAACATCAGGGTACCCAGTGAGAGGAATGGCACTTGAGAGTGACCTCTCACAAGTGACTTCTGGTCTCCTCAGAATCACTTAACCCAGGCCACCTCTGTAATTCAGAGAGAATCAAAACCACAGCTTAGAGCCTCAAAAAAGTTCATCGAGTGGGGAGTAAAGAGCTCCTCAGAGTTCTGACGCAAATGGAAAAGACTTTTTTCCACCCCTGGTTACCCCTCTGAGCCCTTTCGCCACCTGGAAAAAAAATAATGGTACATGATTACGCAGAATAAGGGCCCCTCCCTCCCTCTTGAATTCATTTTTTTTTTTTTTATGAATCTCTTTTCTAAAAATACAAGGAATTCTGTGAATCTTTTTTCTGCTTCTGAACTATTTTCTAAAGAATCTCTCTAGTGCTTGCAAAGCGGTGATTATGAATGACTAAACAGCCTTGTATATATTTCTGGAATACTTGGAAATGCCTCTGTTATTTTTGGAAAGGTGTGCTTGTGCAGGTTACTCCGCAGTGGGCAGCTGCTGAGAATTCTTCAGCGATAAAAAGCTTGTGGCTCCACCTACTGCTTCCTCAAAAACGGCAGCCTGGCTTCAGCACTCAAAAATAAAAATGAAGATCCAGCGAGACAGCTTTATCTTCCAAATAAAACTCATATACTTAACGGCTTTCAGTAAACATTTAGTTAAATGTTTCCACCACTGGCAAAAAAACATGGATAGCCTATACATTATGCATTACATGTAGAAGAGAGGAAAATAAAAGCAGGCAAGGAATAAACTGTTGAGTATTTTGAAACATCTACCAAAGTCATTGCCAACACCAGCTAAGAAGTGAGGTGGATTGGAGAAGTCCTTGGAGAATACACAGCTTTGGGGAAAGAACAGACTTTATTTTTTTATTTTTTTAATATAAATTTATTTATTTTTATTGGAGGTTAATTACTTTATAACATTTTATTGGTTTTGCCATACATCAAAATGAAAAAACAGGCAAAATAATCACGAACATGAGGCCTCGTGGTATCTTGTTTTGCCTGGATTTGAAGAAAACGGTGACATGGGATCCAAAGGCAAGATAAAAGTGAGAGAATCCAAATCTTTAGCTGAATGCTCTTGTTAAAATTGTCCAACTCTCTGCTACTTTGTCCTTCCTCAAGGCTCATTCCACAGGATCTGGTTCAAGAAACAGTTTCCAGTGGAATTAATTCTTCTGTTTTGACTTTGACCACTGCTGCCAAACCCCCCAAATCAATGCTTCTACATTACAGCAAACTTTTTTGTCTAATTTCTAGAACCTCAACCACAATAGACAGTGCTGTTCTCAGTATGGGACTAAGAAATGCCAACTAGGAAACACGTTTTACTTCCCTACCCATTTGTTCTTCCTGTGAGTCTCAGCTGCTTTTCAGGTAAAAGTCAGTTTCTCTCCACCACAGCTGAAAAGAAATACATAATTCCCATTTTCCATTTTCAACTGTGAGGTGTAACTGAACTAGGACATACTAGGGAAGAACACTGAGAACTATTAAGTCAGTCATGTCCAGGCATGCAAGGTTTTTATTGCTAAATCTAGAGGGTTTTTTTTTTTCCCCTGATTTCATTAATCATACTTGGCTGCTCAAAAATATGTACAGCTTTGGTTTTAGGATAATGCAATATAATGTAATTATACCATCAATAGCATTTCTATTTTGCACCTTTACATTTAGAGAACATTTTTTGTCTTTATGGGGTTTTGGAGACAACTTTAATTGGATATAATTTTAACCCCTCCAGAGAAGTTGCCAGAATACCAATACCATTCATGCATGCTTTACCCAGATTCACAGTGGGGCAAACCATAAAAATTTTGTTCCATTAGTTTTGTCACTCTCTCCATTTTCTAACCCTTTTGAGAATACTTTGCAAAATATCTTGCTCCTTTACTCCTAAATACATCAGTGTATGTTTCCTAAAAGAAGAATATTTTCTTACACTAACCACAGTTCCAAAACCTAGGTGCTTTTACCATTGGTGTAATTCTGCTATCTAATCCACAGTCCACATTCAGACTTCACCAATCATAACAATAATGTCTTTACAGTTATCTTTTTTATCCTGGTCCAGGATCCATACAAGATTCCTACCTTGCATTTCAGTCTCCTTTATTCTGGAGTAGTTCTTCAGCCTTTCTTTATCTTTCACAATCTGGACATTTTTAAAAGAATCCAGCCAGCTCTTTTATACAGCATTGTCCATTTGGGGTTATGGTCTTTTGCCTTCTCCTGTCACAGGACAGATGTTTTGTTCTCAGTTTGTCACATGATTTGGCAATACTAACTTCAATCACTTGGTGTGAAATGGTGCTCACCCACTTTTTCCCTTCATTGTTGTTGTTTAGCCTCTAAGTCATATCCATCTCTTTATGACTGGAGTGGATTGCCACTCCCTTCCCCAGGGAATCTTCCCAACCTAGGAACTGAACCGGTGTCTCCTGCAGCTCCTGAACTGGCAGGCAGATTCTTGATCACTGCGTTGCCTGGGACGCTTTCCTTTCATAAGCAATAAATATTTGTGGGGGATACTTTGAGACTATGAGCAGTGCTCAGTGCTCAGTGCTCAGTGCTCAGTCACTTAGTCGTGTCTAACTCGAGACCCCATGGAGTGTAGTCCCCCAAGCTCTTCTGTCTGTGGAATTCTCTAGGTAAGAAAACTGGAACAGGTTGCCATTTCCTACTCCAGGGGATCTTCCTGACCCAGGGATTAAGCTCATGTCTCTTGTGTCTCCTGCACTGGCAGGCAGATTTTTTACCACTGCGCCACCTGGGAAGCCCATGAACATATACTAATTATCATCAAATTTCAACCACTAGGATGTATTGATGATTTTTCCTGAATTAATTATTAATAATAATGCAAATTTTAATTACTATAAATGTTGCAAAATAGGGATTTTCTAACACCATCATCCTTCCTACATATACTAGTTGGCAAACCACATTAAGCTCACCTTATTTCAATATTAGCGTTTTGCAATGTCAATGACAACCCAGAAACATATTGGGAGAAGGCAATGGCAACACACTCCAGTACTCTTGCCTGGAAAGTCCCATGGACGGAGGAGCCTGGTAGGCTGTAGTCCATGGGGTCACGAAGAGTCGGACAGTTACTGAGCGACTTCACTTTCACTTTTCACTTTCATGTATTGGAGAAGGAAATGGCAACCCACTCCAGTGTTCTTGCCTGGAGAATCCCAGGGACAGAGGCGCCTGGTGGGCTGCCATCTGTGGGGTAGCACAGAGTCAGACACAACTGAAGCGACTTACCAGCAATCTGCTTATTGATTGGAAGAAACAAACTTTTCTTGAATCTGAAAAGTTTCTGGTTATTAAATCCCAACAGAAAATGCTAACTACCTTCTGAAAAAATCCCTCCAAATCTTTAAGCAAATTATTCCAAAAACTAGAAACTATCAAATCAAAACAAAAACTGCACCTAAAAATAACATTGAATTATTTGATCAGCAAAATTATACTTATCAAATTAAAAATAGATTTAAAAACCTATAAAAAATTAAAATAGGGTCTTTTGATTCAAGAGGAAAAAAAAAAAGAAAACAGTAAAACCTCAAGTCTGCTGAGAGGCCTGCTTATTTGACTTATACGCAGAGCACATGAAGCAAAATGCCGGGCTCGGGGAATCACAAGCTAGAATCTAGATTTCTGGGTGAAATATCAACAACCTCAGATATACAAATGAAACCACTCTAATGGCAGAAAGTGAAGAGAAACTAATAAGCCTCTTGATGAGGGTGAAAGCAGAGAGTGAGAAAGGAGAGTGAAAAAGCTGGCTTGAAACTCAACATTAAAAAAGTAAGATCATGGCATCTGGTCCCATCACCTCATGGCAAATAGAAGGGAGAAAAGTGGAAGCAATGACAGATTTTATTTTCTTGGGCTCCAAAATCACTGTGGATGGTGACTGCAACCATGAAATTAAAAGAGACTTGCTCCTTGGAAGGAAAACTATGACAAATTCAGACAGAATGTTTAAAAGCAGAGACGATTTTGCCAACAAAGGTCCATATAGTCAAAGCTGTGGTTTTTCCAGTAGTCATGTACAGATATGAGAGTTGTATCATGAAGAAGGCTGAGCACCAAAGAGTTGATGCTTTCAAATTGTGGTGCTGGAGAAGACTCTTGAGAGTCCCTTGGATTGCAAGGAGATCAAACCTGTCAAAATAAAGGAAATCAACCTTGAATATTCATTGGAAGGACTGTTGCTGAAGCTGAAGCTCCAATAGTTTGGCTACCAGATGTGAAGAGCCAACTCATTGGAAAAGACCCTAATGATGGGAAAGACTGAAGGTAAAAGAAGAGTAGGGTGCCAGAGGATGAGATAGCATCACTGACTCAACGGACATGAATTTGAGTAAACTCTGGGAGATAGTGGGGGACAAAGAAGCCTGGCATGCTACTGTCCATGAGATCACAAAGCTATTGGACACAATTTTGAAACTGAACAACAGAGATCTCAATCAGTCTGGTTTATCTCTTGGTGTGATAACTCAAAAGAAGATTACATAAGATAAAATTTAGACAGATGGCAGAGTAGACTGAATGAAATGACGGGTAATATGGACCCTCTCCCCAAAATGTATAATCTTATCCATTTTAATCAGTCCTTCCAGCTATGATTACAGCATACCTAGAAATAAAGTAATCACACCTAGAAATAAAGTACAGCACACCTAGGAAATAAAGTAAGGAGTCCTCTGCCTGGGGCCAGCTTCAGGGGCATGAGACCTGTGCAGCCACACAGGGCACCACATTTAGAAGGGCCCTCACCTGATTTGCTGCTTTGTTGTCAATATCCTGAAATTATTATTTTAAGAACGAGCTCTTGGATTTTATTTTGCACCGGGCCCCACAAATTGTGTAGCCCATTATGATTCCACCTACAAGACAAGTCCTAGCCTGAGGGCTGCTCCTTCATTTCCTCTACTAAGGCTTTTATTTCAAGTTTTCAGCTCCTCTTCCTTAGATACTAATATTTGCAGGAGCTTCTAATTAATTTACTAGCCTCTTTTCTCTTGTGTCCATTTTCTCATTCATAATATACAAATCACATCCTGCCACAACCTTAAAATCTGTCAGTGAATTCTCACTGTATGCAGAATAGAGTTCACATTCCTTAGCAAGGCACAGATGTCCACTGCAGAATGATGTGATTTCAAGTCTACTCCACTACTCTCTCCCTTACCTCTTTCATGAATCCTATGGTATTGCCCCAGAGTCATTGCCTCAGATGTCCTTGTCCTTCCTTGCCTTGGTTCAATCCTCTGCCTGGGCTGTCCTTCCCCCTCAGTTCTCTTATCTGGAGAGCAGTAGACCAATGTAACTTCTGTAGCCTTGCCTGTCTTTTCCCTGCATGTGTGCTAAGTCACTTCACTTGTGTCTGACCTGTGTGATGGCATGGACTGTAGCCCACCAGACCCCTCTGTCCATGAGATTCTCCAGGCAAGAATACTGGAGTGGGTTTCCATGCCCTTCAGTGGATCTTCTTGACCCAGAGACTGAACCCATATCTCCTGCAGCTCTTGCATTGCAGGTGGATTCTTTACTAGTAAGCTACTGGGGAAGTCTGTACTTTTCCCTACGGCACACTAATTTTTGTCTCCTCTTTTGAATAGCATCTGAACATTCTTCTGTGGTATGACTTAACCTAAATAACCACAATGGTTTATTTACTCCTTTCCAAACAAACTGTGAGCCTCCAGAAGCAGAACTCATATCCTGTTCTTTCTACTCTTAGCTCAGTGACTAGCACATAGAGGCACCAGAAGTAGTCATTCAAGAGATCATTGAAATTGAACTTCACTTAAGTAATGAGGAAATTTAAGCCCACAGTCACCCAAGAAACTAACGACAAAGCCAAAATTCAATCTCAGGCCACCTAATTATTGATTCAGTACACAATGTTGTCTTCTTCTGGTGAATTTTCCAATAAAATACCAGTCATTTCCCCCCACCAATACATGACACAACACATCCCTTTTGTGTTCATCCAGGATGTGGGGAATTGAAGCAATACTGTTCCCCTCCTAGAAATTCTCCAGAATATGGATTGCCTGATCTGGGTGAGCACTAGGAGACTGTTATTCCAATTCTTCATTTCACCCCAAAGAAAGGAGAGAGGAGAGAGATGAAGAGGCTCTTCCTGGGTTACTTAATTAGTTACCAGGTGCACTGAGTCTTAGGCCAGTACTGATCCCATTGACCACATTGTCTTGTAATTAAAGGCAAGAATCCAGATAAACATGCTTGATTATAGCAAATAAGTATTGGTTCCCTAACACCTGCCATTGGACTAATTTGATTCTTTCCTGGATCAGCAAAAGACCATCTGAGATTTACACAGCGCTATAAAGTCTTTCAGCTTTTATCTCTACCATAGTGTAGGCTCCATCCAAGCATATTTAGATTCCCCTATGCCCAAACACAGATGCAGAAGCCTCCACATACCCTCTCTGCTCTGCACACCCGCTCCCTAATGCATAAAGACATGTCTGAACATATTTGATTTCTCCATTCTAAAAAACTAGCTCTAATGAGAAGGCTCACTAAAAGGTGAAAGAAGATTCCCCAACTACCTCCAACTATCCAATGGGTGCTCTTCAGAGAATAACTATTGCCTTTTTCTAACACATCTCAAAAGGAATGAGGAAGTTATTCCAACTCCAATCACAGGGACCTAAAGTAGACACCAGCAAGAGAAAAGACCAGGACACATAATGGGAGGCTAGAAACTGATTTCTGATAACATAAGCTGCCTTGAAATGAATGGATTAAATTTTCATAAATCCTTAGAATTCATTTTGAGAAAACCAGTTATAAATCAAATTCACTGTAGAGTGTTCTGTCCACTAAAAAAAAAAAAAAAAAGCTATGCTTCAAAAAAATTCATAAATGCACAAAGCATTGAGCAAATGGAATATTTTAAATAGCCTTATCAGCAACTTTGAAAACATCTTTAAAAGAAGTGATATTTGTTGGTCTCTGGGATTTGTTCCCATAGAAAATTTGGGATTACAGTTACTGACCAAGGGCATATAATCTAGGAAGAAGGACTGAACTGGGGTCCAGCATGCTTGGTCAGTTGACACCTGCTTCCTCCTAGTCCCCCATCATGGACACATTCAATGTGAATTGGCTTCCCTGGTGGTTCAGTTGGTAAGAATCCACCTGCAATGAGGGAGACCTAGGTTCGATCCCTGGGTTTAAGACAACTGAGTCATGGATCAGAAGTCTTGTTTGAAACATGCTATACCCTGTGCATATTTATGTCTTTATCTGAAATACTGGGGTCAGGAAAGAGCAAAGGCTTTGATTATGAGCTATTCAAATTCCAGCTCAGCCACTTCTCAGTAATGACATTTAATATCTCTGAGTTTCATTTTCCTCTTCTCCAAAATGGAAAATATATCATCCATCTGATAGGAATTTTGTGAGAATTCAAATTACTCAAAGGTACAATGTCTCCATTGTATACAATTTTTTTAAAAAAATGTTTTTTCATGTATTCCTTCCCACCTTCTCCCACATAGAGTTTTTGGGAGACAAAATAACAGAATATACATGCCTGACATATAATCATCACATAATAAGTGATAATTTCTTTTCCCCTCCCTTCCCACCTCACCATGTTTTGTGATAGCTAATTCCTAAAATCCCATCTAACTCTATAATTCTACTAATAAGTTCCCTGCTTCAACACTTAGCTTTATTTGTGCATCTTTGGATCCAGGACAGTAGCAAGTTAGCACAGGTATTTAATTAGTATTTGTAGCATTAAATTTCCCCTACTATTAACCAGGTTTGAGGTAAGATGCCTGCTCTCTGTGTTTCTGGAACTATACACACTGAAGGAAATGACTCAGCTTCCTAAGTCAGGGGGAGGCTCCAAGAGGGAAGGTACACCTGGCAGAGCACAGCACTGACAGGACTCACCTCCACAGGGAAGAAACCCCCACCTCACTCTGTCCCCTTCACTGAGGAGCATCTTCCTGACATCAGATGGCTGCTTCCAGAATTCAGCAGCAATCTCTAACAGTTGTTACATTTTAAAAGTACTGTATCAATGTGCTAGTTTTAGCCATTGCCCACAGTGCAAACAGGGCCATCAAGGATCTCCCTTTGAACCTATATTTGATTATTGGCCAAATTTTCCATATCCTGTTATAGGCTATTTCAAAAACATCTGTTTTCATTAAAGAGTGATCAAGAAAGTGCTCTCATATTATAGAGGAAATGGGCTTTGTTTAATATGAATTGTTGGCACTATAAACCCTTGTTTCAAAGCTGAAGGAACAATCATCAGCATCTGTGCCAAATCTAGTAAGACAGGCTGGGCCTCACTGACCACTGACCATGGGACTCAGTTCTGGGAAGAACTGCCCTAAAATGTAGGACTGGTGAAGTTCCAGGGTAAGGTCTCTATCACCCAAGTTTGGCACATATCACCCGCTAGATATGAAAAAAGAAAAGGAAACTCACAGAGTTATGCTCCATCCTGCTCTGGGACCCTCTTGATCCCAATTAGTCTGTGGACAGACAACTCTCTGCTATACTTCCTCCATTGCCATCTCTCTTCTTCCTCTGCCTCTTCTTCAAAAATTAAAATTGAATTTGGGTCACTTCAAAAACTTAAAGAATTCACCTTCTTTCCTGTCCAATTTCCACCCTTATTACTATAAGTCATCCTGTAGTCTTGATATATTGTCTAACATATATACATTTGATTTCAGTATTGGTCATTTGGTGATGTCCATGTGTAAAGTCATCCCTTGTGTTGTTGAAAATGGGTATTTGCTATGACCTATGCATTCTCTTGGCAGAATTCAGTTAGTCTCTGCCATTTCATTTTGTTCTCCAAGGCCAAACTTGCCTTTTATACCAGGTACCTCTTGACTTCCTACTTTTCATTCCAATCCCCTATGATGAGAAGGAGATGTTTTTTTGGTGTTACTTCTAGGAGGTATTCTAGGTCTTCATAGAACTGATCAACTTCAGCAGCGGTGGTAGAGGCATTGACTTGGATTATTGTGATATTGAATGGTTTGCCTTGGAAATTAACCAAGATCATTCTGTCATTTCTGAGGTTGCACTGCATTTTGGATTCTTTTGTTGATTATGAGGGCTACTCCATTTCTCCTATGAGATTCGTGACCACAACAGTAGATATAATGGTCATCTGAATTAAATTTGTCATTCCTGTCCATTTTAGTTCACTGATTCCTAAGATGTCGATGTTTATTCTTACCATCTCTTCTTGACCACATCCAATTTACCTTGATTCATGGGCCTACCATTTCAGGTTCCTATGCAATACTATTCTTTGAGACATCAGATTTTGCTTTCATCACAAGACACATCCACAACTGAATGCCATTTCCGCTTTGGCCCAGCGACTTAATTCTTTCTGGGGACATTAGTAGTACTCCTCCACTCTTCCCCAGTAGCATAGTGGACACCTTCAGACCTGGGGGACTCATCATTTGGTGTCATATTTTTGTGTCCTTTTATACAGTTCATGAGTTTCTCACACCAAGTATACTGGGTGGTTTGCCATTCCCTCCTCCAGTGGATCACATTTTGTCAGAACTCTCCACTATGACCCATCTGTCTTGGGTGGCCCTACACAGCATGGCTCATAGCTTCATCGCATTGCACAAGCCCCTTCATCATGACAAGGCAGTGATCATGAAACCATTCAATCTTACGGGAAATCAACCCTGAATACTCATTAGAAGGACTGGTGCTGAAGCTGAAACTCCAGTATTTTGATAATCTGATGTGAACAGTTGACTCACCAAAAAAGTCTCTAATACTGGGAAAGATTGACAACAGAGGAGAAGAGTGTGTCAGAGGATGAGGTGGCTGGATGGCATCATTGATGCAATGGACATGAACTTGGGCAAACTTTGGGAGATGGTGAGGGACAGAGAGACTTGGTGTCCTGCAGTCCATGAAATCACAAAGAGTCAGACACGACTGGGCAATTGAAAAACAACAACAATCTATACATTTATGTTAACAGTATAAAAGACATTTATTGTGCATCTGTAGTGCATACAGCAGTAAGATGTTCAACATGTGGTCTTGTTATAAAAGAACCAACAGACCTAGAGAGAAACTATGACATATATAGGAATAACTACCATGCAATGAAGCAAAAGTTAGTGTCTTCAGAGTGGTAGAATTCAGACAAGAGAAAGATGATTTCCAACTGGATCAGCCAGTAAAGGAATGACCCATGAACAGGACTTTTAAGGATTTTAGTAGGTGATGATTGTTGGGGGAAGTACTTAGCAGTTAAAAGGAAAGGCAGAAGAAAAGCATCCTAGAAACCAAACGTAAGACAGGAACTTGGCCATCAAAAAAATTCCAACCAGTCCTTTTCTGTAATGAGTTAGATGACAGATAAATACAGAAAACCATTTACAAAAGCAAGGTTTACAGACTTCACATATTCATAAGTGCTAAATGGCACTGTGCATGATGAGTTAGGAAGAAGACACCTGACAGAGATAGGTAATGAACTGGACACTAAAGAATGGGCTTGGGTTGGTATGGGCAGCAGAAAAGGCATTCCAGGAAAATAAAACAACTGAGCTAAGACATCACCTCTATGAACCCCTTTCTTCTGTTTTCTTAAACATACCCACTCATTCCTTCATCTGTATTTATTGAGTACCTAATATGTGCTAGGCATGAGAGATATAGGAGTAATTGTGTGGTATCATGAGCCTCTTCCTAGCATTTACTGTATTGTGGGGATGACATTAAATAAGCCCAGAAACAATTAGAATTCAGTTGCAATTGTGATAACTATGGTGAAGAAAAAGTACAGGGTATTTTGAACACCTGTAATTGGAATCCAGAATTTGGTTTTCTCTTTAGAGGTTCTTTTTAAATTCCAAACAAGTGCCAGCATATCCCACTTTCTCCAAAGCAAGCCCATGGCCCATGCCATCTTCTCCCAGTGCTCTGGGGCTCTGTGGACCTCCTTGTGGGTTCTCTAGTCCACTTGCCTTTTAAGGACCTGAATTGGTATTACCAGTTTATCCTCAATACTGGCTGCATCAGGCATGTGATAGCCTTGGGAGCTGTCCTTGCCTGCCCAGATCCCCTAGACCAGCTGCTGTCAGCATTGGTTGCTGATAGTTCACAGCTGCTCCCATCTCAGGAAAAGTATAGGAAATGCCTAGAAGTTGCCCCACACATGGGTGCACGTGAGCATACACATATATGTGGCAACCCAACCCACCCCCTGCCATGACCCATAGAGACAGGGATGCAGAAGTTCAAGCTTCAGTGAAACAACTCTGTGGTGTCATTTAAGCTCGAGTGTTCTGGTTGAGGCCAGACTCCACCCAGCCCACGTCTTTGCCCAGCATCTTCCTGGACCCCATCCTGCCTCCCTTACAGGTTCGCCTAAGACCTCTGCCTCCATAAATCACTTGCGCAAAAATCCCCACTCCAGCTCTGCTTTTAGGAAACCTACCTAAACTCTGTCCATTTCTGGATGCTGCAGTGCCTTCCAATTGCAGATTATCCATCCCCACCCATGCTTTGATTCCTCCTTCAATGTGCTGCGTAAGATGCCAATAAGCAGTGAAATCAGACCAGGAAACAAGGAAAAGAAAGGAACAAAAGGTCCTGAGCTAATCATTTCCTGAAATAAATCCTGGTTAAAAGTACAGCCAGACACATTATACAGAATTCTCACTTTTAGGCTCTTCGCTTGAGAAAACATTTTTAAGCATTCTTTTTCATTTCCCACATAACACATATTCCCCATTCTAAAATTTTTTAATATGCTAATATTAATAGTACTTTATTGAGATATTTATATACAGTAGCATGCGCAAGGCAATGGCACCCCGCGCCAGTACTCTTGCCTGGACAATCCCATGGACAGAGGAGCCTGGTAGGCTACAGTCCATGGGGTCACTAAGAGTCGGGAACGACTGAGCGACTTCATTTTCACTTTTCACTTTCATGCATTGGAGAAGGAAATGGCAACCCACTCCGGTGTTCTTGCCTGGAGAATCCCAGGGATGGGGGAGGCTGGTGGGCTGCCTTCTATGGGGTCGCACAGAGTCAGACATGACTGAGGTGACTTAACAGCAACAGCAGCATGCACAAACCTCAAGACTACAGCTCAATGAATTTTGCCACTTAATTCGTACAAATGTCACTCAGATAAAGACATAGCACCTTTTCTGCACCTCAAAAGGTTCTCCAGTCAGTCTAGGCTTTACACTATCCCCCAACAGAGGCAAATTCTGTCTTAATTTCTCTCACTATAACAAGTTTTTATATAAATGCAGTCATATAGTATATCTTTTCTGCCTGGCTACTTTTATTCAATTTTTTTTTTTTTTTTACTTCAGTCCATGTTGTTGTGTGTGTTAGTTCGTCCCTTTTTGTTGCTGAGTAGTAAGTGTCTCTTTGTGGCCCCATGGACTTGCCAGGCTCCTCTGTCCATGGAATTCTCCAGGCCAGAACACTAGAGAGGATAGCTGCTCCCTTCTCTGGGGGATCTTCCCAACGCAGAGATTAAAACCCAGGTCTCCCACATTGCAGGCAGATTCTTTACTAGCTAAGCTAAAAGGGAAGCCCTTTCAAAAGTATCCCATTGGATGGATACACCACAATTTGTTTTTCTCCAGTCTCCAAATGATGGATTTTTGTGTTGTTTCCAGGGTTGGACAATTATACACAAGTCTGCTATAAATCTCCTTGTAGACCCCATGTTAAAAGGGTTTATAATTAGCTATAGAAAGTCTATACAGTGAATCTTTCTTTCCTATTGTACAGTTAGAAAGCAATAAACCTATGCCATGAAGGAAGAAATCCAAGGTAATAAATCTGCAGACTAAGATTATGGGAGGGAGATTAGGCTCGAGTTCAGTGTGATTGCATATTCAGTTGTGTCCAACTCTTTGCAACCCAATGGACGGTAGCCAGGCTCTGCTGCCCATGGAATTTTCCAGTCAAGAATACTCGAGTGAGTTGCCATTCAACCTGGGACCTACTCCTGGGATATTCCTGATCCAGGGATCAAGCCTGCATTTCCTTCACTGGCAGGCAGATTCTTTATCACTGCACTACCTGGAAAACCTTAGTTCAGTAGGCAGCTTTAAGACACCCAAAAGCCAGGGAAGCAGGGTCTGGGAGGCAGACTGTTCCAACCCAGTGGTCCGTCATGTTCAGAGCCTTCACGCACTTGATCTTAGCATGGAATTTGAAGCTATCTGTGTTCATTTACCTACAACAAATAGATTATCAGAGCTGGGGTCTTCCCCTAGACTTGCATGAGGACACCAGATTCAGTTCACAGTAATAAGTTATTCAACATAAAAGCTATTCAGTTGAACATGAAATCCTAATAGGAACCTCTAGGGCAGTGGTTCCCAAACATTTTGGCACTAGGGACTGGTATCATGGAAGATAACTTTTGCATTTTATTTCTATTATTATTACATTGTGATATTTAATGAAATAATTATACAAATCACCATAATGCAGAATCAGTGGGGGTCACGGGTTTGTTTTTCTGCAACTATAGAGTTCCATCAGGGGGTGATGGGAGACAGTGACACACGAAGTGCATTGCTTGTTTTCAGTCTACTCTATCACTTCTTTTTGATTAGTGTCACCAGAGAAAACCCTGCTACACATAGATAGGATGTTGGAAATGGAATCACTCTTTTCAGTGATTTTTTGGCAATCTCAAGATATTCCACTTTGACTTGACTCCAGAATGTATGGAGATTTGAAGTTGTCTCAAATATACTTTTGGAGAAGGCAATGGCATCCCACTCCAGTACTCTTGCCTGGAAAACCCCATGGATGGAAGAGCCTGGTAGGTTGCAGTCCGTGGGGTTGCTAAGAGTCGGACATGACTGAGCGACTTCACTTTCAATTTTCACTTTCATGCATTGGAGAAGGAAATGGCATCCCACTCCAGTACTCTTGCCTGGAAAACCCCATGGACAGAAGAGCCTGGTAGGCTGCAGTCCATGGGGTTGCTAAGAGTCGGACATGACTGAGCGACTTCACTTTCAATTTTCACTTTCATGCATTGGAGAAGGAAATGGCAGCCCACTCCAGTGTTCTTGCCTTGAGAATCCCAGGGATGGGGGAGCCTGGTGGGCTGCCATCTATAGGGTCACACGAGGTTGGACATGACTGAAGCGATTTAGCAGCAGCAAACATACTTTAAAGGTCACTGTCATTTGTAATCTCAAGCAGTTGACCTCTTCTAACACAAAGTTGATTCACCTGGTTTATTCACAAATGGGTCACAGATTCATTCCTTGCCAGTTTAGACGTCTTTTGTGATTGGGAAATAATGCTCAAACTCTTTTGAAAGCTAAGACAGGTGATCATGAACCAGGTGGGAGAAAGAAGGCTTTTGCTCAGTCTCTTTCAAAATCTCTGCTAATGTTCAAAACATTTCAAAAATCCCTATGTTCACTTGTTTCCCTCATAATTCCAGTTTGGGTTTGAATGAAAAGATTTTAACTGCTGACTTGAACACAGTTGTCATTCTCCCCTGAAGTGACAAGTTGAGTTCATTAAGCATGTTGAAAGCAAATTTTGTGACTTGTTCTGGGTTACTGAAATGTCTGCCAGTGGAGACTGTTTTCCTAAAAGAAATCTCTGGAGCAGCTCTCATAACTCAGAGCCTCTGGCCAGTGATCAACCTTTAGAAAGCCATCTCACTTCTTTTGTATAAGAGAAGATGTGTGTACTCTGCATCCATCTCCTCACAGAGTTGCACAAACAGACATGAGTTAAGAGCATGCACTTTAATGTGGTTGATCATCCTGCAAAACATTGTTAAGTTCAGGTGACAGTTTAGTCACATTTCTGAATGGATAACCCAGTACATAGACTCACATTCAGAGGCAATCTCTATGACCCAAGTAGTGAAGGACTGGTGCTGAAGCTGAAACTCCAGTACCTTGGCCACCTGATGTGAAGAACTGGCTCACTGGAAAAGACCCTGATCCTGAGAAAGACTGAAGGTGGGAGGAGAAAGAAATAACAGAGGATGAGATGGTTGGATGGCATCACCAACTTGATAGATATGAGTTTGAGCAAGCTCCAAAAGTTGGTGATGGACAGGGAGGCCTGGCATGCTGCAGTCCATGGGGTCACAAAGAGTTGGACACAGCTAAGCGACTGAGCTGAACTGAACTGAGTGAAACCAGAAGACTGTCCAGTCACGGCAGCTGCTCTGTTCATGCGTATAACAACACAAATTGAATAGTTCTGCACCTTTGATGTTGGTTGGCCACAAAAGTGCACATAATATATCCTCATGCACATTCTCCTGAAAAAATATATTGCACAAAAACAAGCATTGTTGCCTTGTTGTCAGCATTGGTAGACCGTCAACCTGGAGCATAGTACAGTGACTCCTCTCTAATAATTGTTCCTCAATATCCTCTGCTATTTCATCCATTCATCTAGTTATGGTTCTAGCTGAAAGAGGAACATATGCCATCTTTTGAACTACAGCCTCTCCTAAAAGTTCATGAACAATGTCCATAATAGCAGTCAAGATTAACTTTTCACCAATAGTAAAGGGCATCTTAGCTTTCCAATGCAATTAACGATGTTAAAGTGTCTGCCTACAATGTGGGAGACCCGGGTTCGATCCCTAGGTCGGGAAGATCCTCTGGAGAAGGAAATGGCAACCCACTCCAGTACTCTTGCCTGGAAAATATCCCATGGACGGAGGAGGCTGGTAGGCTACAGTTTATGGGGTCGCAAAGAGTTGGACACCACTGAACAACTTCACTTCACTTCACTTCACTTCACTTCTTCAATGATGCACTCAACATTTTTTTTTTTGGTTCAAGCTCTTTTTTTCACAGAAATCCCTTGCATTCCTATACACTAATAATGAGAAAATAGAAAGAGAAATTAAGGAAACAATTCCATTCACCATTGCAATGAAAAGAATAAAATACTTAGGAATATATCTACTTAAAGAAACTAAAGACATATATACAGAAAACTATAAAACACTGGTGAAAGAAATCAAAGAGGACACTAATAGATGGAGAAATATACCATGTTCATGGATAAGAAGAATCAGTATAGTGAAAATGAGTATACTACCCAAAGCAATCTATAGATTCAGTGCAATCCCTATCAGGCTACCAACGGTATTTTTCACAGAGCTAGAACAAATAATTTCACAATTTGGAAATACAAAAAACCTCGAATAGCCAAAGAAATATTGAGATAGAAGAATGGAACTGGAGGAATCAACCTGCCTGACTTCAGGCTCTACTAAAAAGCCACAGTCATCAAGACAGTACAGTACTGGCACAAAGACAGAAATATAGATCAATGGAACAAAATAGAAAGCCCAGAGATAAATCCATGCACCGGTGGACACCTTATCTTTGACAAAGGAGGCAAAAATATACAATGGAGAAAAGACAATCTCTTTAACAAGTGGTGCTGGGAAAACAGGTCAACCACTTGTAAAAGAATGAAACTAGATCACTTTCTAACACCATACACAAAAATAAACTCAAAATGGATTAAAGATCTAAATGTAAGACCAGAAACTATAAAACTCCTCAAGGAGAACACAGGCAAAACACTCTCCGACATAAATCACAGCAGGATCCTCTATGACCCACCTCCCAGAATATTGGAAATAAAAGCAAAAATAAA
>SJYQ01095247.1:1438518-1461697 GCA_006410935.1 Redunca redunca
TTTCCTCGGTGTGTATGCCCAGCAGTGGGATTGCTGGGTCATATGGCAGTTCTATTTCCAGTTTTTTAAGGAATCTCCACACTCTTCTCCATAGTGGCTGTACTAGTTTGCATTCCCACCAACAGTGTAAGAGGGTTCCCTTTTCTCCACACCGTCTCCAGCATTTATTGCTTGTAGACTTTTGGATCACAGCCATTCTGACTGGCATGAAGTGGTACCTCATTGTGGTTTTGATTTGCATTTCTCTGATAATGAGTGATGTTGAGCATCTTTTCATGTGTTTGTTAACCATCTGTATGTCTTCTTTGGAGAAATGTCTATTTACTTATTCTCTCCATACATCTCCCCTTCTCTCCTCTCCTCCTCCCTATGTCCATAGGTCTGTTTTCTATATCTGTTTTTCCACTGCTGCCCTGAAAATAAATTCATCAGTGCCATCTTTTTATATTCCATATATATCAGTAAATGTCAGTAAATGATATTTATATTTCCCTTTCTGACTTACTTCACTCTGTATAATAGGCTCTAGGTTCATCCACACATTAGAAATGTGTTCTTTTCATGTTTGAGTAGTATTCCATTGTATATGTGTACCACATCTTCTTTATCTATTCATCTGTCAATGGACATCTAGTTGCTTCCTTGTTCTAACTATTGTAAAGAGTGCTGCAATGAACATTCGGGTACATCTGTATTTTTCAATTTTTATTTCCTCAGGGTATAAGCCTACGAATGGGATTGCTGGGTCATGTGGTAGTCTTATTCCTAGCTTTTTTTTTTTCCTTGCCAGCATTTGTTATCTCTTTTTTTTTCTTTTTTTTTATTGAAAGATAAGTGTTTTACAGAATTTTGTTGTTTTCTGTCAAACCTCAACATGAATCAGCCATAGGTATACATATATCCCCTCCCTTTTGAACCTCCCTCCCATCTCCCTCCCCATCCCACCCCTCTAGATACAGAGCCCTTGTTTGAGTTTCCTGAACCATACAGCAAATTCCTCTTGGCTATCTATTTTACATATGGTAATATAAGTTTCCATGTTATTCCTACCTTTTTAAGGAATCTCCATACATCTTCTATAGTGGCTTCCATCTTCCATAGTATCAGTTTACATACCCACCAGCAATGCAAGAGTGTTCCCTTTTCTCCACACCCTCTCCAGCATTTATTGTTTGTAGAATTTTTGATGGCCATTCTGACTGGTGTGAGGTGGTATCTTGTTGTAGTTTTGATTTTCATTTCTCTAATAATGAGTAATGCTGAGCATCTTTTCATGTGCTTGTTAGCCATCTGTATGTCTTCTTTAGATAAATGTCTCTTCAGGTCCCTTTCCCACTTTTTGATTGGGTTCTTTGCTTTTCTGGTATTGAGTTGTATGAGTTGTCTATATATTTTAGAAATTAATTCTTAGTTGTTTCCTTTGCTATTATTTTCTCCCATTCTGAGGGTTGTCTTATCACCTTGTTTGTAGTTTCCTTTGCTGTGCAAAAGCTTTTAAGTTTGATTAGGTCCCATTTGTTTATTTTTGCTTTTATGTCCATTACTTTAGGAGGTTGGTCATAGATCTTGTTTGATTTATGAGTGCAGACACATTCGATGAAGTGGATATTGTTCAGTCACTCAGCTGTGTCCAACTCTGTGACCTCATGGACTGCAGCATGCCAGACTTCCCTGTCCTTCACTGTCTCCCAGAGCTTGCTCAAATTCATGTCCACTGAGTCAATGATGCCATCCAATCATCTCACCCTCTGACCCCCGCCTTCTCTTCATTGCCCTCAATCTTTCCCAGCATCAGGGTATTTTCCAATGAGTCAGGCTCTTCACATCAGGTGGCCAAAGTACTGCAGCTTCAGCTTTAGTCTTGGTCCTTCCAATGAATATTCAGGGTTGATTTCTTTATTTTGACTGGTTTTCTCTCTTGATCTCTCAAGAGTTTTCTCCAGCAACACAGTTTGAAAGGATCAGTTCTTCAGTGCTTAGCCTTCTTTATGGTCCAACTCTCACATCTGTACATGACTACTGAAAAAACTATAGCTTTAACTATGTAGACCTCTGTCAACAAAGTGATGTCTCTGCTTTTTAATATACTGTCTAGGATTCACATAGCTTTACTTCCAAGGAGTAAGCATCTTTTAGTTTCATAGCTGCAGTCATCATTCCCAGTGATTTTGGAGCCCAAGAAAATAAAGTCTATCACTGTTTCCAACTTTTCCCCATCTATCTGCCGTGAAGTTATGGGACCAGATTCCATGACCTTAGTTTTTTGCAGGTTGAGTGTTAAGCCAGCTTTTTCACTTTCTTCTTTCATCAAGAGGCTCTTTAGTTCCTCTTCACTTTCTACCATTAGGGTGGTGTCATCTGCATATTTGAAATTATTGATATTTCTCCTGGCAATCTTGATTCCAGCTTGTGATTCATTCACACTGGCATTTCACATTATATACACTACATATAGGTTAAATAAGCAGAGTGACAATATACAGCCTTGACATACTTCTTTCCCAATTTTGAACCAGTCCATTGTTGCATGCCCAGTTCTAACTGTTGCTTCTTGACCTGCATATAGATTTCTCAGGAGTCAGGTAAAGTGGTCTAGTATTCCCATCTCTTTAAGAATTTTCCACAATTTGTTGTGCTCCACACATAAGTGGTGGCCTTCAATAATTACTTCTGTTCTTCATGTTCATTTTTTTTTTCTTATGAAAAGCTCAAAGGTTTTTCTTTTAATGCAGGGTGCTTGGTCTCCACATGGCAAAGCAATTTTGAAGGTTTCATGGCTTTATTGGATAGCCAGTCAACCACATATTATATATATAAGCAGGCTTGGAGAATGTGAATCCATTATTGCAAGGAACCAATAATTTAGGTAGGACTCTTTGTATTTTCTTTTAAATGCAGCTTTCTTTTTGTTTGCAGTCTTAGAGCCTTCTGTTGTCTCATCCTTAGGCCTTTCCCCCTTTTCAAAGAAGCTCTCCAGTAATGTTTGTTTTATACTCACTTTGGTTAGGATTAGCTTGTGGGCTTACCAAAACTGTGACTGAGACAAGTACACAGTGCAAGAAAGATGCATGGATGGAAGTGGTAAATAAAATAATGGGCAAGCCATTTGCAGACTAAAATAAGTGTTGGATTCTGACCTAAACCCTGCCACCAGATGCAGCTGTACAATAGAAGTACATCAGCTCACTTGCCACTATACAGCCTTTCACCAAATGCAGCTTAGCTGTCACTTTCCACTCAATGATAGTTTTGATATGAGTCTGTAATTAATTGATTTACTATGGCATCTGAGCAGTCAAACCTCCCTGCTAATGATAATCTGTATTTACAGCCACTTCCCAATCCTAGCATCACCACCTCAACTCTATCTCAGATCATCAGGCATTAGATTCTCATAAGGAGCATGCAACCTAGATCCCTCACATGGGCAGTTCACAGTAGAATTTGCACTCCTATGAGAATCTAGTGCAGCCACTGATATGACAGAAGGTGGAGCTCAAACAGTAATATGAGGGATGAGGAGCAGCTATAAATACAAATGAAGCTTCACTCGCTGGCCTGCTACTCACAGACTTTGGCCTTCCAAAGTCTGATTCCTAATGGTACCAGTCCATGGTCCAGGGTTTGGTATCCCACCCTTAAGTAGGACAGCCCCCACTTAAGGGATTTATTTTCCAGTACAGGAAATTCTCAAAATCCCATATGCATTTTACAGCCCATACTAAACTCACTTCCTACTTTACTAATTTCTTTACAGCAGCCTTCCACATATTGAGTATGACATTTTTGTCTTGAATTATTAAAGTACTGACTTTACAAAAATTCAATTATTTAACATTTACAGCTACATAAGAGCTAGGTCCCATTAATATCCTCATTTTACAATTGAATAAATAGGCACAGGGAAGTCAAGTAACTTGCCCAAGTTCTGCAGCTACCAAAGTCATGCTGCTATGTCCACTGGCTTGTTTTATGTCATTTTTAATACTGAACCATGAAGATGCCCTATAAAATAGCAATTATATTTATCTATAAGCCACAGACTCAAGAATATAGTGCACAGCTAAGACAAAAAAAAAAAAAGAACAGAATATATGGGTTTTCCAGGGTCCTGAAAAGCTGAAAATGGACATATAATAATATGCCCAAGTCTTTAAAACACTGGAGACCCCAGAATGGGGACATGGCCTTGTTGCTCCTGAGGCTGGCTGGAAAATTAGGAAGGACCTGAATGCCACAGACAGTTCTTGTTTGGGGCACTGTTTGTTTGCTGCAAGTTTCCCCAGGGCAGTATACAGGTCACATGTGTTAAAGAGCTTGGTGCTGAGAGCACTGCACTTGGCCTATGGCAGGATCCTCCAGGTTTGGCATGAAGAGAAGGAACTTGGGGTAGCAAGATCAACTACACTGCATGCACCCCTGCACTGAGTGGTCACTTAATTTCTGATGTGATTCTATGTCCTTAGAAACAATTTATCTTTAAAATGATGAGGGGTGATCTTTTCCCAAAAATTGATAGCCCACCAGAGATGTCATAATGAAGGTTAAAAGAAAAGCAAATACCTTAAGTCCCCAGTTAGAACCTTTTTACTCTTATTTGACATAAGTCTAACAAACATGAAAGCGAAAGTGAAGTCGCTCAGTCGTGTCCGACTCTTTGCGATCCATGGACTGTAGCCCACCAAGTTCCTCCGTCCATGGGATTCTCCAGGCAAGAATACTGGAGAGGAGTGCCATTTCCTTCTCCAGGGGATCTTCCCTACCCAGGGATCGAACCCAGGTCTCCCACATTGCAGGCAGACGCTTTAACCTCTGCACCACCAGGGAAGCCCCAACAAACATAGAAGAGAGAAGAAACAGAGCATATGCAAGGCCACACACAGCAAGAGAAAGGATCCCTGAAACCTGACAAGCAGGGAGTAAGGACTCAAAGACTATAATTCAGTTTTGCTGTTATTCAGTCACTAAGTCATGTTTGACTCTTTGTGACCTCATGATCTGCAGCATGTCAAGCTTCCCTATCTTTCACTATCTCCCAGAGTTTGCTCAAGTTCATGTCCATTGAGTCGTTGATGCCATCCAACTACCTCATCCTCTGTCTCCCCCTTCTCCTCTTGCCCTCAGTCTTCCCCAGGATCAGGGTCTTTTCCAACAAGTTGGCTGTTCCTATCAGGTGGCCAAAGTAATGGCACTTTCACTTCAACATCAGTGCTTCCAATGAGTATTAGGGTTGATTTCCTTTAGGGTTGACTGGCTTCAACTCCTTGCAGTCCAAAGGATTTTCAAGAGTCATGTTCAACACCACAATTCGAAAGCATGAATTCTTTGGTGCTTAGCCTTCTTTATAAAGTCCAACTCCACACAGTTGACTATAGGAAAAGACATAGCTTTGTCTATGTCTTTGTCAGCAAAGTGATGTCTCTGCTTTTTAATACACTGTCTAGTTTGTCATATCTTTACTTCCAGGGAACAAATGTCTTTTAATTTCACGGGTACAGTCACCATCTGCAGTGATTTTTAGAGCCCAAGAAAATAAACTCTGTCACTGTTTCCACTTTTTCCCCATCAATTGCCATGACATTATGGGACCAAATGCCATGATCTTGGTTCTTTGAATGTTGAGTTTTAAGGCAACTTTTCCACTCTCTTCTTTCACTCTTTCCAAGACGCTCTTCATTTTCTGCCATTTTCTGTCATTAGAGTGGTATTATCTGCATATTTGAGGTTGCTGATATTTCTCCCAACAATCTTGATTCCAGCTTGTGATTCATCCAGCCTGACATTTCACATGATGTTCCCGACACATTAGTTAAATAAGCAGGGTAACAATACACAGCCCTGACATACTCCTTTCCCAATTTTGAACCAGTCTGTTGTTCCATGTCCAGTTCTAACTGTTGCTTCCTTACCTGCATACAGGTTTCTCAGGAGGCAGGTAAGGGGGTCTGGTTTTCCCATCTCTTTAAGAATTTTCCACAGTTTGTTGTGATCCACATAGTCAAAGGCTTTAGCATAGTCAATGAGGCAGAATTAGATTTTTTTTTTGTAATTCTCTTGCTTATTCTATGATCCAGTGGATGTTGGCATTTAGATCTCTGGTTCCTCTGCCTTTTCTAAATCCAGCTTGTGCATCTGGATGTTCTCAGTTCAAGTACTGTTGAAGCCTGAGCTTGAACGATTTTGAGCATTACCTTGCTAGTATGTGAAGTGAGCACAATTGCTTGGCAGTTTGAACATTCTTTGGCATTTCCTTTCTTTGGAATTGGAATGAAAACTGACCTTTTCCAGTCCTGTGGCCACTGCTGTGTTTTCCAAATTTGCTGGCATATTGAATGGAGCATTTTAATAGCTTCATCTTCTAGGATTTGAAATAAATCAGCTAGAATTCCATCACTTGCACTAGTTTGTAGTGATGCTTCCTAAGGCCCATTTGACTTTGCACTCCAGGATATCTGGATCTAGGTGAGTGATGACACCATCATGGTTATCTGGGTCATTAAGACCTTTTTGGTATAGTTCTTCTGTGTATTCTTGCTACCTCTTCCTAATCTCTTCTGCGTCTCTCAGGTCCTTGCCATTTCTCTCCTTTATTGTGTCCATCTTTGTATGAAATTTTCCCTTGCTATTTCCAATTTTCTTGAAGAGATTTCTAGTCTTTCCCATTCTATTGTTTTCCTCTATTTCTTTGCATTGTTCATTTAAGAAGGCTTTCTTATTCCTCCTTGCTTTTCTCTGAAACTCTGCATTCAGTTTGGTATATTTTTTTCCTTTGTTCTTTGCCTTTCACCTCTCTTCTTTTCTCATTTATTTGTAAGTTCCCCTCAGACAACCACTTTACCTTGTTGCATTTCTTTTTTGGGGGGATGGTTTTGATCAACACTTCCCATACAATGTTACGAATCTTTGTCCATAGTTCTTCAGGCACTCTGTCTACCAGATCTAATCCTTGAATCTATTTGCCACCTCCACTGTATAATCATAAGAAATTTGATTTAGGTCATATCTGAATGGTTTAGTGTTTTTCCCTACTTTCTTCAGTTTAAGACTGAATTTTTCAATGAGGTCATGATCTGAGCCACAGTCAGCTCCAGGGCTTGTTTTTGCTTTTAGTCATACTTTTTTATTTTCCATATTTCTGGTGATCTGCTGCCTAGGACTTTGTTGGACCTCCCAGTGCTAGTCAATTCCTAGAAACAGCAGACAACTCACTTGAGAACATGTCATTCATATCAAACTAACCAACCCAGAACCCAAGCCCCAGCTACCTCCTTTATCAAGCTCTCACACTCATGCCACTTTCCACCTGCTCTATTCACCCCAGGGCCAGGTGCCAGGCCACCAAGGAGATCTCCTACACTCTAGAACCTGCTAAAATTATTCAAATTAGCCAAGCCTAAGCCTATTTACCCTGCCTCATTTATTCCTTCCCATGGAGACTACAGTAAAAGTTCTTGCCCAAGTTTTCCACTTCTGTGCCCTGGCCAGCACTGGTGCTTCCCCATGTGGCCCTGCATGACATGACATGCATCCTGTTTCTAGGTATCTGTGAGTTAAAAACTTCTTACTTCATGACCATCATTTCCATTTTCACATGTCTTACAACCCCTGATTAAAACAAATATCAGCCACTCTTGAAACATCATATTACATCATAGTATATAACATGAAATTCATAGTGACAAGCCTAAGTCATCAAGAAAATGATTAAATCCTGGTAGAATCTAAGTGACAAAACACAAATATACATATAATCCATTCTACATAAACAGAATAACATTTCTTTCTGTTTTGTTTTTTTGCTTTGATGCTTTCTTTGTATAAGTGTTACAGACTCATAGCAAAAATATAGAGAGAGAGGCAGACAGATAATAGATCATTAAACAGTAAAAAAAAGACATACAGCATGTTAAATGAAAAATAGTAGTTCTCTTCTACCTTCTTGCCCCATTTTTGCCATTGACAGTGTTTTGTATATCGTTTCAAGTATTATCATATGAAGATTCACATTTCCACTTATTTTTATTTATACCAAATCAGATGGTACTAGACACATTGTTCTGTAACTTGCTTTAGTTTACTTTGCATAATTCTTATTTCTCTTTCTTCTTGTTTTAATCTAAGCTGCAAAGATCTACATTTTAGAAAGTGATTTAAAAGTTTTAAAAGTCATGAAACTGACATGCAGAGAGCAAGATATTGTACAGCACAGAGTACAGAAAACCTCTTTATTCTTTTCTATGCCAATTTCAGCAGCTGTATATTAAGTGGGGTCTAGCCTTACACTGTCCCATGCAGTAGCCATTAATCACGTGACTATTTATATCTAATTTACATTAAATTAAATTAAAAATTTAGTTCTTCAGTTGCACTAGCCACATTTCAAGGGTTGAATGGCCACATGTGGCTAGTGGCTGCCATATTAAACAAGGCAGATACAGGAAAAACATATTCTTTTTTAATTATTTTTATTGAAGTATAGTTGAATTACAATGTTGTGTTAATCACAGCTGTGCTGCAAACTGACTCCATTATACATAACATATACATTCCTTTTCATATTCTTTTCTATTATGATTAATCACAGGACATTGAATACAGTTCCCTGTGCTATCCAGTAGGATCTTGTTGTTTATCCATTCTATTTATACCAGTTTTCTTCTGGGAATCCCAAACTCCCAATCCAACCTTCTCCCACTCTCTTCCCCCTTGGCAATCAGCAGACTATTCTCTATGTCCCTGATTTTGTCTTTCATAAATAGGTTTGTTTGTGTGATATTTTAGATTTCACATGTAAGTGATATCATATGGCATTCATCTTTGTCTTTCTGACTTACTCCACTTAGTATAATAATCTCTAGTTGCAATCTATGTGGCTGCAAGTGACACTATTTTGTTCTTTTTATAGTTGAGTAGTATTCCACTGTATCTATGTACCATATCTTCTTTATCCATTCATCTGTCAATGGACATTTAGGTTGTTTACATGTCTCGACTATTGCGAATAGTGCTGCTATGAACATAAGGGTGCATGTATCTTTCTGAATTATAGTTTTGTCTGGATATATGCCCAGAAATGAGACTGCTGGACTATGGTAATTCTATTTTTCATTTTCTAAGGAACTTCTGTACTGTTCTCCATAGTGGCTGCACCAACTTATGTTACTACATAAGTCTACATGTAAAATGTTCCCTCTTCTTCTCCACACCCTCTCAAGCACTTGTTATTTGAGGATTTTTTTAACGATGGCATTCTGCCCAACATGAGGTGATACTTCATTGTAGTAGTGATTGTAGTACTTCATTGTAGTTTTGACTTGCATTTCTCTAATAGATAACAATGTTGAGCATCTTTTCACGTGCCTATTGGTCACTTGCATTTAGAAAGAACATTTACATCATGGCAAAAACTTCTATTGGATATCCTTGGTATAACTTTTATGCATTTAGAGAGAGCTATATACAGAATATTGAAAATAGACGAGCTGAGAAGCCAAATGAGGCCAAAGAAGCAGCAACCAGTACTAAAGACAGCAGGAAGTTGCTCTGCCCCAAGACAAGAGGGATCTTAGGAAAATGTTTTATTTCCAGTACCCTATGACTGAGTGATCTGACAGAAATTGAGTCCATGGAGAAGACACAGCCACTCTTAGAGATGCTGCTCAAAGACTAGAGAAGAGAGAAAAATAGACCTTCCTCCAACCACTTTCCCACCTCCTTCAATTATTTCCAACTGGCCCCATTCAGCATGAAGGTAGCAGTCAGAGGATCCTGGGAAAAGCAGCCTACAGGATAAGGGGGGGGCGGGATATGTACAACATGCAGGGCACCTAGAGGAGAGGTAGATCCTGGTTAATCAGGAGAATGGCAGGCACTCTGAGGAAGCAAAGGCCTCATCAATGGAACTAGGATGATACCCAAGGAACAGACCCTGAAGGCCCGTGGAGGCAGCCTAAACACCTGTTGGTGGGTCTTATGAAAAATGTCATGATCAGATTTGTATTTTAGGAAGATGATTGGCTAGGCCAGCAGTACTCCAGATGTGGCTTCTGGACCATCAACATCTACATCACCTGGAAGCTAATTAGAAATGCACATTCTCAACCCAGGCCTGGGTCAGAGTTCTGAGGGTGGAGCCCTGCAGGCTGTGCATTAAGTAGTCCTCCAGATGACTCTGACTCCTGCTGGAGTTTGAGAACCCCTGCTCTAGTCTGGAGGTGGTAAGACTAAAGGAGATCTAAGTGAGAGATGATGAGGGTCCGGTTAGGACTAGGACATGGAGAGGGTACTTGAGAGCAATGAGAAGAGGGACTGGCAGGCCTGGTGATGAGACAGACGTGGCAACAGGACAAGAGAAATCCATCAGGAACAAGCAGAGGCTGCCCACGTGAGGAGGTTCATGGGATACCAGACAGAAGCCTTGTGAACTAAAATACATTTAAGCACTAAACAGCTACTGAGGCGCCATGCCAAGAAACTGCAGAGAAGGCGTGGCCTCTGCCATCTAGAACCTGACAGCTGGCACTGATTCTGCAGCCGAACGCTGATGCCTTAACTCCCTCCATTAGATTAAAGAAAGCATCTGCCTTCCCTAAATATACAGAAGGTCCTCACAGGGCCCCCCACAGAATCTGCATCCTTGCTGAGCACCAGCATCTAGAAGAGGACAACATCGACACCGCACATCCCGGGAATCCCTCAGGGAGGGATTGCACCTCTCTCTTTTCTTTACCCCAAACAGGGAGTGCAGGGTTTAGACCAGCCCCATTCAACTGAAATGTCAGGCAAGCCACACAGGTAAGTTTAAATTTTCTAGTAACCTCATTAACAAACAATTAACAAGATATCTTACATTCTTTTTTCTTTCATATTAAGTCCTCAAAATTGTATGTGCTGCTCACACTCACAGCACATTCTGGCTTCAACTCCCCCTATTTCTAGTGCTCAGCAGCCACATGAATCTGGTGGCTCCCATGTTGGGAAGTGCAAGTTTAGAAGATAGTAATTGCTTGTTTGGGCTTTCCTGAATAAATAGAATAAATGTGGGCACTCTTTCCCACAGGTCTGTGACAAGCAGTGATGCCATCTGGTTGCCATTGTTCTGTGGGAGAGGAAATAGGGGACGATTGGAGGTGAGGGAAGGGAAATAAAAAGAATTTGAAAATCTAAGTTGGCAGGGAGTGAAAATATCCCAGAAAGAGAGACAAATGTGGGTAAGAGGGTAAGAAACCCATTAAAATATGGACCCCAGCCTCCATTGTCCTTCGCATCAAGGAAAATGTACCCCAGCAGCACTGCCGTTTCTACCATGAGAATCTCCCCGATGCTGAGTCTGCATAGTTTACATTTATTTAGCATGGAGTGAATAATGCAGGCCCAGCTTTTCTGCTTTTATTGTGTGACCTTGGAAAAGTTACTTAGTATCTCTGTTCCTCTGTTTCCTTGTCTATAAAATGGACTTCATAATAATATCTTCCTTAGAGAACTGTCATGAAAATTAAACAAAACTATGGAAACAAAGCTCTTAATGTTGTAGCAAGCCACATGGGAAACATTTTTTAAATGTAAACCATTATGATTATTTTTGTTAAAATGGAAAAATCCAATTCTTTGATACTTTTCAGTATCTAACAAAATAACCAGAAGTCTTATTATCATTGATAGAATAATTTTTTGATATATATAATAGCTTTTAGTTTTTAAAAGACTCTATTTGAGAACAGAGAGAGAACATGGAGGTTGAGGGGGAGATCTCAGACTGGAGCTCGGGACTCACCACCACCTTTCAATCTCAGATGGGCCGGGCAGGGAGAGAAACCACACAAGTGCCACAGCACAACAGACACCCCATGGAAAGAGTGAGGAAACCAATACCAGCAAGCAAAACCTCAGGCTGGTCTGTGAGGGCTACTCTGCTAGGAACTCAGGCAGGAGGCGAAGCCACTCAGTGTGCATGGGAACTGGACCCTCATACCCTGCTCACAGGCAGTGGTTTCCCAGCCTCCTCTCTGCCTAGGCTTGGCTGCTATCTCCTGTCTCCATTCCTCAGGGTAGACCCACACCTGTGGCTTTATTTGTATTGCAGGGTACGCCTATATCCCATCACACAAGCCTCAGGGCTCTACCCAATTAAAAAGCAGTTCCCAGCCCCTTGTAAAGCTGGGAACACCTAGCTTCCCATCCTGCCCAGGAGACACGTCTCAGCCACCACCATGAGTGTGGCTGTGTGTTTCTGTGCAGCTAGGAAGTGGCTGTGCTGACCATGGTTGACCTCACCCTTGCTTAGCAACTCTTCCTTCTCAACTCTTACCAATGGAGACTCCAAGGAGACAGTTAGGAAGTGCCATGCTTTCTCCATTCCACCATATTGCCCTGATACTAAGAATTCTAGGGGATGGTGCTGAAGTTAAGGAGAGCAGCTTCAAAAAACTGGAATCAACCTCCTCATACTAGACCATGTATAACCTGGTGAAATTTGCTGCCACACCTTCCCTGGGACTGTAGATAGGAACCTGGCTTCTAGAATGGAGACACTTCCACAGGAAAGGGAGCCGACGCCCATATCCAAGTCACAGCACCAGGAAAACAGCATCCTCCCCACAAGTTCTCCCTTAGAGGGAACAAAGCTGGGTATTTTGGCTGCCCAATACCATGTTCCCCCAGAGCTGTATAACTAACCAACAGAAATCCAAGTACCTTCCAAGCTGAGATCAGACAGAACTAAGCATTGTTTTATTTTACTCTATAATTTTTCTACCACTTGACTTCACTGACTTCAAATCTTAACAGATCTAGGGTTAGGGACAGAATAAATCCCAGAGAACAGAAGTTTCCTGAAAATTTACCTTCATTTCCTCCTACATGGTCAGCAAAGGCTGATAAGTATGTCCATTGAACAGAAATTCAACATAGCAAAACAAGTAGGTTTAACAATGAAGCACCAGAATGGGTCTTTTTCTATATAAAATACTTAATGATTATTTTAACCACATTGTCCCACCAAATCTTTGGGTCAAGCAACCATCATCATCAATTTGTTTCTCTTCATTAAGCAGTTCTTATGGGTCAGGAAAATAAAGAGCCTCCTCCCAACTCTCAGCCCCACCATATTTCCCAGAGCAATCTTTCAAGAGACAAACTGAATGGCCAACGTGTCCCTGTCAGGACCAAGTACTGATTTCATGCCTAGTGCTGAGCCAGCGGCTTAGAATCATAGATGGTGAGTTCTCTTAAGGAACTCACAGTGGAGTGGTAAAGGTTGATACATTCACACGATAAACAGAGATAAAAACATCTGTGGAGATGTGTACAAGATAAAGCAAGGGAATGAAGAAGCCACCTCTGAGTGAGATTACCGAAGGACTATTTCAAAGAGAAGGTAAAGTTTTTTTTGTCGTTAAATTGTGCTGAAGTTCACTGGGTGAACAAAAGTGAAGTGTAAATCCCACACTGATGCCACAGAACATATGCAACAGCATGTAGCTCAAGATGGGTGTGGGATGGGTAAGCCAGGGCTGGGTGATAAATGGCTGAGCCGTTGGAAGGTTTGAAGCTGGGAAGTAACAGGATCAGGTATGCCTCCTGAAATCTTATCTCTGGTGACACTGGGAAGACTGGTTATGGGGAGATAGATTAAAATGGAGACATCCTTTACAATGCCACTGAAATCAACTAAGTGGGATTCTACAGATTTGAACCTACTTCTAGAATTAGTGCCATGCTGAGCTCAGTCGCTTCAGTCGTGTCTTACTCCTTGCAACTCCATGGACGGTAGGGATTTTCCCGGCAAGAAAAAGAGTTGGTTGCCATGCCCTTCTCCAGAGGATCTTCCCAACCCAGAGACTGAATCCACATCTCTTGCGTCTCTTGCATTGCAGGTGGGTTCTTTACTGCTGACTCACCAAGGAACCCTAAGAGGAGAAAATTCAAGGGTTATGTAGGAAGTAGAGCCAAAGCTCTTAGTAGCCCACTAAGAAGAGGCAGGCTCCCTGAAGGACTGCTGAATTAGCTGCTACCTTAGTCTGCTGCTGCTGCTAAGTCGCTTCAGTCATGTCCTACTCTGTGCGACCCCGTAGATGGCAGCCCACCAGGCTCCCCTGTCCCTGGGATTCTCCAGGCAAGAACACTGGAGTGGGTTGCCATTTCCTTCTCCAATGCATGAAAGCGAAAATTGAAAGTGAAGTTGTTCAGTCGTGTCTGACTCTTTGCAACCCTATGGACTGCAGCCTACCAAGCTCCTCTGTCCATGGGATTTTCCAGGCAAGAGTACTGGAGTGACCTTAGTCTGGATTACTCCAATGCCAGATCCCAGATCCCAGTATATAAGAATTTGGGTGTAGGTAGTTTATGTGAGAAGTGATGGCAGCAAGGACTGGGAAGGCGAAAGAAGAAATTAGGAGAAGCTGTTACAGATGGCAGACTGCTACAGGCTGTAGGGCTCAGTCCCCTGGGCACCCTCTCAGACACTGTGCAGAATATAGCTCAGGGTTGACCTAGATAGTGAGGAAGCCTGGGTCCATATCCACCAGCTCTCATCCCTCAACAATTGAGGACCAATCCTAATTCCCCTGCTAAGCCCCAAGCCAGGATGAGTCAGCCCCCAGGTCAAAGAAAGCTTCAGGCAGAGAATACAAGTTCTTGCAGTCAGAAGTGATGAGTGTGGCAGAAAGTGTCCACCAAAGTTGCCCACAACCACTAGGGTGGGTGGAGTTGGTAAAGACAGCACAGCACAGTCCGCTAGGTGTCTAGAAGGTCATAGACTCAGATGGTCTAGCAAGGCACTAGTAAATAACTTCTGAGATATCATGTCACTTTCACCCCTTAACAAAAATTTAAGTGAGCTCTGCTGCTAAGTTGCTTCAGTCATGTCCTACTCTGTGTGACCCCATAGACGGCAGCCCACCAGGCTCCCCGTCCCTGGGATTCTCCAGGCAAGAACACTGGAGTGGGTTGCCATTTCCTTCTCTAATAAACACGAATTAAGAAAGTCATATTAACAGCCTGGATGGGAGGGGAATTTGGGAGAGAATGAATGTATGTATCAATATGTATATATAGCTGAGTCCCTTCGCTGTTCACCTGAAACTGTCACAATGCTGTTAGTCTTCTATATCGCAATACAAAATTTTTAAAATTGTTTTTCTTAGAAAAGAAAACCACATTAAGAAAGCTTACTAGGTGAGCTTCATACGGTCATCTTGTGTTAGAGTATTAGTGTGTATATTTGAGTATGTGCCATCTTGTATTAGAGTGTGTGTCATGGCTACAAAGTCTTCAAGAAATACGTCTAGAATGATGGACTGATAATAGAAGCATCAAGACTACAACCGTAATACTACACATAACTACTTATGATTAGGAGAGTAGATGAGAAATTTGGTGTAGGATCTGAGAATGTCAGTAATGTAAGAAGCTTCCAAATTACGAACTGACTCTGGCTAAATGTGGATGTCTCATGATGCCTGGAGGGAGGGTAGCCAAGTATTTCTTGATACTTATCTTTTGAGGCTTGGAACTGTCTGATTTGGTTTCTAGATCAACCACACTCTGGTAATCTTCTGAGGACGTTTTCTTTCTTTCTTTTTTTTTTTTTTTTTTTGCATTCCTATGGATCTCAGTCTCTCTGTTATATTAAAGAAGGAGGCTGCCAAGAGGTCTCAAGGGACCGTCCCCAAAGAAATACATATGAATGTGAACAGGATTTGTAACCCTAGAGAAACCTCCACACACTTTAAACTTATCTTGAGAAAAATCAGACATTTCCTACCCACAGATTTGAATCAGCCTGAACCTAAAGTATTTAATTTCCATATTTAGAGCAATAGTTGCCATTGGTATATAATACAAACCATTCCATGCAGCTGCGATTCAGGCATATACCGATTACTGTTAAACTACCCAGAATTCGAGCTCAATTTCACAAGACAGAAATACGACTTTTTTTTCCTTTTGGTCATAAAAGATCACCCAAGGAAGTAGCATGACAAAATGTTTCCTGATGCTGTTACAGGCATATGGCTGAAACTCAACCTCATGCACATCTGTACAAAAACGTACTGAGCAACCCACAAATAGCCGAGCTTTCTGGCAACATTAACACCCAAGCATCAGCAAGCCTTCTGTCGTTAATTATTTGGGACATCTCCTGCTTTGCTTTTATAACATCCTGAGCTGTTTATCAAAGAGGTCATAACATGAGAAAGTATCTGTGCCATCTTTAATAAAGAAAAAAACTCTGACTGGACAGGGAGAGAAGGAAAAACACTGTTGCAATAGAGCAACAATCAAATTATGTCTATAATGGGCTTTAAATCTTTAGAAGAAAGGATCTACAGTTTAGCAGTACAAAGCAGTATTATTCCTGTTGTTATTAAAATCTGCCCTCTAATCCTTCGCACATATGTAATACATCTCGTCCAAGGATCTCAAAGTTCATTATAAATAAACAAGAGGCTATGCTTTATAAAATCTAGCCAAGGCCACAAAAGAGATGGAATTCTCTGGTCATGAATAAGCCAACACTTTTGGAACAACTCACAAGCTAATGATATAAAGTCTCTTGGTTTCATCAAAGTTTGGGGAAATAATTGGGTTTGGTTTGTAAAAGGCACTCTTTAACTGCTCATAGGCGTAAAGATTAATAAAAGATCTGCTGCCGGAGCATGATGGAGATTAGTTAATTCAGGTGAGTTTTTTTTAACAAATGTATTTAATGTGCGAATAGCTCTGCAAATCATGTAATCCCTTATAAATTCACTGTAATCCAGAGGGCCTAATAACCTTAAAATCAAAACAGAGAAATGTTACTTACTTACCTCCCTGCCACGTGTAGCTTCACTACTATCTTTCCAAATCCCTGCAGAATTAATCTCTTGGGTAATTGCAAATCTGAGTCCCAGTGAACCCAGAGGAAAGTCATCTAAGGCAAGAAAACAGAAAGGTCACAATGTTTGAGGAGCACAAACACTGCAATTAGCTGGTAAAGTTAGACCCTTTACTTATCTAACAAATATTCACCAAAGTCACAGAAGTCAAAGAGAAGTGTTTGAGTGTTGAGTGTTGAGTGTTTGAGGCCTTGTGTTTGACATTGGCTTAATTGACAAAACAGCAAAGGTAGAGATAGGGGAAGGAGAAAAAAGGAACTTTTAACCTAATGAGTGCTACCTGGGGTGATGGTCACTGGGACTTGTAACCCTATATCAGGTTTTCCACTTTGGCCCTTTTGACATTGGAGACCAGATAACTTGTTATTGTGAGGATCTGTGCACAGTAAGATCTTTAGCGGCATCCCTGGCCTCTACCCACCAGATGCCAGGTGGGTACTACTCCCTCCCCTACCCTGTGCCAGTTGTGACAACCAAAGATATCTCTAGACGGTGCCAAGTGTTCCCTGGAGGGCAAAACTGTCCTCTGGCTGAGAAACCACTATCCTAGAGATCTTAGAAAATAATTAATCTTCTTTCACTTATATATTGATATTAACTGGACAACGCTGATTAAAATATTTGCCTGTATCTTCAACCAATACATCTCCAGGTATTTTCAAAATCTGGCATCTAGATCAATCAGTGTCCAAAAGCCATTTATATAAAGATGCATCCTATTTCAAAAAGGCATCTACCCTCATTTCTGTATTTTAAAATCAGTCTCCAAAAGTAGCATTTATATTGAAAATATCAAAACAGAATATTTACTAATATTTTAAGGGACTGCATATAAGATGATAGTAAATCTCCATGATGTCATATGTCAAAGAATGACTCAGAGACATGTAGTTAATTATCTGCATTCCAAACAATTCACTTGTACGTAAAAGACATGGCTATTGGATTGTTGTCAGTGAACAGAGGTAAAAGCAGGACTGGAAAAAAACAGTGGTGAGAAAGAAGAGGAAAAAACAATAAGAACAGTAGACCTTATTTTGTATTTTGGAGGTAAACTAATTAGCTGCCAGTTAGCAATGAGGTCTGTCTGGGCCATCTGCCCTTGAACAGGCCATGTAAGGTACAAGACAAAGTAATTTCAGTTGACGATGGATTCTCCAAGAAACCTTGAGGGTGTTGCTGAGTATGCATGAGAGTCTGCCTGTGACATGTCCGCTGGGTCCTACATCAGGTGAGCAAGAATTCTATTCAGAATAACTCTCACAGGAAGACTGGTTTTAATATAGCAGACTTTTTTTGTTGTTGTTCTAATAGCTGGATAGAAAGGAACTGCTACATAAAACAAGCTTCAGATTCCAAAATCTAGAAATCTTAGACCTGGAGATTTCTCTTCAGACATGGATTTTTTTCTGTTCTAAGTGACAGACAAGCAAGTCCTAGGCTTTTCCTCCTATTCACCACGTTGCAGAAACTGCCAGTCTCAGGTTCACCTGCTCTTCCCTCCTGCACTGGAGAAGATTCTAGACTCTGAAAGTGCCAGTGATAAATGACAGGAGAGAACTTCTTGAAGTGCCACAAACTTGTTGTTTCTGGAAAGGCTATCATCCCTTTCTTGCATCAGGTTGAATTACTCTAGTAAACAAATATCCATTGCTTGGCATACATATCTGTGAGACAAGTTTCTGGCACAAAGTGGTCAGTCAGCCAATGGCAAATATTGCTGGAGTTTTCATTATTGTTGTTGTTGTTATTCAGTCTCTAAGTTGTGTCTAACACTTTGCAACCTCATGGACTATAGCACACCAGATTCCTCTGTCCTCCACTATCTCCCAGAGTTTGCTCAAATTCATGTCCTTTGAGTCAGTGATACTATCTAACCACTTCATCCTCTGCCACCCCCTTATCCTTTTGCCCTCAATCTTTCCCAGCATCAGGCTCTTTTACAATGAGTTGGCTCTTCCCATCTGGTGGCCAAAGTATTGGAGCTTTAACTTCAGCATCAGTCCTTCCAGTGAATATTCAGAGTTGATTTTCTTTAGGATTGACTGGCTTGATTTCATTGCTGTCCAAGAGACACAAGAGTCTCTCCAGCATCACAATTCAAAAGCATCAATTCTTCATTATAGTTAGCATTTATCAAACACTTAGTATGCGCCACGCATTGACCCAAGCACTATGCGTATTCTATTTCATTTACTCTTCACATCAACCTTAAATTTTTATAAGAACTATTTTATCCCCATTTTACAGATGAAGTCTAGAAGGTTATACATTCCTATTGTTGCAAGTTCATATAATTATTTTTAACATTTTAGTAATCTCCATGTTTTTCCTTGGAAATAACTGCCTGTTCTTGACTCTGTCTTTTCTTGATTTCTTGATCTCTGTCTTTGCCTGCCCCACTACCACTCCAATGCCTTTAACCTCTCCTTAAAATGTACTTCAAATTTTTCATTTCTCTGTTGAGTGATGGAGCCCAGAATTAGAAGTAATTGATTCCATTTTTGAGTGTTCATCTAAGCATGGCTCTATTTCTGAGCATACTACCCGCCAGACACTGGAAATCACTCAAATATATAATGAAGACATGATTTTTGCCATTTGAGGTCCTCCCAGAAGGAAACCAAGAAATGCCCAACACAACAATGAGACATGAGCAATGGACCAAGGAATCCAGGAGGAGAGAATGACCCTGCCTAGAACCATAAAGGAAACAGCACATAAACTGAGTTTTGAAAAGGAGAGGGAGAAGGAAGTGTTTTGGTCAAAAGAAATGGTCTCATACAAAAACACTTTTCCTTTGCACTGTATACCCATTTACTTTTGCAATAAATATTTTCACAGAAACCGTGTGCCAGATACAGCAGTAGGTGCTGGGGATGCGATGGTGAACAAGAGAGGCAAGGCTGGGGCTTGTGTGGACCTGATATTCTAATGAAGGACAGTGTGGCTGTTGGTTTCCAAGATGGCCAGCATCAATTCCTTCTCCCTCCTGTATGCACATCATGTTCTTTTTTCCTCCCATTAGCAGCTGGAGCTGTCTCCCCACTGAAATTTGGGCTGAGCCTCTGATTGCTTTGACCAATCAAATGTGGATGAAGTAACATTCTGGGACTTCCAAGCTAAGGCATGAAAGAGGCCTGAAAATTTCCACTTTCTCCTTTTTGGAGTTCTGAATTTCCATGAAAGGTGTACAGGCTCCCATCGGGATGAGAGTCTACTTTGAGGAATACAAGGCACGATACATCTTACTCCACACCACCGTCAGATGCTGCTGCATGAGAGTTATCCCGTTACCCTACTATTGCATAACAGACCACTCCAGAACATTTGAGTGGCTCAAAACGGTAACATTTACTTACTCATACATCTTCAACTTGTGCAGAGCTTGGCATCACTGCCTGATGCTATACATTGTACCACCTGGAGTAAACTTGATTGAGGGCTAAAGGATTCACATACAAGCTTGCTAAGTTGTGTGGCCAGAACTGAGACTTCATATAACCTGGACTTCTTCAGGCTGGGTTCCAAGTGTGAGTGTCCCAAGAAAAACTGTCCCAGGAGAGTGTCCCAGTGGAAGCCATATTACCTTTCATGAACTAGCGTTGAAGTTACATAGAATCTCTTCTGCTATACTCTGTTCTATTAGTATTGAGCAATTCACAATGGCCTACGTAACTCAAGAGGAGGGGACATAACCTCCACCACTTGATCAGAGTGTAGTGTGTAGAATAGGGAATATTGTTGTGGACATTTTTATCTACAGGGTCCAAGTAAGGCCAGTAGAAAAGCTGATGAGCTTAACCATGGCCAATCCATGGAATCATGACATATAATAAAATATATGTTGTTTTAAGCCACTGAGTTTGGAGTTATTTGTAGACAGAGCAAAAAGACCACTAAAGAGCTGAAACATATTTTAAAATTATGCATATATATACATATTTGGATAAAGAAGATCAGATTTTAAAAATACATTTGAATAAACATTTAACAGAGTAATGGGGGAAAATAGAAATTCAGGTCTACTCTAGATTGGATGTCAAAGGTGGCCTTTCTTTTTTTTTTTTTTTTTGCTATAGATTGAAATTTTACATTGAGAATGGATAATTTCAAAAATAATATTTTTAAATGTAAGTATATGGAATAAGATTAATATAGAAGAGGAAAAAATATTCCAACCTAAAATAGAATTTGCAAAGAAATTTATATAGGATAAATAACCTCTTTCCCAAAAGTCCCAAAGAATTTCCAAGCTCTGAGCTAATAAAGCAGGGGGTGGGGTTGGGTTTTGGAACAATTCTACAGGAGTTTAAATAAAGTTTGGCCAATGTGGGTGAGTCAGGCTCTCAAGGAGACTTTTAAGATCATCACATAAGGCAGAAGTTGCCTGGAGTCATTATCACCTTGAAAATATCTTCAATCACCATGGAGTCTACAAGTTGATAGATTTTCCTCCAGCACTGGGACAGATCATAGCTTTCACTGGAGCACCAGATAGTTTATGACATGCATCAAGAGCATACAGAAAATAAAAGATATTTTTAAAGGTTAGAATCACACTCAGTCTGATAAGATGCTCAACCTGAGTGGCATGTTGGAACCAAAACAGATTCACACCTGCTCTTGTTCTTCACCACTGAATAGATTGGAAATTTCATCACTGTAATGCTTTTGTTTCCTTTTCTCTCTCTCTCTCCTCCACCCCAACCCCCAACCGCCCCCCACCTCTGGATCAGTTCAGTCGCTCAGTCATGTTCAACTCTTTGTGACCCCATGAACTGCAGCACGCCAGGCCTCCCTGTGCATCACCAACTCCCGGAGTCCACCCAAACCCATGTCCACTGAATCGGTGATGCCATCCAACCATCTCATCCTCTGTCGTCCCCTTCTCCTCCTGCCCTCAATCTTTCCCAACATTAGGGTCTTTTCAAATGAGTTAACTCTTCACATCAGGTGGCCAAAGTATTGGAGTTTCAGCTTCAACATCAGTCTTTCCAATGAACATCCAGGACTGATCTCCTATAGGATGGACTGGTTGGATTTCCTTGCAGTCCAAGGGACTCTCAAGAGTCCTCTCCAACACCACAGTTCAAAAGCATCAATTCTTCTGCCCTCAACTTTCTTTATAGTCGAACTCTCACATCCATACATGATCACTGGAAAAAACATAGCCTTGACTAAACAGACCTTTGTTGGCAAAGTAATGTCTCTGCTTTTTAATATGCTGTCTAGATTGGTCATAACTTTCCTTCCAATGAGTAAGCATCTTTTATAGTTGATGTCAAAACACCCAAATGAACATATGTCCTGACCCTCTGTGTACAGAGCTGCTTTCAGTTGCTTTTGCTTCCAGGTCAATCACAACTGTGGGAGAAGAGTATTGGGGAAAGGCTCCAGAGCATTACTTAGGTCCAAAGAGGGAAGTCCCTAACTCCACAGTAAGCATGAAGAAAAAAGCAAAAGGCAGAAATGAATAGAAAATAAAAACATCATCCATGCCTAGAGCAAACCGATTTCAGCTTTGCATAACTTAGGGTGCCCCAACCCTGTTTGTCATACAAATGGGTGGACCATAGATCCATGTATCTAGTGCAGACACCAGAGTTTACCAAAGTGAAAAACAGTGATTATAAGCAGAGAAATAGTAGAGCACACGGAGTCTTTGAGCCTCTCATTAACCCATGCTTACGCTGAGCATGGATAAAATGTGTGAACATGGCCAAAATTCCAGTCATAGGACTCTAACCCATGATAGTATATGTTTTTATAGCATCAGGAAAAGGGAATGGCTATGAAAAATACGTTACTTTGAAATATTCTGGCCAGGGAAGAGACACTGTTAGAAGCAATTTTGGAAGCTGAGTGCCTGCTATCAGCCTGCTAAGCTAACTCAGGCCTGCTGAATCAGTTCTTTGCTAAACTATCAGAAGGAAATCAGACTCCAGGTTTATCCAGATTTCCCTCTCCTCACTGCTTTCTGTTCATGCAAGTTAAAAAGAAACATGCCTGTTGTAGAAAGAGACCTCCAGATAGTACATGTGCCTCACTTTAGTAAACAATCTAATCCTCCTTTTATGAACAGGTGGTCACTATCACCAAATATTTGAAGATACAAAGGCACAATCAATACAAGGAGAAATCAACAATACAAGAAATAGATGATAATATTTTAAGTTCTAATTATGAGAAGACAGTGGACCCATAAGAATAGGCATTCAGAGAACAACAAAGAGCTCTTTGACACTAAAAACCTGATTCCCAAAATAATATATTGAATAGAAGGGCTGAATAATAAA
>SJYQ01095247.1:1461705-1481499 GCA_006410935.1 Redunca redunca
ATAAAATGACTAAAAATCAACCAATATTGTGCTAGATGATAAATCTCCTAATAAAGCACAGAAAGGAAGAGACAGAGAAAAAACAAGAAAGGAAGAGAGAGAGGGAGAGGAAAAGAAGGAAAGAAACCGATTAGATTGAAAATACAAAAATACAATTTTAAAAACATGGAAGAGAATCCCAGGATGCCAAGGTTCATCTGGTAGGCATTCAAGAAACAGATAAAAGAGAGAATGGAGGACAAAAAGAATAACCAAAGAAATAATAGGAAAAAAATTCCTGAGCTAAAGGACTTGAGTCTTCAGTCTGAAATAGACCATCAAAGCATAAGCAGAAATAATTTTAAGTCACATGCAGAGGTACAGATTGGCAAAAATATTTATATTAAAAACTAAACTGAAAATCCCAAAAGTAAAAAAGTACCTTATAAACAAAAGAGCAAATGCAGAATTGACATCTGATTTCTCATTGACAGGAGGTGCTACTAGACAATGGAGAATTGTTTTCATATTTCTGAAGGAAAATTATTTAGAACTGAGAATTCTACTCCCAGGAGAAACATCATTAATGTGTGAGAACAAAATTAAAGCTTTAGATAGGTAAGGGATCAAAATATTCAATATTCATATATCTTCTTTGAAAAATGATCCAAGTATATCCCAAAGTGAAATGAAATAATAAATCCAAGAAAGAGAAAGACATGGGACACCTGGAATAGTAGTGAATAAGATATGCAACAAAACTTACAATTGAATCTAAACAATTGCTGGTAATATGCATAGGACACTTAAAACACTATTAAAAATAAAATATTAGATAACAAAGACACAATATAAGATATAATAACAATCCCATATTTATTTCCAATAAACCAAAAGGGAGAAGGAGGTTAAGTATAAATTTGCTAAAGACCTTGCCTTGCTCAGGTTATAAACAATAAATATCGATTAATGTTTGATTTTGTCATCAGTATAAATGTAAAACTAACAAATATAAAAATACAATAACCATTCCTTTTTCCTCTCTCATGGTTTGGGGGATGATTGAGCACAACTAGGCTTGAAGGTTCTTCATCTATACATGTGTTAGTTGATGCTGAGTCTCTGCTGGAACCTCGGCAGGAGCTATCACTCAGAACACCTGCACATGGCCTCGCTATGCACACCAAGCTTCCCTGTAGTATGGTGCTTGGGTTCTGGTGGCAAGCATTCTGAGAGAGAGAAATTGAGAGAGAGAACACCAGACAGAAGATGTGGGACCTGTATCATTTTATCACATTCTATTTGTTAGACCTGGCGTTTATTTAGAAGGGGATTTAGACCTCACTTCTTAATGCAAAAGTGTCAAAGAACTTGAAGACAGATTTCTAAGTTGTTTCAGATGTATTATTTCCAAAAACTTACTACTGTTTTAAGAAGAAAAAGTGCTTTAAATATATATATATATATATATATATAGTCCTATCAAAAGTCAGAGAGAAAGTGAAATAATAAAATTTAAAACTAGTAATCACAAAATAAGATGGCAGTTTTAATGTTTCAAAGATTACAATGAATATGAATGGCTAATTTCTGCTGTTAAAAACAGAGATTCCTAATTAGATTCAAAACTAACAAAACCAGTAGCTATCTACAGACTGTAGGCTGTCTAAAGAGACATAATGTCTCTTTAGAAATATGACAGCAAAAGCGACGAACAGTTTCCCTAGTGGGGCTCAGTGGTGGAGAGTCTGTCTGCCCATGCAGGAGAAATGGGTTCAATCCCAGATCCCGGAAGATCCCGTATGCCACAGAACAACTAAGCCTGTGTGCCGCAACTATCACCCTGTGCTCTAGAGCCCTGGAGTCACAACTATTGAGCCCATGTGCCACAACCACTGAAGTCTATACACCCTATAGCCTATGCTCAGTAACAAGGGAACCCGATACAACGAAAAGCCCACATATTGCAAAAAAGAGTAGCCCCTGCTCACCACAACCAGAGAAATGCCCATGCAGCAATGAAGACCCAGCACAACCAAAAATAATAAATACAATTAAATTTAAAATAAATAAATAAAATTATTTTAAGGTGATGAACAAAGATACATGAAGCAAAGTAAATATCAGACAAAATAGAATGGCAAAAATAACATTAATAGGGAATAAGTTGATAAGCTGCTATAAGTGCTAATAGAATTATCAAGGAAAAACACTCACGATTTTTATGTAAGGACATCATTTTGAAACACATGAGACAAAAATGTTGGAAAGGAGAAAAACAGCCAGCCCCAGAGTGGAAGCCTTTCACATCATCAGAGATTGACAGATCAAGCACAGAAAAATTACTGAATAAGCAATCCTGACTTAGTAGATATGAATATGTACTCCAAAAGATATATATTCTTTTCAAAAATCCAAGAAATATTGTAAAATTGGTCTCATAGTCTCAAAGAAATCATCAATGTGATGTCATATAAAGACAACACAAGAAACTGGAAATTAATATCAAAGAATGAAATAAGGCCATTGCAGCGATTTGGATGGACCTAGAGAGCGTCCATAAACTATGGACTGAGATTCATGACATTGTACTGGAGACACGGATCAAGACTGTCCCCATGGAAAAGAAATGCAAAAAAGCAAAATGGCTGTCTGGGGAGGCCTTACAAAGAGCTGTGAAAAGAAGAGAAGAAAAAAGCAAAGGAGAAAAGGAAAAATATAAGCATCTGAATGCAGAGTTCCAGAGAACAGCAAGAAAAGATAAGAAAGCCTTCCTCAGCGATTAATGCAAAGAAATAGAAGAAAGAAAAGAACAGAAGAGGAAACACTAGAGATCTCTTCAAGAAAATTAGAGATATCAAGGGAACATTTCATGCAAAGATGAGCTCGATAAAGGACAGAAATGGTATGCACCTAAATGAAACAGAAGATATTAAGAAGAGGTGGCAAGAATACACAGAAGAACTGTACAAAAAATATCTTCATGATCAAGATAATCAGGATGGTGTGATCACTCACCTAGAGCCAAACATCCTGGAATGTGAAGTCAAGTGGGCCTTAGACAGCATCACTACGAACAAAGCTAGTGGAGGTGATGGAATTCCAGTTGAGCTATTTCAAATCCTGAATGATGATGCTGTGAAAGTGCTGCATGCAATATACCAGCAAATTTGGAAAACTCAGCAGTGGCCACAGGACTGGAAAAGGTCAGTTTTCATTCCAGTCCCAAAGAAAGGTAATGCCAAAGAATGCTCAAACTACCGCACAATTGCACTCATCTCACGCCCTAGTAAAGTAATGCTCAAAATTCTCCAAGCCAGGCTTCAGCAATACGTGAACTGNCCATTACTTCATGGGAAATAGATGAGGAAACAGTGGAAACAGTGTCAGACTTTATTTTTTTGGGCTCCAAAATCACTGCAGATGGTGATTGCAGCCATGAAATTAAAAGACACTTACACCTTGGAAGGAAAGTTATGACCAACCTGGATATCATATTCAAAAGCAGAGACATTACTTTGCCAACAAAGTTCTGTCTAGTCAAGGCTATGGTTTTTCCAGTGGTCATGTATGGATGTGAGTATTGGACTGTGAAGAAAGCTGAGTGCTGAAGAATTGATTCTTTTGAACTGTGGTGTTGGAGAAGACTCTTGCGAGTCCCTTGGACTGCAAGGAGATCCAACCAGTCCATTCTGAAGGAGATCAGCTCTGGGTGTTCTTTGGAAGGAAAGATGCTAAAGCTGAAACTCCAGTACTTTGGCCACCTCATGCAAAGAGGTAACTATTGGAAAAGACTCTGATGCTGGGAGGAATTGGGGGCAGGAGGAAAAGGGGACGACAGAGGATGAGATGGCTGGATGGCATCACTGACTTGATGGATGTGAGTTTGAGTGAACTCCGGGAGTTGGTGATGGACAGGGAGGCCTGGTGTGCTGCAATTCATGGGGTCGCAAAGAGTCGGACATGACTGAGCGACTGAACTGAACTGAAGTGGGAAACTTTTGGTTGCTAAATTCCAGTTTTTTTTTAATTTAATTTTTATCTTTTTAACACCAACAATACTTTTTATTGAAAGTGTTAGTCACTCAGTTGTGTCTGACTCTGCAACCCCACGGACTGTAGCCCACCAGGCTCCCCTGTCTGTGGACTTCTCCAGGCAAGAATACCGGAGTAGGTAGCCATTCCACTCTCCAGAGGATCTTCCCAACCTGGGGATATTTCCCAGATCTCCTGCACTGCAGGCAGATTCTTTACCATCTGAGCTATATAAATATCTTATTTTGTGTTGGGATATAGCCAATTAATAATGTTGTGATAGTTACAAGTGAATAGTGAAGGGACTCAGCCATACATATTCATGTATTCTCCCTCAAGCTCCCTGCTCCTATTCAGGCTGGTACATAAGGTTGAGCAAAGTTCATGTGCTACACAGTAGGTCTTTGTGGTTATCCATTTTAAATATAGCAGTGTGCACATATTGGTATATGTTACCCTTGGCAACCATGAATTTGTTTTCTAAGTCTGTGAGTTTCTGTTTTGTGAGTAAATTCCTTTGTATCATTTCTTTTTAGATTCCATGTATAAGGGATGTCGTACGATATTTGTTTTTCTCTGTCTAACTTACTTCACTCAGTATGACACACTCTGTGAAAGTGAAAGTTGTTTGTGTCTGACTCTTTGCGACCCCATGGACTATACAGTCCATGCAATTCTCCTGGCCAGAATACTGGAGTCAATAGCCTTTACCTTCCCCAGGGGATCTTCCCAACCAGGATCGAACCTGGGTCTCCCACATTGCAGGCAGATTCTTTACCAGCTGAGCTTCCAGGGAAGCCTATGACACTCTCTCAGTTCAGTTCAGTCCAGTTCAGTCACTCAGTCATGTCCGACTCTTTGTGACACCATGAATTGCAGCATGCCAGGCCTGCCTGTCCATCATCAACGCCTGGAGTTCACTCAAACTCATGTCCATTGAGTCGGTGATGCCATCCATCCATCTCATCCTCTGTCGTCCTCTTCTCCTCCTGCCCTCAATCCCTCCCAGCATCAGGGTCTTTTCCAATGAGTCAACTCTTTGCATGAGGTGGCCAAAGTATTGGAGTTTCAGCTTCAGTATCAGTTCTTCCAATGAACACCTAGGACTGATCTCCTTTAGAATGGACTGGTTGGATCTCCTTGCAGTCCAAGGGACTCTAAAGAGTCTTCTCCAACAACACAGTTCAAAAGCATCAATTCTTCAGCGCTCAGCTTTCTTCACAGTCCAATACTCACATCCATACATGACTACTAGATAAACCATAGCCTTGACTAGACAGAACTTTGTTGGCAAAGTAATGTCTCTGCTTTTGAATATGCTATCTAGGTTGGTCATAACTTTCCTTCCAAGGAGTAAGTGTCTTTTAATTTCATGGCTGCAATCACCATCTGCAGTGATTTTGGAGCCCAAAAAAATAAAGTCTGACACTGTTTCCCCATCTATTTCCCATGAAGTAATGGGACCAGATGCCATGATCTCCGTTTTCTGAATGTTGAGCTTTAAGCCAACTTTTTCACTCTCCTCTTTCACTTTCATCAAGAGGCTTTTTAGTTCCTCTTCACTTTCTGCCATAAGGGTGGTGTCATCTGCATATCTGAGGTGATTGATATTTCTCCCGGCAGTCTTGATTCCAGCTTGTGTTTCTGCCAGCCCAGCATTTCTCATGATGTACTCTGCACATAAATTAAATAAGCAGGGTGACAGTATACAGCCTTGACGTCCTCCTTTTCTTATTTGGAACCAGTCTGTTGTTCCATGTCCAGTTCAAACTGTTGCTTCCTGACGTGCACATAGGTTTCTCAAGAGGCAGGTTAGGTGGTCTGGTATTCCCATCTCTTTCAGAATTTTCCACAGTTTATTGTGATCCACACAGTCAAAGGCTTTGGCATAGTCAATAAAGCAGAAATAGATGTTTTTCTGGAACTCTCTTGCTTTTTCCATGATCCAGCAGATGTTGGCAATTTGATCTCTGGTTCCTCTGCCTTTTCTAAAACCAGCTTGAACATCTGGAAGTTCATGGTTCACGTATTGCTGAAGCCTGGCTTGGAGAATTTTGAGCATTACTTTACTAGGGTGTGAAATGAGTGTAATTGTGCGGTAGTTTGAGCATTCTTTGGCATTACCTTTCTTGGGACTGGAATGAAAACTGACCTTTTCCAGTCCTGTGGCCACTGCTGAGTTTTCCAAATTTGCTGGTATATTGCATGCAGCACTTTCACAGCATCATCGTTCAGGATTTGAAATAGCTCAACTGGAATTCCATCACCTCCACTAGCTTTGTTCATAGTGATGCTGTCTAAGGCCCACTTGACTTCACATTCCAGGATGTCTGGCTCTAGGTGAGTGATCACACCATCATGATTATCTTGGTCGTGAAGATCTTTTTTGTAGAATGTGGTCCACTGGAGAAGGGAAAGGCAGTAATACTGAAGTGGTTTTTAGCCAGGCTGGAGAACCACTGGCTCTTCACTGGAAATTCTATTTATAACCTCAAACTTGCCCATACATCAGAAGCAGCCAAAGAGCTTGTCAAAATGTAGGTCTCTGGGCCCCACTCCCAGAGTCTCTGATCAGGAGTGCTAGAGTGGGTGGGGCCTGAGAATTTGCATCTGAGCAAGTTTCCAGGTAACATGGAGGCTGGGACCGTACTTTGAGAGCCAGTTTTATAGCTTCACTTGAAAGTCATCTGAAGAGTAGGGCTTTTCTGATTACCCTAGCCCACCACTGTTGTATTCCATCCATTTCAAATGTTAGAATCTCATTGGTGGTGATTTAATCACTAATTTGTGTCCAATTCTTGCAGCCTCATGAACAGTAGTAGCCTGCCAGCTCCTCTGTCCATGATATTTCCCAGGCAAGAACACTGGAGTGGGTTGCCATTTTCTTCTCCAAGGGATCTTCCCAATCCAGGGATTGAACCTGCATCTCCTGAATTGCAGGCAGATTCTTTACCACTGAGCCACCAGGGAAGCCCAGCATCTCATTACAGGATATTTATTATGCTTAATTGTTTGCCATCACTTTTCCTCTAAGTACATGAGATGATATTCATAATATAAATGATGATAGTGAACTAACAAAACTTTGTAAATATAGAGAAGTTGCCAAATAACAGCATAAATTTATATGAAATCAAGTGCCACGAATATCAAGTCAGTAAGTGTTTTCATGTTTATAAACAGAATTTCCTGTGATGAGCCAGTGGTTCTCCAGCCTGGCTGCACACTGGCACTATGCGGGGAGTTTTTGATAAGGACTGATGCCTAGAGATTGTGATTTAATTGGTCTGGAGTGTGGTAAAAACCTCGGGAGTTTTGAAACTCCTATCTGCAGCCAAGATTTAGAACCACTGATCTATAACAAGGAAATCAAGTCAGAGATGACTACATCTTTCCCTTACTCTTAAAGGACAATCAAGCTATACATAAGTTTGAATACCAAATCCTGCTTTCTCGTGGATTCAGTGGAAGTTTTGTCTGTTGAGGAAAAACAGATACAGCCCTCCAGGCCCTTCCAGCCACAGTTTCCACAGAAAAGACATTGCTTTACGGTTCGCTGCTGCCCCACCCCCAACACATTTCACAGCAATTATAACAACGGTATGAATTACAACTGATACGCTTTGAATGTTATTCTCCATTTCCCCATATCTTGACATTTGAGATGTAACCAAGAACTTTGTGTCCCCTTGGACTGGCTGAAGGGGGAGATTCTGATTAATGTCCTTTCAACTCCCATAAGAAACACATGGCTTGTATTAGAGACAAGATGAATGAATTGATACATTGGGAACGGCCTGTGCATTAGACAAACATGACTTATTAAAGCCAGGAATGCCCTAATGATTAAATCTATTCATCTATGTGAATCAACTTATCTCCTATGGGAAGAAGTTCTTTAAATGAGCTATGTTCACTAGCAAAACAAAAATCTTCTCCATTACTGAACAGAAATCATCACTCATCCGTATAGCTATGAACACTAGAAATTTAATGAGCTGACAGTACAAAAATAAATTTACCTCATTCTCTGCTCTGATCATTTAAATGTATTGTCATTCAAATGTTTAGCTTAAAATTACAAAAATCCATTGCCAAACTTTGTGTTCTTTACTAATGTTAAACTTGTCAGATAAAATACAAGACACCCAGTTAAATTAGAATCTCAAATAAACAACAAATAACTTTTTTAGAATTTAGTTCTTAATATTGTGTGAGACATATTTACCCTTAAATATGTATTTGTAATTTATCTGAAATTCTAATTTAACTGGGTGTCCTGTATTTTTATTTGCTAAATCTGGTGACACTAACTGTGGACAGCATGCAAGAACTACCTTCTTCTGTTTTAGGGGATTTTGTTTGGTGGCTATTTGGTCAGAAGACATAGTCTTATCATTAAATCAATGTATTAAGTTTCTCTGCTGGTAAAAAACCTCTCTATAGGCAGACAGTACCAACAAGTTAACCTCAGTCTGACATGAATGAAAACCATTTCTAAGTGGTTATAGTTTCTAAAACAGAACTCCATCTACAATAAATGTAATTATTTCACTAAAATTGTTTGCATGTGTTTCTTTTCTGCACTGGGCTGTGTTCCTGTACCATCTTAGTTGCCTTCATCTGTTACTTTACAGACCTTTCTTTGCCCATATCTTTGATTTAAATTTATCATGACACATTTTTAAACAATAGCAGGAAACCTCACTTATGACTTTAATTATAAAATGGTGTTATAAAATTATATCCACATTTTATTTTTGGCAGGCTCAGTCCCCATTGAACATGAATATCTCAAGTTGGCCTCCGCAGTTCTCTTTGGTTGATTTCAGTGCTTACTGTATGTAATTGATATAAAAACACAAGTTTAGGAAGCAGTTATTGGAACTTGTTAAAAGAAGTAGCCACATTCATAAATACTTTCAGTTTGCTATGTAACATGCCAAGAGAATTAAATACATACTTTGGGGAATATGGGAAAAAATTCTGAATTTTTAAAGAAAAACTGATGTATTCTGCTCTTATGTTAACTGTTCAACGGTAAGGTCTATAGCTTTGTTTCTCTTCAAATCCAAACTGTGTCTAATAAGAAAAAAAAAGAAGCAAAGTGAATTGGACAAACATGCATCTCTAAAAATACCTGTTGGTATTTAAATAATTCTCTTGTCTTTTCTTAGTGTAAAGAAATAAAAATATGTCAGTCCTCTAAAAAACCACAAAAAAATCCTAAGAGTCATCTGGAAGCCTCAAGTTTAACGCTGACTGAGTTAATCTCAATAAATTTTAAAAGTAAGAACTTGAAAATTCAAAACTAGTGATTCTTTTCCATGAATGTAGAGTTTCCACATTCCCTTGGCTTGAAGGCAAACGTAGTTTATATCATAAAAGGACTGCTTCATTGTTTGTATTTCTCATATACATACACCCAAAAAAAAAAAAAACCTTTCACTTAGCACAGAGCAACCAAGTAGAAGGGGGAAAAAAAAGAAAGAATTCAATAAATTGTATTTTAATATTAATAAAGTGGGGAGGGGATCTTCACAGGCCTCCAACTTTTATTTTTAAAAACACCTGTTTATGCTTTGATGATTATATGATCTATTAATGCATGTGCTGAAGAGCCTGAGAAATGTATCTCAGAAGAGAATCAATCTGTAACAAGCAAAGCATAAATTCAGTTCAGTGCAGTTCATTTCAGTTCAGTCGCTCAGTTGTGTCCGACTCTTTGCGACCCCATGAATCACAGCACACCAGGCCTCCCTGTCCATCACCAACTCCCGGAGTTCACTCAGACTCACGTCCATCAAGTCAGTGATGCCATCCAGCCATCTTATCCTCTGTTGTCCCTTCTCCTCCTGCCCCGAATCCCTCCCAGCATCAGAGTCTTTTCCAATGAGTCAACTCTTCGCATGAGGTGGCCAAAGTACCGGAGTTTCAGCTTTAGCATCAGTCCTTCCAAAGAACACACAGGACTGATTTCCTTTAGAATGGACTGGTTGGATCTCCTTGCAGTCCAAGGGACTCTCAAGAGTCTTCTCCAACAACACAGTTCAAAAGCATCAATTCTTCGGCACTCAGCTTTCTTCACAGTCCAACTCTCACATCCATACATGACTACTGGAAAAACCATTGCCTTGAATAGACGGACCTTTGTTGGCAAAGTAATGTTTCTGCTTTTGAATATGCCATCTAGGTTGGTCATAACTTTCCTTCCAAGGAGTAAGCGTCTTTTAATTTCATGGCTGCAATCAGCATGAAGTGAAGTGAAATGATGTCGCTCAATTATGTCGGACTCTTTGCGACCCCATAGACTGTAGTCCACCAGGCTCCTCCATCCATGGAATTTTCTAGGCAAGAGTACTGGAGTGGGTTTCCATTTCCTTCTCCAGGGGATCTTCCCGACCCAGGGAATGAACCCGGGTTTCCCACATTGCAGGCAGACGCTTTACCATCTGAGCCACCAGGGAATCCCAATAAATTAGGTTAATATAAACTACAAAGTTTCTATAAGATATGTTTCTAGCTTTCAAGTTGTTCACCACCTAAGTTGAGTGATACAAGCAGGAAATAATAAAGTAGAAGGCAATGGCACCCCACTCCAGTATCTTGCCTGGAAAATCCCATGGATGGCAGATCCCAGTAAGCTGCAGTCCATGGGGTCGCTAAGAGTCAGACATGACTGAGCGACTTCACTTTCAATTTTCACTTTCATGCACTGGAGAAGGAAATGGCAACCCGCTCCAGTGTTCTTGCCTGGAGAATCCCAGGGATGAGGGAGCCTGGTGGGCTGCCGTCTATGGGGTCTCACAGAGTTGGACACGACTGAAGCAACTTAGCAGCAGCAGCAGCAGCAGCAAGTGATGTGATACAAACTCTAAGAACAATAAAGATCAGAAAGGGAGGAGAGCAGTTTTTCATAAATTAAATAACGTTGATATCCATTAGCTATAATTTATCTTTCAGCTATTAATTTTGATAAGTAATTTTTTATATTTTAGAAGAAAAATAACTTTTGAAGACAAATGCATAAAATTTTAATTTTTTTACATTTAATTTACATTCTAGTGAAAATATTAAGGTTTTATATACTAATTACAATTTCATCTAACTTTTTAATTTTTTAAATCAATCTAATGCCAATNTTAGAGTTACTGTTCAATGACTATTTAATTGACACAAGCTGGAATCAAGATTGCCGGGAGAAATATCAATAACCTCAGATATGCAGATGACACCTCCATTACCGCAGAAAGTGAAGAGGAGCTAAAATGCCTCTTGATGAAAGTGAAAGAGGAGAGTGAAAAAGTTGGCTTAAAGCTCAACATTCAGAAACATCATGGCATCTGGTCCCATCACTTCATAGGAAATAGATGGGGAAACAGTGGAAACAGTGTCAGACTTTATTTTGGGGGGCTCGAAAATCACTGCAGATGGTGATTGCGGCCATGAAATTAAAAGACGCTTACTCCTTGGAAGAAAAGTTATGACCAACCTAGATAGCATATTCAAAAGCAGAGACCTTACTTTGCCGACTAAGGTCCGTCTAGTCAAGGCTATGGTTTTTCCTGTGGTCATGCATGGAAGTGAGAGTTTGACTGTGAAGAAGTCTGAGTGCCGAAGAACTGATGCTTTTGAACTGTGGTGTTGGAGAAGACTCTTGAGAGTCCCTTGGACTGCAAGGAGATCCAACCAGTCCGTTCTGAAGGAGATCAGCCCTGGGTGTTCTTTGGAAGGAATGATGCTGAAGCTGAAACTCCGGTACTTTGGCCACCTCATGTGAGGAGTTGACTCATTGGAAAAGACTCTGATGCTGGGAGGGATTGGGGGCAGGAGGAGAAGGGGACGACAGAGGATGATGGCTGGATGGCATCACAGACTCGATGGACGTGAGTCTGAGTGAACTCCGGGAGTTGATGGTGGACAGGGAGGCCTGGCGTGCTGCAATTCATGGAGTCGCAAAGAGTCGGACATAACTGAGCGACTGAACTGAACTGAACTGAAAGTATCTGCATCAAATTTTATATGTTTCACAGCTGGGAGGGCGTCTTATCATCTGTGAAAACACAAAGATGATTTTGGGCATGGAGGAGGCAAGGTGTTTCTGGACTACTTACATTAAAAAATATAACTCTGGGAGAAGGCAAGAGTAGGATGATTTGAGAGAATAGCATTGAAACATGTATATTACCATATGTGAAATAGATGACCAGTCCAAGTTTGATGCATGAAACAGGGCACTCAAAGCCAGTGCATGGGGACAACCCTGAGGGATGGAATGGGGAGGAAGGTGGGAGCAGGGTTCAGGATGGGGGACAAATGTACACTCATGGCTGATACATGTCAGTGTATGGCAAAACCTACTACAATATTGTAAGGTAATTCAGTTCATTTCAGTTCAGTCGCTCAGTTGTGTCCGACTCTTTGAGACCCCATGAATCACAGCACGCCAGGCCTCCCTGTCCATCACCAATTCTTGGAGTTCACTCAGAATTACGTCCATCGAGTTAGTGATGCCATCCAGCCATCTCATCCTGTCGTCCCCTTCTCCTCCTGCCCCCAATCCCTCCCAGCATCAGAGTCTTTTCCAATGAGTCAACTCTTCGCATGAGGTGGCCAAAGTACTGGAGTTTCAGCTTTAGCATCAGTCCTTCCAAAGAACACACAGGACTGATTTCCTTTAGAATGGACTGGTTGGATCTCCTTGCAGTCCAAGGGACTCTCAAGAGTCTTCTCCAACACCACAGTTCAAAAGCATTAATTCTTCGGCACTCAGCTTTCTTCACAGTCCAACTCATACATGACCACAGGAAAAACCATAGCCTTGACTAGACAGACCTTTGTAATGTAATGTAATGTAATGTCTCTACTTTTCAATATGCTATCTAGATTGGTCCTAACCTTTCTTCCAAGGAGTAAGCGTCTTTTAATGGCCGAGAGTGCCAGGCTGCGACAGCACAGGAAAGGCCAAGAGGAGCTACCCCACGTCCGAGGCCAGGGGCGGCGGCCGGGAGGAGCAACCCCACATCCAAGGAGCAGTGGCTACGTGGGTGCAGGAGGGCTTAGAAGAGCCACGTTCGAGGTCAGGAGGGGCGGCAGTGAGGAGATACCCCTCGTCCAAGGTAAGGAGCAGTGGCTGCACTTTGCTGGAGCAGCCGTGAAGAGATACTCCACGTCCAAGGTAAAAGAAACCCAAGTAAGACAGTAGGTGTCACAAGAGGACATCAGAGGGCAGACGCATTGAAACCATAATCATAGAAAACTAGTCAATCTAATCACACTAGGACCACAGCCTTGTCTAACTCAATAAAACTAAGCCATGCCTGTGGGGCCACCCAAGATGGGCAGGTCCTGGTGGAGAGGTCTAACACAATGTGGTCCACTGGAGAAAGGAATGGCGAACCACTTCAGCATTCTTGCCTTGAGAACCCCATGAACAGTATGAAAAGGCAAAATGTAGGTAATTTGCCTCCAATTTAAATAAACTAATTAATTTAAAATATATATTTAGTGAAAAGGCTACTCCTTTTGTTAAAGGAGAACTAGAAAAAAATCAGTTTGGGGGCCTAATAAAGGATCAAGGAACTTGTCTTTTCCCAAAGTTTTGAGTAAAAAAGTAGTATTTTCTCATGAGAAATTAAAATATCAAGCCTGAGAAAACCTAGAGTTCATGCTATTAAGTGACACCAGAATTACAAGCTGACTGGATAATAGAAATCCCAAGGACCCTAGACAGAGGTAAGAAAAACCTCTATTAACCTGTATACAATACCCACAAACACATATGCAAAACACTTGACTCAGCGAACCAGGAAATAATCTGCCATTACAGGAAGTCAGCAAATAAAACAAACTGGAATATGTATCACACCAAGAATTTGTAAGAACAGAATAAACTGCGAAAGATTAAAAAATAAGAATTTTTAAATAAAGAACTAAGAAATGGAAACTATAAGAACAGAGAACTCGGGGGGAAAGAAAATAGCTAAAAGACTTTGTGAAAGAATTAGTGGCATTCCAATTAAACCTCAACAGATGGGTTAAAATACAGGTTAGTTAAATTTTCGATTTTCAAAAATGAAAAAATGAATCAGTATGATAGAAGAAAGAAGATAGAGAATTATCAAGAAGTTAAAAAAATCGATAAGAGGTGTGGAAAGAGTAAAGAGAAGATTTAACTTATATAAAACCAGAGCTCCAGAAAGAGAACAGAGATGCTGAGAAGATAATGGCTGAGCATATTCCAGAACTGATGAAAAAGCATAAATCCTGAGAAAAAAAATGTACAAAAACTTGTAAGCATAATAAAATTTAATACCTAGATATATTGCTTAAATACTGTAAGCATATTACTCAGCCATTAAAAAGAATACATTTGAATCAGTTCTAATGAGGTGGATGAAACTGGACCCTATTATACAAAGTGAAGTAAGTCAGAAAGAAAAACACCAATACAGTACACTAATGCATATATATGGAATTTAGAAAGATGGTAACGATAACCTTGTATGCAAGACAGCAAAAGAGACACAGATGTATAAAACAGTCTTTTGGACTCTGTGGGAGAGGGTGAGGGTGGGATGATTTGGGAGAATGGCATTGAAACATGTATAATATCATATATGAAACAAATCACCAGTCCAGGTTCGATGCATGATACTGGATGATTGGGGCTGGTGCACTGAGACAACCCAGAGGGATGGTACAGGGAGGGAGGGGGGAGGGGGGTTCAGGATGGGGAACACATGTATACTTGTGGCGGATTCATGTTGATGTATGGCAAAACCAATACAATATTGTAAAGTAATTAACCTCCAATTAAAATAAATAACTTTTTTTTAAAATTATTTTTAAAATCACTAGCAAAAAAAAAATAAAATAAAAANAAAAAAAAATAAAATAAAATAAATAAATCCATACCCAGCTGTATTTTAATAAATCTGGAAAACAAAAAAGACAAAGAGATTCTCAGAAGGGAAAAAAGGGGGGAAAATTAATTTTTTTAACACAAAGAAAAATCAGAAGTCTTCTCCAGGACTTCCATGGAGGTCCAGTGGTTAGGATTCTGTGCTTCCATTGCAGGGGAAATGAGTTTGATTCCTGGTCAGAGAATAAGATTCTACACGCCATGTATGCAAAAAAAGAAGAAGAAAAAGAAGCCATCTCCATAGTAACAACAGGTGTCAGGAGACAATAAAAACTAATTTTAGCATTTAGAAAGAGCTAACTATGGCCTTAAAACACTATAACCACCTAATTAAGTTGTAAAATGAAAGTGAAGGAGATGCATTTTTAGTTATCTAAAATATGAAAGAATGTACTATTCAAAGATTTGCACTGGGAAAAAACCACTACAGTATGGTCTTCGGTAATAAGTTAATTGAACCCAGAAGGAAAATGCAAGATACAAGAAGTAATTGTGAGCAAAGAAATTATTAAATAAAGACTGCCAATAATAGTAGTAATAATGACTAATTGAGGCATTTAGAAAAATGCAAAGCTAAAGCTTTCCAGTTGCCATGTACAGATATGAAAGTTGGACCATAAAGAAGGCAGAGCACCAAAGAATTGATGCTTTCAAACTGTGATGCCAGAGAAGACTCTTGAGAGTCCCTTGGACAGCAAGGAGATCAAACCAGTCAATCTTAAAGGAAATCAATCCTGAATACTCATTGGAAGGATTGATGCTGAAGCTGAAGCTCCAGTCTTTTGGCCACCTGATGCGAACAGCCAACTCATTGGAGAAGACCCTGATGCTGGGAAAGATTGAAGGCAGAAGAAGAGCATCAACTCAGTGGACACGAACTTGGGCAAACTCCAATAAAGGTGAGAGACAGGGGAGCCTGGGGTGCTGCAGTCCATGGGATGGCAAAGAGTCAGACCCAGTTTGGTGACTGAACAACAACAACAAGGCTAAACATAAGACAAAGGGATCTTGAAAAGCCAGACAAGATGATAACCAAAAGTTGATAGTAAGAGTTAATCGTTCTTAGGGGGTTGTATTATCAGCATAAGGGTAGAGAGGCTGATTATTTTTAGATTTGGCTGAATCAAGTATGCAAGTTTAAAATTTAAGTGTAATCCCTAAAACCATAGAAATAGAATCTATTATTTCCAAACTAATAGAGAAGGCAAAGCAGGGAATAAAGAAAATTCAATAAAACAGATACTGGGGGAAAAAGAGAAAAGTAAAGAAAAACTGTGAAAAGCAAAAATAGGAAGATGAGAGAAATAAACACATTCAAGTGTAACAATACTCATAATAAATATGAATAAGTTAAACTTGCCAGTTAAAAATAAAGATTCTCAGGTTTTCAGTCAGATTTTTAATCCAGGTGTATACTCATCATAATTCTATTATGACATAGATGACATAGAAATTGTCTGAAAGAGATGGAAAAGACAAATCTGACTTTCAGTTAAACATTAGAAATTCAGATCAATTATTGCTACTCTTCTCTAAAGCCCCTAAAAGGAATTAAACCCACAAAGGCCACAGAAGAGATGAGAAATGTAAAGGACATTTAGGAAGAAGGAAAGTAGATGGATAATTGGTAACTGACTCATCAGAGCAAGGAAAGCTGACACCAGCAGGCAGTCTGCAGGAGGCAAGAAGCAACATGAAGTATCTGACTCATAGTAGAAGCCAGAAGGGCCTGAACTAGAGGCAACAAGCACCTCTGAAAGCCTAAGGAAAAGGAAAGTCTAGTTGAAATCCTCATGAGAAACTGACAAACAACTAATCTCAAAAATATACAAGCAACTCCTGCAGCTCAATTCCAGAAAAATAAATGACCCAATCAAAAAATGGGCCAAAGAACTAAATAGACGTTTCTCCAAAGAAGACATACAGATGGCTAACAAACACATGAACAGATGCTCAACATCACTCATTATCAGAGAAATGCAAATCAAAACCACAATGAGGTACCACTTCACACCAGTCAGAATGGCTGCAATCCAAAAGTCTATAAGCAATAAATGCTGGAGAGGGCGTGGAGAAAGGGGAACCCTCTTACACTGTTGGTGGGAATGCAAACTAGTACAACCACTATGGAGAACAGTGTGGAGATTCCTTAAAAAACTGGAAGTAGAACTGCCTTATGACCCAGCAATCCCACTGCTGGGCATACTCACTGAGGAAACCAGAATTGAAAGAGACACATGTACCCCAATGTTCATTGCAGCACTGTTTATAATAGCCAGGACATGGAAGCAACCTAGATGTCCATCAGCAGATGAATGGATATGAAAGCTGTGGTACATATACACCATGGAATATTACTCAGTCATTAAAAAGAATACATTTGAATCAGTTCTAATGAGGTGGATGAAACTGGAGCCGATTATACAGAGTGAAGCAAGCCAGAAAGAAAAACACCAATAGAGTATACTAACGCATATATGGAATTTACAAAGATGGTAACGATAACCCTGTATCAGTTCAGTTCAGTTAAGTCGCTAAGTCATGTCCGGCTCTTTGAGACCCCATGAATCACAGCACGCCAGGCCTCCCTGTCCATCACCAACTCCCAGAGTTCACTCAGACTCACGTCCATTGAGTCAGTGATGCCATCCAGCCATCTCATCCTCGGTCGTCCCCTTCTCCTCCTGCCCCCAATCCCTCCCAGCATCAGAGTCTTTTCCAATGAGTCAACTCTTCACATGAGGTGGCCAAAGTACTGGAGTTTCAGCTTTAGCATCATTCCTTCCAAAGAAATCCCAGGGCTGATCTCCTTCAGAATGGACTGGTTGTATCTCCTTGCAGTCCAAGGGACTCNTAAAATAAAAATTTAAAAAAATCAAAAAAAATGAAAATAAAATTAAAAAAAAAAAAAAAGAAACTTTAGACATGATAATGTAGGTCCTGGCTTGGAGAGACACATGCACAGTTAATTAAATCAATTAACTGCAAAATCAGATTATGTGCATTGTGAATATATTTTATTTTCCCTTTAGGAATGTAGGAACAAAGTCATTTTCTTGAATCACTCCTCTTTCTCCATCCTTATCAATGTATTATTGGTTAACCCTTTTGGTTAAAATACTGGTATAAATACTTGAGAAAAATATTTTATATCATGGGGAAATATTCAGGGTATATTAATTAAGCAGGTTACAGAAAACTGTTTTGTCTTTTTAAAATTGATGTATGTCTGTAGCAAAAGACTTCCCCCAAATAAGTGTTTTATCTGTGGATGGTAAAGTTTTTTTCCTTTATCTCCTTTTCTGCACTTTCCATTGTTTTTTATAACTAGCGTATTATTTTTGTCATCAGAAAAAGATTAAGACAACTACGCGAGGAAGCACAGCATCTGTTTTAACTTGCTTCCGTCCTTTAGTTCTCCCCTCCTGTATCTTGCTTCTCACCTTGCTTTCTCAGGCCTGCCTAGACTGCAGCTGCCCTGCCCCGACACACAGGAGCCTTCATAGCCTGCTTCTGCCTGTCTCTGTTTCATCGCTGCCCTTCTCTCTCCACAGAATTTCTTATGATCTGGGAGTATGTTTTATTCTTTGATATACACTCTTTCAGCTGTTCAGGACAAAACTTCTTTTAGAATCATTATCTTCGACTCCTGACTACAATGTATTAGAAAAGCCACCAGCCCCTCACCACCTGCGCTGGTGCCACACCCGCCACCTGGGTTGTGACAGCCTCTGGGCTGCCTTCCTGCTTCCTTCCTTGCCCACCACTGTCTGTCCTCCATAGGGCCGTGAGAGGTTTCCTTTTAAATGTCAGTCACATTATGTACTTCTTTTGCTGAAAACTCTGCAAAAGCTCATTACCTCACCTGGACTAAAAGACAACTCTTTACAGAGGCCTAAAGAGCCTTAGGGAAGCCCCCGTGACCTGGTCCTCCTGCCTCATCACCTCTCCTCACAGCTTCATTCCATACACTGACTTCTTACTGTTCCTCTGTCATGCCATGCTGCTTCAGATGACTGTATCTGCTGTTCCCTTTCTCTGAAATGCTGTTCCCTTAGGTCTGTGTTCAAGTGTCACTTTATCAGGGAATCCATCCCCGATCACTGTGTCTAAAATAGTACACTTACCATCAGACCCTTTCTCCTCTCTCTCTTCCGTTTCGTTTTCTTCATGGTGCTTAGCACCACCTAATATCTTGTTCAGTTCAGTTCAGTTGCTCAGTCGTGCCCACCTCTTTGCGACCCCATGAATTGCAGCACGCCAGGCCTCCCTGTCCATCACCATCTCCCGGAATTCACTCAAACTCACATCCATCAAGTTGGTGATGCCATCCAGCCATCTCATCTTCTTTCGTCCCCTTCTCCTCCTGCCCCCAATCCCTCCCAGCATCAGAGTCTTTTCCAATGAGTCAACTCTACGCATGAGGTGGCCAAAGTACTGGAGTTTCAGCTTTAGCATCATTCCTTCTAAAGAACAACCAGGGCTGATCTCCTTTAGAATGGACTAGTTGGATCTCCTTGCAGTCCAAGGGACTCTCAAGAGTCTTCTCCAACACCACAGTTCAAAAGCATCAATTCTTCGGTGCTCAGCTTTCTTCATGGTCCAACTCACATCCATACATGACCAATGGAAGAACCATAGCCTTGACTAGATGGACCTTTGTTGGCAAAGTAATGTCTCTGCTTTTGAATATGCTATCTAGGTTGGTCATAACTTTCCTTCCAAGGAGTATGCGTCTTTTAATTTCATGGCTGCAATCACCATCTGCAGTGATTTTGGAGCCCCCCAAAATAAAGTCTGCCACTGTTTACCCATCTATTTCCCATGAAGTGATGGGACCAGATGCCATGATCTTC
>SJYQ01095247.1:1488819-1550078 GCA_006410935.1 Redunca redunca
TATGCTAATACATTTGAAAACTTAGATGAAATAGATATTTTCTATTAAAATGTAACTTACTAAAACTGACTAAAGTAAAAACAAGAAGAGTAAAGAAAAGAGTCAGTAGTTAAAAAAAGAAACTACTTATGGAAAAAACATCATTTCCAGATACTTTCAGATACAAGCTGTACAAGTCGTACAAGGAATATTTAATTCTACATCATATAAACTCTTACAGAAAATAGAATAATTGGAAATGGTACCAAATTCTTCTTATGAGATTGTTACAGTCTTGAAACAAAATCAGGCATGAAGGAATAGATGTAGAAAAACAGAAATTCCTGTAAACTTCTGCTAGGATACGTGTGTATGTTTGTGTGTGTGTGTGTGTGTGTGTGTGCACGTGCACGTGCACGGACATGCGAGTTTAATTGCTCAGTCATGTCCAATTCTTTGTAAACCCATAGACATAGTCCTCCAGGCTCCTCTAATCATGGGATTTTTCAGGCAAGAATATTGGAATGGGTAGCCATTTCCTCCTCCAGGGGATCTTCCTGACCCAGGGATCAAAGCTGCCTCTCCTGCATCTCCTGAACTGCAGGGGGATTCTTTATCACTAAGCCATCAGGGAAGCCCCCTGCTAGAATATAAGTTTCTAAAAATAATTTTGGGAAATAATTTGTCAAAATTTAATGCCACAGACACTCTTTCCTACCTCCTCTATGGTCTCTTAACCATGGAGTTGGAGATGGAGACATCTAGGGAATTCCCAGTTTTCCAGAAGTTAGGGAAAGAGTGAAGGAAGAATGGAGAATTCCGTGAAAGGTGGGGTTGAGTTTTAGATGCCAGTGGAACATTCAGCTGAGGACACCAGTTCACAGGTAGGTGTGTGTCTAGAACTGAGAGGATGTCTGTTCCACAGTTAAAGATTGGGAAGTCTTTAGAGCATAGGCTGAAGGGAGAGTAAAATGAAGGCCTGTGAGCCATGAATGCCTGAGAACGGTTAGCTTCACATGTGCAATAATTTTAGCTGCCGAGGTGCTAAACTAAGTCCCTATTCAAATACACACACACACACACACACACACACACACACACACACTTTAAACAACCTGACTTCCCCCACTTGGGACTGAATTGGAAGCTGTCTCATGTGTGATATAAGGAAACATGGGTCTGTGCCCAAATCTGAAATTTTAACTTTAGATTTCCATAATGTGGAAATTATATTAATTTATATTAATTATTCTCTTGGTGCTTAATCAAAAACTCAGACATTGAATTCAATATATATCACATAGCCTGGGTTATAATCAAGTGGTGGCTGAGACAGAAAGTGTCTGTCTACAATGTGGGAGACCTGGGTTCAATCCCTGGGTTGGGAAGTTCCCTGGAGAAGGAAATGGCAACCCACTCCAGTACTCTTGCTTAGAAAATCCCATGGATGGAGGAGCTTGGTGTCCATGGAGTCACAAAGAGTTGGACACGACTGAGCGACTTCAATTTTCACTTTTCACTTGGGTTATAATACTTGCATATTACAGGACAAATACAGAATTATTGACAAAAAATAGAAAGATAAATCTTCTTTGATGTCATTTTACTAAAGTTCTAACCTCTATTACCCTACAAAGAAATGAGTAGTGGAAAGAGAACTTGATCTGCCTTCAGGACTGAAACAATGAATGGGACATAACCACTCTCAGGTTATATATCTGAAAAGTTCACAGAGAAATTGATGAGAAAAAAAGAAAATTCTGGAGATAATCATTAAATTTTAAAGCCCAATGTAAACTATTTGCAAATTCTAGAACTGTAGGGACAGTGCTTAAAAAACTCAAGGTAGTAAGATGATATTATTTAATAATATTAGAGATGATTTTATTTATATGGACATTAGAATTATAGAGGGTATTCTGTTCACAAGCATTGAGCATCTCTCTTATCTTTTTCCTGGTTTCTAAATCTTGGAAGTGCATCTCCTGTTTGGAAAACCTGTGTCAGCTGTCACCTTTTAGTCAACAGAAAATAAAAGTAAAACCCTAACTACTCACTCCTAAACAAGAAAAGACTCAGGATTTCATTCAAAAAGAAACTAATTCAACTGAAAACATGTCAGTCTTGAACAAGGTCCCAGCTCCTTGGCTGCTTGTACAGCCCTCCCCAGCTCTCCCATTTCTGCCCCTGAATCACATGCATCCCTCGTGTGGGTTTCCTCCACATGAGGATCAGCAAGAAGAAGGAATCAGCATTGCCATTCATCTGGTAAGTGACAAACGCAGCTCATTCCTGACCTGAAAATTCCGTTTGCTTCTACAATGAGTCAAGCATGCAGATTCTGAAGAACTGAGGGCCGATAGTTACAAAGGCTCCTGAGCATAAAATACAGTTGGATGATGGAAGTGATTGTCAAGGAGCTATGAAGAGGCCACGTCAGCTGTTCTTCTAAGGATTTCAAGCAGCCTTGGAGAGGGTCAAATTGGACTGTGGCTGCCTGAGTACCTTACATCCATGCTGCATACAATCCTAGGAACAGACACAAGGGAATTGTTAGAAAATGAAGACCATTTGCAATAAGGCTCTGAATCTCAGCTACCCAATAGAGTACCCAGTAGTCAGTCACACATGCTAGTCAAATTTAAACTGAAATTAATTTAAAAAACATAAACCTAGGCCCTCAGTTTCACTAGTTCAGTTCAGTTCAGTCCCTCAGTCATGTCTGACTCTTTGCAACCCCATGGACTGCAGCATGCCAGGCTTCCCTGTCCATCATCAACTCCTGGAGCTTGCTCAAACTCATGTCCACCAAGTCAGTGATGCCATCCAACCATCTCATCCTCTGTCGTCCCCTTCTCCTCCTGTCTTCAATCTTTCCCAGCATCAGGGTCTTTTCCAATGACTCAACTGTTCGCATCAGGTGGCCAAAGTATTGGAGTTTCAGCTTCAGCATCAGTCTTTCCAATGTATATTCAGGACTGATTTCCTTTAGGATAGACTGATTTTATCTCCTTGCAGTCCAAGGGACTCTCAACGTCTTCTTCAACACCGCAGTTCAAAAGCATCAATTCTTCAGTGCTCAGCTTTCTTTATAGTCCAACTCTCACATCCATTCATGACTGCTGGAAAAACCATAGCTTTGACTAGACAGACCTTTGTCGGCAATATCTCTGCTTTTTAATATGCTGTCTAAATTGGTTATAGCTTTTCTTCCAAGGAGCAAGCCTCTTTTAATGTCATGGCTGTAGTCACCATCTTCAGTGACTTTGGAGCCCAAGAAAATAAAGTCTGTCACTGTTTCCATTGTTTCCCCATCTATTTGACATGAAGTGTTGGGACCAGATGCCATAATCTTAGTTTTTTGAACATTGAGTTTTAAGCCAGCTTTTTCATTCTCCTTTTTCACTTTCATCAACAGACTGGCTCCAAATTGGGAAAGGAGTAGGTCAAGGCTGTATATTGTCACCCTGCTTATTTAATTTATATTCAGAGTACATCATGCAAAATGCCAGGCTGGATGAAGCATAAGCTGGAATCAAGATTGCCAGGAGAAATATCAATAACCTCAGATATGCAGATGATACCACTCTTATGGTAGAAAATGAAGAAGAACTAAAGAACCTCAGTTTCACTAGCCAGATTTCAAATGCTCAATAGCCATTGAGGCTCAATGGCCACTGTATTAAGCAGTGTAGAAACAGACACTCCTGTCATCCCAGAGGGTTCCATTGGCCAGAGCTGATTCTAGAAGACAATATGGCATGATTAAATATTTTCAGACAGAAATGTCAATGGTAAGAAAAACATATAACAGGACTTCCCTGGTGGTCCCGTGGTTGGGAATCCACCTGCCAAGGCAGGGGACACTGGTTTGATCACTGGTCTGGGAAGATTCCTCATGTAGTGGGGCAACCAAGCCTGTACATCACAACTACTGAGCCCACAAGTACATCACTCAAGAGCCCACAGTCACACGTACCACAACTACTGAAGCCCCAGCATCCTAGACCCCATGCTCTGCAGCAAGAGAAGCCGCCAAAGTGAAAAGCCCATGCTCCAAAACTAGAGAGTAGCCCCCACTCACCACAACCAGAGAAATCCCACGCACAGCAATGAAGACCTAGTGCAACCAAAAATAAATAAATAAATATTTGTAAAACAAAAAAGAAAGAAAGAGAAGAAAAACACGTAACAGCAGTGAGTTTCAGTTTTATTCAGGGGCTTTACTGAGGACTATAGCCCAGGATACAGACTCTCATATAGCTCTGAGGAACTGCTATGAGGAGGCAGGGAAGGAGGTAGGATTTAAATGAATTTTTGCTTCAAGAAAACATGTAGTCAAACATTAAAAAGTTACTATTAATCACAAAGAACAGACATCTCAAGCTGTTTTAGTGTTTTTCTATGTATGGGAAGTTGCAAGAACCTGGAGTCATTGCAATTTGTTCTTAGATACACATCTTAACTATCTGGGGACTGGTCTATCCAAAGCACAGAATACTTCCTGTGTTTCTCCATCGTGAACTCTCCTCAGGGCATACTGCTAGTGGTCAACTGCAGTGGCTGATGACTTGATCTTTGTAGAATTGAAATGGCAGGCAATGTTTTTCCTTTATGGAGATATGATTCTGAAACAGGAGTGAGGGGGCAAGGCACAAACTTTAAAAGAATGGCATAGTCCAAGGACACGATGTAAACTGATTAGAACCAAATCAGACCAAGATGGCAGACAAGTCAATTTCCACTACACCTTAAGCTTCAATATACACTCATTGTAATATATTAGAATAAGCTAAATGACACAGTCACCAACGCCATGACAGTTCTGAGGCCATCGAAGATCAAAAAGTAGGGATTCCCAGTTCCTGGAAGTTCCCACCCCTTCCCTGAAACTGTTAGATTAATCCTCCCACTTTTTAGCCTATGAAATTATCCAGCCTATCAAAAACTAATCCACCCATATTTTGGGGCACTCTGTCAGTGGAGTATGATTTTTCACTAAATAAGTCCACTTCTTATCTATCACTTTGTCTCTCACTGAATTCTTTCTGCAATGAGACATCAAGAATCTGAGCTTCATTAAGTCTTGAAACCAGATGGGTTATCTCAGTTAAAAGACCATGGGTTTTGGCCGGGCTCAGGTCTTGGCTGCGTGGGTTTAAGCCCCAAGTTGGGCTACACAGTTTCAATACCAGCTAATGAAATAATCAATATTTAACAAACACATTGCTTACCATGAGCCATGGGATGCGAAGAGTCAGACAGGACTTAGAGACTAAACAACAATAGCCATGTGATTGCCTATTTTGGAAGGAGATAAATCTTCAGCCCCTGTCAAGATCACTGCATCCTCACAGATCTGAGCACTTTGCATATTTTAACTCACAATGACCTTTTAGTAGAACATGCCATCTTATCCCCACTTTACCAATTGGGAAACTAAAGCACAGAGAGGCTAATTAAATTGTCTATGGTCACACAGCTAATAAGCATGAGAATGAGGATTCCAGTTCAGGAGGTCAGTCTTTGGCATGCTGTCTACACTACATGGTACTAGATTAGATCAGTCAGAACACATCTCTTGCAGGAGGTACAGATTCAAGGAGCCACTGAAGGAAATGCCTTCCTCTCATTCTGGCTGCATATTAGGATCCCCCAGGGAACTTCTATCAGTCACCACCCAAGATCAACTGAGGCATGATCTATAGGGTGCAAGCCAAGCATTTGTAGTTTTTCAAGCCATCTAGGTGATTCCAACCTGTAGCCCAGGTCAAGGGCCATCGATAGAGCAGGGCTATTCCAAGCGTGAACCTAGGAGTGCATGAGAAATGAAGTTTGTATTTCAACAAGATTGCCCAGGTGCCTGTACAACATTGAAGTTTGAGAAGCACCGCTCTAATCCTTTCCCCAGGCCACACCTGGCGATAGGCAGCAGCTAAACATCAAATGGATGGGCACATATGGTTTTGCTGCAGGAAGTGAAATTGGGTGCGTAGAGAAAACTAAGCTTAACCATTTTAGAAAGTGGTTCTTCAAAATCCCAAAAAGACAAGAGGAATGAAAACTTAAAGAGACAGGTGGGAAAAGCAGGAGAGAACAAATAACTTCTCTTGGTGTCAAGGAGAAAAGAAGAACTCCAGGGGGTGATCAGTAAAAATTACAGTGTCAGAGAAGGGCCTGCCTTAAAAGACAAAAATTGAACAAGACAGCAAAATTGCCTCTCATTGGTTTGAGGCCAGGGGTAACAGTACACTCACTGTATGGCATTGGAGGTTTTGTGAAAGGAATATGAGGACTGCTTTATTCTAACCTTATCAGCCTATAGTTAATATCACACCAGTAAAAATTAACAATTTAAAAGAAAGGGAGTAAAATATCTTCATTTTTTCCCATTCAGTTATCAGCCGCAAAATTGCAACTAACCATTAGTTGTGAATGATCATCTTTATGACTTATCCACAGACTTAAAATTTTATCAGTGTCATCTGTTATTTTAAAGGGCCAATCACATACAACATTTCCTTCATCCCTCAGAGTTTCTGTAAAAGTTTCTCCTATTTATCCAAAAAGAGCCATAGCTCAAAGTATAAGTCAAAATTACCTGCAGTGGTTATCAAATGTTGGTACATGTTGGGTTAGTTGGTGGACTTATTTCAACACAGATTGCTGGGTGCCATGTCCAGAGTTTCTGGTTTAGTAGGTTGGACTATGGCCAGACAATTTGCCTCCCTAACAGGTCCCAAGGTGATACTGATGCTGCTTGTCCCAGGTGCACATGTTGAGAACCCTTCCCCTTTAGCTCAGTGGGTAACACTATTGGGAAGGAGTTGGAACTCTGAGCCAGTGTCATCCCACCTTTGCTTATTCCAAAGTGTGTGGCCTTAGGCAAGTTACTTAATTCTTCTCTACCTCCTTTAGTTTAATTGTAAAGTAAGGAAAACAACAGGACCATCCCCTCAGGTTGCCACGATGACTTAAAATGCTAATTCATATAAAAATCTCAGAACAGTGCTTAGCACTTTGTAAAAGCTTTATGTTTTAAGTATCAGTGCATGTGGAATTAATTATTTTCCTTCTTGTTTTACTCAGCATAATGTGTGCTTCACCAGCAGAGCTAAAAATGTAACTCATTTTGTTTATATAAGTAAATAAAATTATTTATTCATGTGTCTTATTATAAATACAATTATCGATCTTGTTCTCAAATACTATATATGAAACAGTGAATCATTGAATGAGAGAAATAACATGATTTTCTGCAACTTACAACAAATTCCAGAGGTATTGAAGCCAAATCCAGCCTCTGTACCCCAACATCAAATTAAATCTTGGAGACAGAGTTTGGAGTGAAGTAGAAGAGAATAGTTTTATTGCTTTACCAGGCAATGCCCTCAGAAGTGTGTGTCCCAAAGTGGGGGTGGAGCTGCGGGTTCTGTGAAGAGTCTTCTAGTTCTGGGGTGGGGTTGCTGATAAGAACTAGGGTGTGTGCATGGCCCACATTCCTTCAGCCCAGAGATCAGAACTATGACTTTGAAATGAAGAGTGCTTCATCAAGTTTTCTGTTTGGTGGGGGCTTTAGTCCTGCAGAAGAGCTCAGAGATAATATGTGTACCCATTTAGGTGAAACCAGAACCCTGCCCCTAAGACTGCACTATTGTTTCTTGGCTCTTCACCTTTATCTCCACATTCCCCCCTTCCCTGATCAGCAACTGTTTGAACCTGCCCTTTGGAATTCAGGGAAGGGTACATGGAAAGGCTTTTGTGCCCAGGAGCCCCAAAGGGCTTGGTTGCCATCCATCCATCCACACTTGTGCTCAGTTATGCCTGACGCTTTGCAACTCCATGGACTGTAGCCCACCAGGCTCCTCTGTCCATGGGATTTTCTAGGCAAAAATATTGGAGTGGGTTGTGAATTCCTCCTCCAGGGGATCTTCCCACCCAGGGATCTCCCCAAGCCAGGGATCTCGGTTTCAGTATATTACAATAGACTAACAGGGACACACAGTTCTTTAGAAAGATTTGCAATTATTGAATAAGAGTTTAATAATACATTTTATGGTATAAAAGGAAGAATTATCTGATGGGAAAAGCAAATAGGAAAGTCAGGACAGGGCATTTCAGAGCCAGAAGTAGACAGAACATGAGGGAAGAAGTAGGGATGGTCACCACCAAGTGGATGGAACAGAGATGAGGCCACTTCTTGAGCTCCAGAAAACAAAGTTGGCAAGAGGTTGGTGTTCAGAACACTGATCCTAGAAGAAGTCAAGGGAAAATCAGCTCAAAAAGATCTGGACGCATTCAGAAAGATGGACCGGAAAAAGCAAACATAGAGCTCAAAGAAGAGGAAAAGGAGGCAGGTAAAGGTGGAGGTGAGATCAAGTATTACCTGAAGGATGTTATCCAGAGGCCAGAGTTTAAGTCCATCTATAAATTTTAAAACTGTGGTGCTTTCCCCTTGTTATTGAAACAGGAGAAAAGAGGCAGGGCACAACCATTAAAAGAATGATATAGCTATGTTCTGCGCTGTGCTTAGTCATTCAATCATGTCCAACTTTTTGTGACCCCAAGGACTGTAGCCCGTCAGGCTCCTCTCTCCATGGGGATTCTCTAGGCAAGAATACTAGAGTGGGCTGCAATGCCCTCCTCCAGGGGATCTTCCCAACAAACCAGTTCTCCTGCATTGCAAATGGATTCTTTAACATCTGAGCCACCAGGGACTGCCTGTAATGCAGGAAAACTGGGTTTTATCCCTAGGTCAAGAAGATACCCTGGAGAAGGGAATGGCAATCCACTCTAGTATTCTTGCCTGGAGAATTCCATAGACAGAGGAGCCTGGTGGGCAGAGTCAGACACAACTGAGCAGCTAACACACACGCATGGTTAGCCTCAGAACTGTAATGATGCTGATGGGTGTATCATTTAGATTCTAATGTGTTATAATGAGTGTATAATGAGACTCAAGGTCTACTGGAAGTTGACTCATCCACCATCTTGGACCTGTTTGGTTCTAATCACTTTTTGTCATGTGCTATAACTTTTCACTTTCATGCATTGGAGAAGGAAATGGCAACCCACTCCAGTGTTCTTGCCTGGAGAATCCCAGGGGCGGTGGAGCCTGGTGGGCTGCCATCTATGGGGTCACACAGAGTCAGACATGTCTAAAGTGACTTATCAGCAGCATAGCTATGTCAGGGCTTCCCAGGTAACTCAGCTGCTAAAGAATCTGCCTGCAAAGCAGGAGACCCTGGTTTGATTCCTGGCTTGGGAAATTCCCCTGGAGAAGGGATAGGCAATCCACTCCAGTATTCTTGGGTCCCTGTCAAATCCACTGCATAAAATTTTCCCAAAACATAATCTGATGCTGCAGCAGTCATGCTTGTGCTACATGAATATGTCCATTTGAAACAAGCTCTTCTTCACTTAATCCATTCCACCTAATAAAGCCAAATCAAAATTCATATTTCTGCTATCAAAAGAAAAATTAATTTCTCCTTCATCCATGCTCCTGTTGCATCCTTTTAGTCATTCTATTAACATATATCCTACCTCATGGCTTAGTAGATAGGAGTTTGCCTACCTTCCTTCCTCTGTCTTGTGACTGAGGTATCAAATCAGCTCTCTGAACAGAGATAGTTATTGTAGCCAATGCTGCTGGGTTCTCTGCACTCACAGAGAACTCTGGACCTACAGGTCCAGACTTCCTCTTTTAAGCACCCATGAACCTACACTACAGGCTCTCTCCAGTGACTGGATTAGCTGGCCCCTGAAGAAGAAGGAACAGAACTGTAGAACAAACACCCCTGGGAGCAGTCCTCCACCAAATATTGTCATGGATTAGTAGCTTAAATATCTGCAAGATCCTTGCCCCTGAACCTGAGCAGGAACCTGTGGAGCTCCTGGGCACAAAAGCCTTTCTGTGTCCCCTTCCCTGAATTCCAAAGGAAAAGTTCAAACAGTTGCTAATCAGGAAAAGAAGACGCAGAGATAAAGGCGAAGCAGAAATAATAGGGCATCTATGAAAACATAACAGTCCCCAAATAGCCAAAGCAATCTTGAGGAAGAGAAACAGAGCTGTAGAAATCAGGCTTTCTGACTTCAGACTATAATAAAAAGCTACAGTAATCAAGACAGCATGGTGCTGGCACAAAAACAGAAATATAGATCAATGGTACAGGATAGAAAGCCCAGAGTTAAACCCACACACCCCCATGGTCACATAATCTATGACAAAGATGGCAATGGAGAAAAAACAGACTTTTCAATAAACTGTTCTGAGAAAACTGGACAACTACATGTAAAAAGAATGAAATTATAATGCTTCCTAATGCCATACACAAAAATAAACTCAAAATGGAATAAAGACCTAAGGGTAAGACTGGACACTGGAAAACTCTTAGAGGAAAACTTAGGGAAAACATTCTTTGACATAAATCATAGCAAGATTTTTCATGATCCACTTCCTTGAGTAATGAATAAAAACAAAAATAAGCAAATGGTACCTAATTAAACTTAAAAATGTTTGCACAATAAAGGAAACCCGAAATAAGATAAAAAGACAACCCACAGAATGGAAAAAAATATTTGCAAATGAAGCAATGGACAAAGGATTAATCTCCAAAATATACAAACAGCTCGTGCAGCTCAATATCAGAAAAACAAAGAACCCAATCAAAAAATGAACAGGAGACCTAAATAGACATTTCATCAAAGAAGATATACAGGTGACCAAGAGGCATATGAAAATATGCTCAACATCACAAATTATTCAGTTCAGTTCAGTCCAGTTCAGTCGCTCAGTCGTGTCCAACTCTGCGACCCCATGAATCGCAGCATGCCAGACCTCCCTGTCCATCACCAACTCCCGGAGTTCACTCACACTCACGTCCATCAAGTCAGTGATGCCATCCAGCCATCTCATCCTCTGTCGTCCCCTTCTCCTCCTGCCCCCAATCCCTCCCAGCATCAGAGTCTTTTCCAATGAGTCAACTCTTCGCATGAGGTGGCCAAAGTACTGGAGTTTCAGCTTTAGCATCATTCCTTCCAAAGAAATCCCAGGGCTGATCTCCTTCAGAAACTATTAGAAAAATGCAAATCAAAACTACAATGAGGTATCCCCTTACACAAGTCAGAATGATCATCATCAAAAAAAATCTACAAACACTAAATTTTGGAGAGGATGAAGAGAAAAAAGAAACCTCTTGCACTGCTGGTGGGAATGTAAATCGATACAGCCACTGTGGATAACAGTATGAAAGTTCCTTAAAAAACTAAAATAGAACTACCATATGGCCCAGCAACCCCACTCCTGGGCATATACCCTGAGAAAACCATAATTCAAAAAGGCACATGTACCCCAACGTTCATTGTAGCACTATTTACTATACTTAGAACATGAAAACAACCTAAATCCACCAACAGATGAATGGATAAAAAAGATGTAAATGAAATTGGATCATATTTGTAAAGATGTGAATGGACCTAGAGTTTATCATACAGAGTGAAGTAAGTCAGAAAGAGAGAAACAAATCTTATATATTAATGGAGTCTAGAAAAATGGTACAGTTGAACAAGTTTGCTGGGCAGGAATAGAAATGCAGATGTAGTGAGTGGACATGTGGACACAGTGGGAAAGGGGAGGGTGGAATGAATTGGGAGATTAGGTTTGACATAAATACATATGTGTAAAATAGATAGCTAGTGGTAAGTTGCTGTATAGCACAGGGAGCTCAGCTCAGTGCTCTGTGATGACCTAGATGGGTGGGATGGGGGAGTGGGGAGGGAAGTCCAAAAGGGAGGGGATATACATATACATACAGCTGATTCACTTCATTTTACAGCAGAAGTAACACAGCATCGTGAAGCAATTATACTCCAATAAAAATGAAAGAATAATGCAGCCTTGAAGGCAGGTTGCTGGTTCTCACTCAAGGGGTATACAGATCATTATCTCTGAGCTCTTCTGCAGAACTAAAACCCCCACCAAAGACAGGACTTGATGAAGCATTCTTTGTTCCAGAGAAGGTCACAGTTCACCCATTATCACCTGATGCCAGATGATCTATGGATTGAAGGAATGTGGGCCCTGCACACACCCTGATTCTTATCAACGACTCTACCCCAGGACTACAAGGCTCCTCACAGCCCCCACCCTGATTGGGACACACAGTTTTGAGGGCATTAGTCCACTGTGGCCCTCTTTGCCTGGCAAAGCAATAATGCTATTCTTTCCTCTTCACTAAAAACTCTGATTTCATTTGGTGTCAGAGTACTGAGGCAGGATTTGGCTTCACCTCTGAGGTAGAACAACTCTGAGGTTGGTGACCTATTCAGTCTCCCAGAGGTCCTCAGCAGGTTTGAGCCCCAATTGTCCTGAGCAGCAACCTGTTACTAATGCACCTTCTACCTATCTCATCCTCACTTCCCCACTGCCCTGTTGGTATTTCCTGGGATCACCTTATTAAATAATTGCTCTAGAATCCTTGTCTTAGAGCCTACCTCTGGGAGAATCCAATCTAAAACACTACTCAGTATCAGTATTTTGTTAAAAGACTTAAATTCAGGGAAAAAGGAAGACCAAAAGGAAAGAGAAGAAATTCCAGGAAAAGTGCCTGTATGTTCAGATAAATTTTCAGGTGGAAATGAGCAAGTGGGTCCAGAGATCTTATTGGCATGCAGGTTACAGGGAGAAGAGAGGAAGCAGAAGGGCTGAATAGGCCAGATGAGACCAGATTTTTGTGATGGTGATCTTCCCTGAGAAATCCTCAAATGTTTTCTCAAGAGACTTCTTTATAGAATAGCCACAGTGTTTTTGTTGTTTAATTGAAAGATAACTGCTTTATAGCATTTTGTTGTTGTCTGTCAAATACCAACATGGATCAGCCATAGGTATACATATGTCCCCTCCCTCTGGAATCTCCTTCCTATCTCCCTCCCCATCCCACCCCTATAGGTTGATACAGAGCCCCTGTCTGAGTTCCCTGAGTCATACAGAAAATTCCCATTGGCTTAGAATAGTCACAATGCTTTAATTATTAAAGTTGCTTTACCATTATGGTATTAAGATATGAGTATTCTCAGGAAGTACATAAATATACACTCCAAAAAGAAATCTCAGTTCTAAAAATGACAGTACATTGAATGGGAGTTTTCCTCTTATCTTAGAGTTTCATGGAATGCCCAAAGCTAAGAACAGTATCAGTCAGAATAAGCAAGGTAAATCCACAATAACAAACAACCACAAAATTTCAGTGCTTTCTGTTTAAAATAACCAAGACACGGAAGCAACCTAAATCCATCTGTCAATGAATTAATGGATAAAGAAGATGTGGTACACATATACACATATACAATGGAATATTACTCAGCCATTAAAAAGAATGAAATCATCCCATTTGCCATTTGGTAGCTCAGCTGGTAAAGAATCCAGCTGCCATGCAGGAAACTCTGGTTTAGTTCCTGGGTCAGGGAGATCTCCTGGAGAAGGGACAGGCTATCTACTCCAGTATTCATGGGCTTCCTTGGTGGCTCAGATGGTAAAAAATCTGCCTGAAATGCAGGAGACCTGGGTTCAATTCCTGGGTTGGGAAGATCCCTGGAGGAGGGCATGGGAACCCACTCCAGTATTCTTGCCTGGAGAATCCCCAGGGAAAGGAGAGTCTGGCAGGCTACAGTCTGTGGGGTCACAAAGAGTCAGACATGACTGAGTGACTAAGCACAGCAGAGCAGAACACCATTTGTAGCAACATAGATGAAACTAGAGATTATCACACTGAGTAAACTAAACCAGACAAAGAAAGATAGATATCACATGATATTGCCTATATGTATAATCTTTAAAAATGATATAAATGAAATTATCTACAAAACAGAAAGAGACTCACAGACATAAAAAACAACTTACTGTTACCAAAGGAGAAAGAGGGGTAGGCGGAGGAATAAATTAGGAGGTTAGGACTAACACATACATACTACTATATATATAATTGAAGAAGGAAATGGCAGCCTATTCCTGTATTCTTGCCTGGGAAATCCCAAGGACAGAGGAGCCTGGCAGGCTACAGTCCACGGGGTTGCAAAATTCAGGCATGACTTAGAGACTAAACCACCACCACACCATGTATAAAATTGGGCTTCCCTGGTACTCAGTGATTTAAAAAAAAAAAAATAAACCATCTGCCAATGCAAGAGATGCAACTTCAATCCCTGGGTTGGGAAGACCCCTGGAGAAAGAAATGGCAACCCACTCCAATATTCTTACCTGGGAAATCCCATGGACAGAGGAGCCTGGTGGATTATAGTTCATGGGGTCACCAAAGAGGTGGACACAACTTAGCAACTAAACAAAAACATAGGAAACTAATAGGACAACCATCCCTCAGGACTTTCTAAGAGGTGGCCAACCTGCCTATTTGACTATCAATCTCCATCACACACTACCAGCCTAAATCAGAAAACATTAGACGTTTGAAGGTCAGTGTTGGCAGGAATTCATTGGAGTAGAAAATGTTTTGTCTTTGCTTCTTGCATCCTTCCCAGACCATGTGAAATGGGACCCCAAGTAGAACACCTCAGAGAGCATATGAGATCAGGGAAATTGGACTCTCACTCCTGACAGAGCAAAACCCAGAAGGTCCACTTTGCGTGGCCATCAGAGCAGTGAAAATGTTATTAGGAGGACACAGATGGAGACCAGTGTCTGCTTTCTGCCAAGAGAAATTCAAATGTAGTGTGTAAGGGACTGGTGAAGTGGCTACAATAAGAGCAAAGAGAAAGAGGTCAGCCTTGGGCAAGTTTCAGGTCTCCTGTTAGCAGAAAGAATACATGAAGAAACTGACCAAAGGATTCTGTGGAAGATGACTAGGCTCAAAGTATCTTATAGGAGCAGTAAGAGATCAGACTTTGGGGAAGAGAGAGATTGATGGTGTACATTTTAACAGCTGGAAGGGTGAGGGCAGGAACTGAGGAGGGGTCCCAGAAAGTCAAGCAAAGTATGAATCAACAGCTCCAAGAATTAAAATAATAAGAGTTCTTACTCTTACCAAGAAGCTCTTCTTCTTACCAAGAAGCCAATAAAAAAAAAAAGTGTCCCTCTCACCACTGCTATTCAACATAGTTCTGGAAGTCCTAGCCAGAGCAATTAGAGAAGAAAAGGAAATAAAAGGAATCCAGATTGGAAAAGAAGTAACATTCTCATTGTTTGTGGATGATATGATCCTCTACATTAAAAACCCTAAAGATGACACCAGGAAATTACTAGAGCTAATCAGTGAATATAGTAAAGGCACAAGATGTAAAATTAATACACAAAAATCCTTTGCATTTCTATACATTAACTATGAAAAATCAGAAAAAAGAAATTAAGGAAACAATACCATTCACCATTGCAATGAAAAGAATAAAATACTTAGGAATAAGTTTACCAAAAGAGACAAAAGACCAGCATACAGAGAACTATGAAACACTGATGAAAGAAATAAAAGCTGGCACAAATAGATAGAGAAATATACCACGATCTTGGATTGGAAGAACCATTATAGGGAAAATGAGTATACTACCCAAAGCAATCTATAGATTCAAAGCAGTTCCTATCAAACCACCACAGAACTAGAACAAATAATTTCACAATTTGTATGGAAACGCAAAAGACTCTGAATAGCAAAAGCAATCTTGAAAGAGAAGAATGGAACTGGAGGAATCAACCTTCCTGACATCAGACTATGCTACAAAGCTACAGTCATCAAGACAGCATGGTACTGGCACAAAGACATAAATATAGATCAATGGAATAAAATAGAAAGTCCAGAGATAAATCCATGCATCTATGGACACCTTATCTTTGACAAAGGAGGCAAGAATATACAATGGAGAAAAGACAATCTCTTTAACAAGTGGTGCTGGGAAAACTGGTCAACCACTTGTAAAAGAATCAGACTAGAACACTTTCTAATACCATACACAAAAATAAACTCAAAATGGATTAAAGATCTAAATGTAAGACCAGAAACTATAAAACTCCTAGAGGAGTTACACTGTTGGTGGGAATGCAAATTGGTACAGCTCCACTATGGAGAATAGTGTGGAGATTCCTTTAAAAACTGGGACTAGAACTACCATACAACCCAGCAATCATAATTCTTGGCATATACACCAAGGAAACCATAACTGAAAGAGATACATGTACCCCAGTGTTCAATGCAGCACTATTTATGATAGCTAGGATATGGAAGCAACCTAGATGTCCTTTGGCAGATAAATGGATAAGGAAGTTGTGGCACATATACANGACAAAGGAGGCAAGAATATACAATGGAGAAAAGACAATCTCTTTAACAAGTGGTGCTGGGAAAACTGGTCAACCACTTGTAAAAGAATCAGACTAGAACACTTTCTAATACCATACACAAAAATAAACTCAAAATGGATTAAAGATCTAAATGTAAGACCAGAAACTATAAAACTCCTAGAGGAGTTACACTGTTGGTGGGGATGCAAATTGGTACAGCTCCACTATGGAGAATAGTGTGGAGATTCCTTTAAAAACTGGGACTAGAACTACCATACAACCCAGCAATCATAATTCTTGGCATATACACCAAGGAAACCATAACTGAAAGAGATACATGTACCCCAGTGTTCAATGCAGCACTATTTATGATAGCTAGGATATGGAAGCAACCTAGATGTCCTTTGGCAGATAAATGGATAAGGAAGTTGTGGCACATATACACAATGGAATACTACTCAGCTATAAAAAGGAATGCATCTGAGTCAGTTCTAATGAGGTGGATGAACCTAGAGCCTATTATACAGAGTGAAGTGAAGTGAAGTCGCTCAGTCGTGTCTGACGACTCTTTGTGATCCCATGGACTGTAGCCTATCAGGCTTCTCCGTCCATGGGATTTTCCAGGCAAGAGTGCTGTAGTGGATTGCCATTTCCTTCTCCAGGGGATCTTCCCAACCCAGGAATCGAACCCAGGTCTCCCGCATTGTAGGCAGACGCTTTACCGTCTGAGCCACCAGGGAAGCCTGGTGGAGGAAGTCAGAAAGAGAAAGACATACACTGTATATTAACGCATATATATGGAATTGGGAAGGGTGGTACCAGCGATCCTACATACAGGGCAGCAAAGGAGACACAGATGTAAAGAACAGACTTCTGGACTCAGTGGGTGAAGGAGAGGGCAGGATGATTTGAGAGAATATCACTTAAAATGTACATTATCATATGTAGAATGGATGACCCGTGTGGGTTTGATACATGAAGCAGGGCATCGCAGGCTGCTGCTCTGTGACAACCTGAAGGGATGGGGTGGAGAGGGAGGTGGGAGGGGGTTCAGGATGAGGGGGACACACGTATACCTAGGGCCAATTCATGTTGATGTATGGCAAAAGCCATCACAATATTGTAAAGTAATTATCCTACAATTAAAATAATTAAAGAATATTTTTTAAATGTATCCCACAAAAGAACCTGGCATTTGGACAGCAGCCATAACAGAGGAAATGGTGGTCAGCAGGTATCAGGCAAGAGAGCCCCTGAGCACCTGCACACTGAGGACAAAAAGACCCAGAAAGAGAGGATGCAAGAATGGGATAGCAAAGGAATAAACCACCACTCCTTTCCTTTTCCCAGATCCCAAGCTTGAGTCTTCAGGCCTGAGTTATAGGGAAAGCCCATATTTTTAACTAAATGCGAGATTGAAAGCATTGACTTGATTTGCACTATAACACAAAAATGAGAGTGTTCTTACAGCTGAAAGTAAATAGAAAGCTGTCATGGGGAGAGACAAGGCAACAGAGAAGGTTTGAAGTCATTAATGGAAGAAAAATAAACCCACTTCCTGTTTTTGCTTCCATTAAGTTAGACCCATTTGATAAACCAGCTGCAAAAGCCAAAACAAAATAGTATACACGTTATTAGCAGCCATGTCTTCTCTTTATGAGAGAAAAATAAAGAGGAGAGGATCAATTACATTTTTCTATTCTCTGTTCTCAATATCACTTAATCATTAGAAAGCAACTTTTTTCACGGCTCAGTTCAGTTCAGTTCAGTTGCTCAGTCGTGTCCGACTCTTTGCAACCCCATGAATCACAGCACGCCAGGCCTCCCTGTCCATCACCAACTCCCGGAGTTCACCCAAGCTCATGTGCATTGAGTCGGTGATGCCATCCAGCCATCTCATCGTCTGTTGTCCCCTTCTCCTCCTGCCCCAGTCCCTCCCAGCATCAGAGTCTTTTCCAATGAGTCAACTCTTCACATGAGAGGTGGCCAAAGTACTGGAGTTTCAGCTTTACCATCATTCCTTCCAAAGAAATCTCAGGACTGATTTCCTTCAGAATGGACTAGTTGGATCTCCTTGCAGTCCAAGGGACTCTCAAGAATCTTCTCCAGCACCACAGTTCAAAAGCATCAATTCTTCAGCACTCAGCTTTCTTCACAGTCCAACTCTCACATCCATACATGACCACTGGAAAACCATAGCCTTGACTAGACGGACCTTTGTTGGCAAAGTAATGTCTCTGCTTTTGAATATGCTATCTAGGTTGGTCATAACTTTCCTTCCAAGGAGTAAGCATCTTTTAATTTCATGGCTGCAGTCACCATCTGCAGTGATCTTGGAGCCCCAAAAAATAAACTGTTTCCACTGTTTCCCCATCTATTTCTCATGAAGTGATGGGACCAATCCTAAGTTAAAATAATCTTAGTATTCCCTTATGATTACAAATTTACTGCTGAAGTTCAACCATCATATTTTTACCCAGTAGTATCCAGAAATAGGAATACAAATATATTTTGCTCCTTTGCTCCATTTTTTAAAGTATTTATGTATCTATTTATTTGACCGTGCCAGGTCTTATTTGTGGCACATGGAATGATCAGTTGAGGCATGCAAACTCTTATCTGTGGCATGTGGGACCTGGTTCCGTGATCAGGAATCAAACCCAGGCCCTCTGCATTGGGAACACAGTCTTAGCCACTGGACCACCAGGGAGGTTCCCCCTGCTACATTTTAAGAGCAAAGTAACCATGTCTAGATACCCTTCTGCTAACTTCCCTTAGGTACCATTGACTGGAATTGGGTCACAAGCCATTCTCAAACCACTCACTGGAAAGAAGAATGAAACTATCATGATTGGCTCAGATTTAACAAATTCATCCTTTGGGACCAGAATGGACTGAGGCACATAGCCACCTGATGCCCAAATAAAATATTCTCTTAAAAGAATGAGGAAGAGGTGACTGCTGATACGCAATCATCATATTGTATAATATAAAGAAGACTATATGTCCTACCAAGTCAAAAAAAAAAAAAAAAAGTACTGTCTCAAGTACGGTTTCTAAAAGCACAGCTAGACATGATTTATTGCAGGAATGCTCTCCAAAGAAAAGTGGAGAAAGCAGGATGCTACAGGGAAATTGCTAAGCAAAGAGGTTAGACTTTACCTTCAGGCTGATTTCATGGGGAGCCAAGAAGTACAAGTCACACAACAAAATTGATTCCTAAAAGTAACCTGATATTTTGTACCCCATTTTCAGCCAATCATTGTTTGTGAATTGTTGAAAGGACCATAAGTTCTATTGCAGAGTGCTTCCCCTCAATGCAGGACAATTCCCTCAAAAAAGGAGCAGCTATGAGCAGCCAACTCAGCACCTGGGGACCCCAGTCTAGTAAAGGAGACACTAGCAATGCCCACCATAGATGCTGAAGATTGAAAGACTTAACCAGCCTCCAGAAAGGCACACTCCCCAAGCAGGACCATGACAGAAACTGTAGTCACTGTGGGCCACTGTGTTTCCTCTGGATGAGTCCAAACTAACTAGCATGTTCCAGGGTCCCACACATAACTCCACTTGTTACAGCCTGAGTTTCAGGTACTGCTTCTAGAGGCTTTGCGATACATGGAACCCAAGATGAAGAGTATCTCCATATTCACTCTGCCCTACTGCATCTTCCCCCACCCCCAACAGAAGGTGCTATAAGCCATACTATCAGGATAACAGTCTTTCAACATACTGTTTCTGGTTCTCTTTATGGGTCTGAGAGGTCCCACCCTTGAAGTAGAGGAAGCATCTGAACTTGGAGAGTGGCTTCTTCCTCATCTGGGGATACTGGCCTGCAATGATCAAGTGAACCTCCCCAAGCCTGTGGCCCAACCTCAAACCCACAGCGTGCCCTTCAGCCCACTTTCAACAAACCTTCCACTGCCAACACTCTAATAGGAAATGTTAAACAACTCTCCAAGTCAGAATTTCACTCTAGATTTCCTCGGGGCTGAGGAGACCCAAGTTAACAATAATACCCCTTTTTCCCTAGACATGGAAAGACTTTAGAGGAAACCAAGACAATGAACAAATCTTTCCAAATAACCTATTTCAAAAATTAAAGGTGGAATTGCAATGTGCAGATTAATTTCCCCGCTTAAAATGGAGCTGACTTTCAAAAGTGAAAAGAAAGGAGGCCTGAGCAAATCCATTTGGGCAGCAGCTAAAAGATTTGAAAACAACATGAATATTCTGGACATCATCTACAACAGGAAATGGAAAGAATTCTAAAGCCCACCAACAATTAATATTAGAGAAGTCATTTTTTCTAATAAGCAAGTATTTGAAACAAGAATAAATATTTTGTCTTGCATTTTAACTTCCTGTAATTATGTCTTAGCCCCTCTATATATCATAAAATCTTTTCCAGTAAGGGCTGACCTTGGAAACCCAACCCACCCCCTTTCTTTCACATAGAAGGCACTCAATATTTGTTTGAGTAAATAAAATCTAGTTAAATTTAGTTAAACCATTTTATGATCTGCTATGCCATCATTGATAGTACAACTTACCGCTTACCAACTAAGAAAAATATTGGAACAAATCTTCTTAACACTCTAACACCTTATGTGTAAATGACTTGCCAGAAACAACCTTTAAAAAAGCCTTCAGAAGTAAAATCTGTTCCCTGGTGCACATCAGTACCTGCAAATAATTCTAAAGGCAAAGAGAAATTCATTACTTAAGGATGCCCTCTACTGGGAAACACTCTTTCCCACTGAGGACATGCTCTCTTAATTGACTTGATACTGCTCACATCTCTCACCAAAGCATAAAAAGGTCACAGGGTCAAAGCTGAAACCCTAACTTTTACAGAGGCTTGTAAAAATTGAGGAGCAATCTTAAAATGCCATCGGTCTCATTTTAGATAGAATAATTTCAACTAAAGCACAAGGTAAAGAAATTTTGAAAGATAAATTTGTGAGAAAAAAGAATTCAAGTTCCAGCATGCAGTGAACATTTCATACACGTTCAATTTTATTCCATCAAAATTCTCTTCTTAGACTGCTTGATTGGTCAGATTAGTTTAAGATCAGAAGCATTATTAACTCCAGGCCTTGGCTGAATACCATCTACAGAAATTATATTCTATTTTTCCTTTACATTTCAACAGAAAGGATTGCGCACTTCCTGGCCTAACTTACTAGGAACTGGCTGACTAATCACTGGGCTTTAAAGTGTGGGCAGCACCATTGTCAGTGTTCTCTCCCTCTTCCTACCCTCCTTCTGTATCTCATTACTCTAGCTAAATACTTTGTTATCTCATAAGAGAATGTTCCTAGGTGGCCTCCTTTGGTCAAGCTTTTCACATTTCTCTCTGCTCTGAATGGTTGCCTAGAAATCCTCTCCCCCATGAACCTTGAGGCCAGCAGCATCAGTGCAGTTCAGTCACTCAGTCATGTCCAACTCTTTGTGACCCCATGGACTGCAGCACGCCAGGCCTTCCTGTCCATCACCAACTCCTGGAGTTTACCCAAACTTATGTCCATTGAGTTGGTGATACCATCCAACCATCTCATCCTCTGCCGTCCCCTTCTCCCCTCTCCTTCAATCTTTCCCAGCATCAGGGTCTTTTCAAATGAGTCAGCTCTTCACATCAGGTGGCCAAAGTATTGGAGTTTCAGCTTTAGCATCAGTCCTTCCAATGAACACCCAGGACTGATCTCCTTTAGGATGGATTGGTTGGATCTCCTTGCAGTCCAAGGGACTCTCAAGAATCTTCTCCAACACCACAGCTCAAAAGTATCAATTCTTCAGCACTCAGCTTCCTTTATAGTCCAACTCTTATATCCATACATGAATACTGGAAAAACCATAGCCTCAACTAGATGGACCTTTGTTGGCAAAGTAACGTCTCTGCTTTTCAATATGTTATCTACATTGGTCATAACTTTCCTTCCAAGGAATAAGCATCATTTAATTTCATGGCTGCAACCACCATCTGCAGTGATTTTGGAGCCCAAAAACATAAAGTCAGCCACTGTTTCCACTCTTTCCCCATCTATTTCCCATGAAGTGATGGGACCAGATGCCATGATCTCTGTTTTTGAATGTTGAACTTTAAGCCAACTTTTTCACTCTCCTCTTTCACTTTCATCAAAAAGCTCCTTAGTTCTTCACTTTCTGCCATAAGGGTGGTGTCATCTGCATATCCAAGGTTATTGATATTTCTCCTGGCAATATTGATTCCAGCTTGTACTTCATCCAGCCCAGCATTTCTCATGATGTACTCTGCATATAAGTTAAATAAGCAGGGTGACAATATACAGCTTTGATGTACTCCTTTTCCTATTTGGAACCAGTCTGTTGTTCCATGTCCAGTTCTAACTGTTGCTTCCTGACCTGCATACAGGTTTCTCAAGAGGCAGGTTAGGTGGTCTGGTATTCCCATCTCTTTCAGAATTTTCCACAGTTTATTGTGATCCACACAGTCAAAGGCTTTGGCATAATCGATAAAGCAGAAATAGATGTTTTTCTGGAACTCTCTTGCTTTTTCAATGATAGGGTTAAAATCAGCAGCCCAGCAGCCCTGCACTAACCAGCAGAGTTAATGCAGAGGGACTGGAACCACACTGCAAGTGCTGGGGTTCGAGGTTACTGGATCATCAGAAGTGGCCGAAATGGACAGTTTCCAAAATGTAAACAGATTCTAAAGTCAACAAAATTCTCATATCCATCTTCCTGATTTGCACTGGAGCAAGAAACTGAAGAATGGTTAGGCGGTCCTCAGGTTGGGACCAGTGCCCTGGGGGCACCCTCCTTCTAGAGGAAAAGAGGGTCTGCATAGAAGGACTGGAGTATGTGCCCTTGCTCTCATCTCCTGTCCCTCTGCTGATGCTCGGATCCTAGCCCACCCCCTTCTTAGTCCTTCTGGCCAGTTGTTTGGGAAAATGGAACCAAGAGTTGCTTGCAAATCTCACAAAGAAGACATTGGGTTTAGCCAAGGTAGTCTAGGTTAACATTGCATAAAGCTATATAGAACCTTTCTGGGAACTGGTCAATAGGATTGCCTGCATAGTGTATCTTTCATTTCCAGAAAAGGCTAACTGGCTGGCTGTCTACCCCCAAGGTCTCACAAGGACATATTCATTATCTTTGTGAATAAGGTCAAGCCTGACCTTCAGTCTCTTAAGGTTTAATATTGGGTTTAATCAGCACATTGAGAATGGGTTCACCAGAGAAGCACTTTAAAAATTATGTTATTTTAAAAATTATGATATTTGGGTCACCCTGTTAGGGGAAACACATTGACTGAAACCTCCCACCCTGGCCAGGCATTATAGTAACCATTTGCATGAGTTATTTAATGACAGGAGGTCCTGGTAAGGAACATGTAACTAGTAAGCTACAACCAACCAGAAAAATTCAAGAAAAGTCAAAAGGAGATACCACGTGTCCTATCACTTCCCAGAATCCTTCTTGTTGGCATCCATCTTCGCTGAGCAGTGCACCACCAGGAAGGACCCTGAGTAACAATGACTGGCCAATAACAACCTGGAAACTAATATCACTATAAAACCCAAGACTGCAAGCCATGTGGCAGAACAGTTCTTCTGGTTTCCCTTATCTTACTGCTCTCCACCCTGGTCCCCCTACCCAATAAAGTCTCTTGCTTTGTTAGCACATGTGTCTCCTTGGAAAATTCATTTCCAAATATTAGACAAGAGCCCACCTTCAGACCCTGGAAGGGGTCCCTCTTCCTGCAACACCACCACCAGATATTCTTGTTTCATTGATCTAGGTTGTGGCCTACTGTTAGGATTTTTAGAAGCTTCTGCAGTATTGATTCTAGTGGACACCAAGGTTGAAGATCAAAGAATAGGATCATTGCATTCTACCCATCAGCAGATATGTGCAGGGAGTTAACTCATAATCAGAAGGTTGTTTAGTGAGAGTGGAATCAGAACAAGGGGAGCTAGAGTCCACAGTACTCAGAACCTGCTGTGTCCACATCACCGGAGAGTCTTACAAACAACCAGAATGCTTCAAATCAATTGACCTAAGTAGCACTTCTCACAATTTGATGTGCATCAGAATCACCTGGAGGGCTAATCCAGCACAGAGGTCCAGGCTTATTGAAGTAGAAGAATGGCCCTTGAAAATTTACCAAATTCCCCAGCTGATCCTAATGGAAGCAAAGTTTGAGAACAACTGGGCTAATGCTATTTTCATTCAACCCCACTTCATTAATGGCTTTAGTGGTGAGATGGAAAACATTCAAAATCTTTTGCCCTTCCACTCATAGGACAGTTCTTGGATGAGCACTGGCAACATTTGTTTCTTTTATTCACCCTTTTCTACTCTCCATAGCTGACTGATGCCCCTTTAGTTATTAACTTGTCATGAATACATTCCAGGTACCCAGTCTTGCCTCCTGGAAGTTCCCCTATTTTTCCCCAATGCCTTTGCACATCCCTATTCCAGTTTTAGACTTGGACTTTCAGAGGGAAATCTGAATTTCATTATTTAAAATTTCTTTAGAGATGACAACCAGCTGTTCACAACAATGGTTGGTACTTAGCTGTTACTTCTTTTGCTCAGCTGGAGTGAGCCTGAAAACAGGAGAAACCAGCAGTATAGTCACAGTAGGGGAGAAAGGACAGAGAAATGGGTACAGTCCCAAGCTTGCCTGAAAATCTGCTCACCCTCTTAACAGTCAATCCATGTACATTCCTCACTAAAGTACGAATGAATGAAACTAGCTAAAATAAAACAACAGAGAGGTGTCCTCACTTCTTAAGAAAATGGAAAACTTTTTGAAAGAATACAAAGCTAAGTAATTTTATTATGCTCTGCCAAGTTACTGCATTCTGAACTTTTCCTCATTTCTTGGATCATCTGAGAGAAAGATTCTCAGTGTCAAGCTTTGTGGGAAAAATAGAAACCAGGTGCGGCTTTCATTATCTCTGCACAGGCCAGCTCTCTCTTACCCTCTCCTCTTCTCACAGTGCAGGAAAGACTAGGGATTGCTCCATGTGAGTTCTGTAGCCCTCCTGCCTTCTGGGGTCCTTTCTTCCCCAGTTACTCCCTCTTTCTTGCAGCTTCGATCTCTCTCCTCCTAAGGCCTTCTCGTCTTATATGTAAAATATGCCCCTGTAAAATGCCATGTAATCTACCATCTTCAAAGCAAACTCCTGACTCCCTCCTATTGTGTGCCCTCTCAGGACTCTCTCTCCCCTCAACCCTCTCTCTTTCTCTTGCTCCCTCTCTCTCTTCCCCCCACACTGCCAGACTAAATCATCAAGCATTACCTACAGTCACTGTCACAAATTCCTCATCTCTCATTCTTTAGCCCATTTTAATTAGACTCTGTCCCCACTGCTTCTACAACTCAATTACTAAGTCCCCAAGGGCCTCAATGTTGCTCTACCAGATGGCCAATTCTTAACCTTCACCTCACTTGATCCTCAGCGTCATTTGACAAAGTCGTACTCTGTCCTTCTGGAAACACTCTTCTCTTGGCTTCTGTGACACCCAGTCTTTCCCCTACTTCTCTGGCAATTGCCTCTCAGTCTCCTGCGTCCTCCTCCTCTAACTGAACCTTAAGTGTTCAGGTCCCTTGGGGCTGTTTCTTTGACTCTATTCTCTTGGTAATATTATCACCTTAGATGCTCTTATCCCTTCCCATGACCTTAAAGATCTTCGATGTACTGAGTACTCACACATCACACTTCCAGACCTTTCCATTAACTCCCAATCCAATGTCTCACCACCCATTTGACATCTCTACTTAAATATCAAACTAAACCTGTCCAAAACTGAATTATTGATCTCTCCCCAGCCAACATACCCCATCTCTGTAATGACAGCTCCATTCACCCTGTTGTTCACTAGGTACCTGGGAGCCATGCTGACCAGGTCTGTTCCTTGAAAGGTCTGGCCCCACCCATTGTCCTCTCACAATGCTGTGCACCAGCCACCCTGGGTTTCCTTCGGATCCTTAAATATTTTCTTTCTCTCCCCCTTGAGACCACTGCACTGCTTGTTGTTCCTTCAGCCTGGAATGCTCCTAAAGTTACCCACCTCCAAGCTAATTATCACTAATCCTTCCATTTCAAATTGAATGTCACTTCCTCAGAGAAGTTGCTTCTGAAGCTCTAACCAAAGTAAAGCCCATCTCTGCTTTCTCATACAACCTATACACTTCCTTCAGATTTGTGACTGTATATTTTGGAGAGTGGTTATATACTTAGTATCTGTTTCCTTGCAATCTCATGACTGGGTTCTACAGACTCTAGTATCTGGATGTTGAAAGAGAGTCCTCAGGGCTATACAGACCTTAAGATCTTAATAGCAAAATAGACACACCTATTCACAAAGTGAGTTCTCATACTTACAAGAAAAGAAACTTAAGACACAAATTTAGGAAACACTGACTTTGTGTCCTGAGATTCCTTGTTGCTTCTGAGTAGTTTTTGAATTGAAGCCCACACCGTTTGAGAACTTCTGTCATCTATTTGTTTGAGCAAATGGATAGTTGGTTGTGGTCAGTTTCACTTGGCCCAAGTGTTACCTTAGTCAAAGATGCCCAAACCACTTTTGTCCTGGTTTTGGCATTAATCTGGCAAGGAGCAGAGAGGATGTAGCACAATTCAACTAGACCTCCACATAAAAGTTTTCTCTACAGGAAACAGAAATGGAAATCCCACCTCATTCTGGAAAAACCAAGGTGAATCCCCAGAAGAGTTGATTACTTGAGATCAAGGCACCTCCAAGAAGGAAAGTCAAGATGATGTTGAAGCTGCTGATCAGAACCTCACTAATGCAGTAGTAATAGAATTTTTAAAGGCATAAGCCCCCAAGAACAAAGAAATAGAGGAGAAACTACAACAGATAATTAGCAATTTGCTATCTAAAGAAGATGAAACAGGGAGAGCCCAGGCACAGCTGAAGGTAAGGTGCCATACTGAAAACAGGAGAGTTGAGTAAAAGATGAGATGACTGCAGCTTTGACTGACACCCTGGTTGCAGTGTGATGAGACACCCTGAGCCAGAGAACACAGCCAGATCCCTGATCCACAGAAACTGTGAAGTAATAAATGTTTGTTCTTTTAATCCAATAAGATTGGAGGTAATTTGTTATGTACCAATAGATAACGAATGCAAAAACCAAACTATCAATCCAATGTTAAGGTAAAACAAAAGACAACTTCAAATATTCAAGGCTTCAAAGAATTTGCCTCCCTGTTCCATTTTTTTCTTAGAAACAAGTAAACAAAGACATGAAATAAGGAAAACAAGAAGACTAACAAAAGAGAGAGGAAAGGGGAATCTTCAGGATGATAAGGGAGACCCCAGCTGAGTGACAGTTCTAGAAAGCATCCAGCTCAGTTTAGAGCACAAATGAAGGGAATATAATAACAGTATATACCATATAGCTTGGTAGATTAGTTTTCTAGGGCTGCCATGACAAAGTACCTAGGGCAGAGTCAGAAAGAACAGAGAGAATGAAATTGTTTAAGCCAAGTAATGAGAAAGTAAATGGGTTCCCTTTCTATGCCTGAGGCTCAGAGGAAAGGCTTCTTGGTGCCTTCACCCTCAAGATGACTGGATTGTGAATATTGGAGCTTCACCAAGATTCTCATTCCCATGGAAAGGATGTCCACTCTTAAAGGATGGTGTAGATTTGAACCATGAGCTTGTTAACGGTTTTCCATGAGAGTCTCTGAAGTTGCTCTGTTCTATATAAATTCTCCAAAACCTATTCCTGATTCTGGAATACTGCTACTTCTAAGTCACTTCAGTCGTGTCCAACTTTGTGCGACCTCATAGATGGCAGCCCACCAGGCTCCCCCATCCCTGGGATTCTCCAGGCAAGAACATTGGAGTGGGTTGCTTTTTCCTTCTCCAATGCAAGAAGGTGAAAAGAGAAAGTGAAGTCGCTCAGTCGTGTCTGACTCTTAGCGACCCCATGGACTGTAACCCACCAGGCTCCTCCGTCCATGGGATTTTCCAGGCAAGAGCACTGGAGTAGGGTGGCATTGCCTTCTCCAATCGGTGTGGGGAAAACCTCAGTGATGACTGAAATTTAATTTCCCAGAAGCTCAGAGGGATGGAGCTCAGATATATTTAAATTGGTTCTTGAAAACTAAGATGAATGTGTCTTGAACACCTGAGTTTGTGGAGTAAGACTCAGGCTCATTACATAGATGAGTTTACAGTGCAATTTGCCAAGAAATTCAAAGTTTACTAAGTAAACAAGAAAAGAGGGTTAGATAATAAGTAGTGATATCCATCTTTCCAGTATCCCAAATCCTGTACTAGGACCATATACAATTGTTGATACTGTCAGAAGATTAGGAGGCTATTTCTAATAACATACTGCAATGTCTTTATTGACAATGGACAACATTTGGTTCAACAGAAATGAGAAAAAATATTTCTGTTGTGTGTCTATTAATCACTGTTAATAGCATGCCAGTTATCAGTTTGGGGACTCTTAACTCAAAATTCATCATTGTTTGCCTGCTTTACAAAAATGGAGCTGGACCCTGTAAATATTTCTCCTTTGCCAGCTGGCATGATGTTAAGCTTTGTCAATAGAGGGCACCAGGGGGCCACTGCAGAAGGAAGAGACTTTTCTCTTCTAGGGTCTGATGTGCTTCACTCTCCCAGTTTCTACAGCCTAGGGGAGCTCCAGTGTCTGCTTTCCAACGTGGATGACTTCTCCAGCAGGCAGTGACCAGCAGCTTCCCCGACACAGCTGAGGCACTCTTCTGTGCGCAACTCCCCCAGAACCCCAGGGAGCAGATCTCCAGCAAGTTCTACTGGCACAGCACCTCAGCCAACTTACCCACCAACCAGGGAGCCACAGCCTCATCCTCCCAACAAGGAGGAAGGGCTCCTTCTTGGGTCCACTGTCTCCACCCTTGTGGTAATGGCTACTCCTCACTCCTGCTATTCTTGCATTCTTTACAGTCCTACTTATTACTTGCCAATCTCTCATTACTTCAGTCCCCTGGTTTAGTTAATAATTCTCCGTATTAAACTTTCCATGTTCAAATACTATGTGCTTTCTGTCTCCTGGTTGGACCCTGACTGGTACAAATTGTTTTGTTTTGTTTTCAGATATTCAACACTAAAGACTGGACAGGAAAGTCTCCATCTTACAGCATGTCTCTGTAAGAAGCAGTCCTGCCCTGGTGCACTTCTAAGCCTGCCAGCTCAGGCCACTCTCTGCTCCAGAAACCTCTTACATGAGGAAGAATAACATCATAACTACAAGGTCAATTCATTTCACTCCAGGTACTTCTAGATTATTATTTATAACACATGTTTGATGCCTTAGAAGTAGTATTGAAATATACTCCCGCAAACACTATGAAAAGAAAGACTCCTAAGTTTCTGATGTTTAGCTCACTGAGCAAGTTAACTGAGAGTGTAAATCACTGCTGCATTGTTCTAGCTGAGAACCAGATATACCTGTTCAGATGCTGTGAGGATATGTAGGGGAAGGCTGCTTAGATTGTTGGTTTCTGATCCCCAGAGATAACAATTTAGCAAAAATTCCTTTGCGAGCTTATCCTAAGTTCACAATATAGAAGGAAGGGGACTGGCTTCACTTAAGAAGAAAGAACCTATGGTAAGGCTTACCATGCAAGTGAGGATTCCCTTTACAAGCTACATTAATTTAATATAACCTGGTGCGTGGTCTTTTTCCAGAACAATGGAAAGTGTCCCTTTGGCATTTAAATTGTTTCATTCATGCTGAAAGGTGTTTTAATCATGTCTATTAAAATTAAAATACACATACCCTAATTTCTGGAAAATATAAAGAATTCCTAAAAATCAATGCAAAACAGTCAGACACTCCTACAGAAAACTAGGCAAAAGACCAGAACAAGCACTTTACAGAAAAGGATATTCAAGTTACAAGTAAATGTATTAATGGGTGCTCAATTTCACTGGTCATCAGATCAAAGCACTCTGAAACCATAACGCAATACAGAAACATACTCACTAGAATGGCCAAAACAGAAAAAATCAATAACACTAAGTGCTGGAAAGTAAGAGGAGCAACTCCCTCACTTTGCTGGAGGGAGTATAAATTTACACAACCACTTACTAAAGTAGAACATACACTTACTCTGTGTCCCAGCATTTCCACTTCTAGATCTACACCCGACAGAATGCAGACACATGTCCATCAAAAGACTTGTACCAAACAGTTAATTTTAGCACTGCTTTCAGTAGCCCCAAACTGTAAAGTATGATAATAATAAAATGATTAAATAAATTGTGGTTTAGTCACACAGTGAAATATTACACAGCAGTGATAACAAATGAACATGGATTAATCTCACAGACATAATGTTGAGAGAGAAAGCCAGACACTAAAGAATATATTGTATGATTTCATTTAGATAAAGCTGAAGAACAGGCTAAACAAATCTATGGTGTTAGATGGCAGAGAGTGGTCAGCCTATGGGAGATGAGAGATGACTGGAAGGGGCAGGAGAGGGCTGCTGAGTAGCTGATAATGTTCTGTTTCCTAATATGGCTTTATAGATGTGCTTAGTTTGTGAAATTTTTTGAGCTACTTAGTTATGATATGTGCACTTCTTTCTCATTTATACCAATAAAAAGTTAAATAAATACATAGACAAATATACACATACCTACATACTTCATGGCTCTCAACTTTTATATCCCTGAGTTTTTCCTAGAGAAATGCTTACAACTATGTTCAAGGAACGAGTCAGCTTGGGTCCCCTGAGAAGCAGATGCCAAAACCAGAGTGGATGTGCAAGAGATCTATTGGAGAAAACATCTGTAAGGAATAGGGGGAAAGGGCCAGGGAAAAGCAGAAAGACCCTTCAGACTATGACCAAGATCTGACATCTCTGAAAGGAGAAAAGAGAGGAAGATTGGGGAGGACAATCCTCAGACCACAATGCAGTTTGGAGAAAACACAAGTCAGTTCACTGGGGAGACGTCAGCCACAGGCGTCCTGGAATCCTGTGTGTCCTCAGGCAGGCATAGCAACCATGCCATACTCAGTCCTTGGTGAGCAGCAGCCTGGGGCCAGTGTGGTCAGGCAGTGATGAGTGCAGGGATGAGGCAACTGGAAGGGTCAATCAGCTCTGCTCCCAGCCATCACTCTCCAGAGGAGGGACAGCAACACAGGAGGCCACACAAAGAATGTCCTTTGAGACACTGTACCTGCAAAGAATGTAAATGGCCTCCGTGGTCCACTGCTAGAGAGGTAACAAATAACTAAATATCCACACTGCAGAATATGAAATAAGTTAAAAACAGACAGATTTTTATGTACTGACAAGAATAGATGCTCACAATTGAATCACTTTGCTGTACAGCAGAAATTAACATAACCTTGTAAATCAACTCTACTTCAATAAAAAGATACAGTCACATGCATATCACTTGCCATTAAATAAATAGATGTTCTAATCACAGAAAAGAGAATAGATGTTCAAGACATATCACAGAATAAAAAAATAAACTGCAGAACTCTTTTTATTCCTTCTGTGACCACAAGACTCTGCTTTAATTATGAAAGCAGTATTCCTTATCACTACACATATAAGAATTCTGACAAACTTTAAATATTACACATTTAAACAAACATATAAAACATATCCCTTTAGCTGCCTTTGGTAAATCCATGAATTGTGTGTTAATTTACTTTTCATCATTATCTTTCCATCGTTCCTTTCTTGCCCCTGTTTGCCTTAAGCCTTTGAAAACGTATTTCAATGGAGACATACTCTGAAGAAAAGAAACAGCCATTGATTACCAATGAGCTCCCTTTGGTAATCAGCCACTAATTACCAATGAGCTGCACAAGTCAGCTTGTCCACATCCTGGCTTCCACCTTTAAAATCTCAATCCTTTCCCTTAGTTCATCTTTCCCTAGGAACAAGATATTCACATTATTTGGGAATCTTTGAACCCCAAAGTATTATATTTTGTTTGCAAAAACTTATGATATGAATTGGTGAGTTCTTCGCCCTGGTATTTTAAGTTGGTAAATTTCTTTCCCAGTAACTTGTATGTATTTGCTCACGGTAGCTCCCTTCTTGCATCTGATTGGTCCCTGCTGCTCCTTCCCCTCCTCTCCTACCAGGACCAGTTTTACACATCCCCCAGACTCCATGCTGGTGTAAGTGGCCAAGAACTAGAGTCACTTAACTTACAATGAATCACAGATAATAACAGCACAGCCCTGGCGTCAGATCTCCCTGGGTTCGTATCTTGGCTCTGTCACTTATTTGCTAAATGGCTTCAGCCAAGTTAGCTAATCAGTCTTTACCTGAAAATAGTAACAGCAGTTACCTCTAAGAGTGTTGTTAGGGTTAAATGAGAAAAGTTCACATGAAGTGCATAGAGCACGACTAATTACCCAACTGGTGAACTATATGTGGAACCAATCCTTAATAGACAGTCCTGTACCTTAAACAACTAAGCTAGCAGAGGCGGGGCCCTGGCAGGAAAGAAGAAAGATCTTTGCAGGTCTATAAAGCAAAAAGTTTATAGCTATTCTCTGTATTTAGCAATAGGCACTGGCAACAGTTCCAGACACCTGCAAAGTGACCAAATTCTAGTTCTTCAGTTTGTGGAGACCTGGACGTAGTTGAGAGAACCATGACTCAGCAGAGTGACGCTCTCTCGGCCAAGTCAGAATGTCACCATTACCGACTCTCAGCAGGAAACAGAACCCAGGGTCCCTTAAGTTCAACGAATTCCAAGTAATTAAAATCAAAAGCAAAGGACTGAGATTTTAACAGAACATGTTTATAACGTGTGTCTCTGAAACAAGTCAGCTGCTTTTAGGGGCCATAAATAGTTCTGTCATTTCCCAATTTTCAGCTCTCACATTTTAAAAGATTTTTTTTAGATCAAAACAATAAAAACAGAAAGATCAGAAGATGATATATGACAGGATGTTAAGCAACGATGAATGACCTTTTACTACGCACACTCACTTAGTCATCACCCTCAGATGGTCAGCCTTTCAAGTTGGAATTACAAATAATTCCTTCCGTCAGCGAGTCACAAACAACCCACTTATCAAAAATTGTCAAATAAATCTGTCACTCATTAGGGATTACAAGACATTTGTAAATGTGGCAGGCTTCCCAAAGTAACAAGCCCCCCAACACCCTTGACTGTCTCTTAGGAAGAGAAAAAGCAAACAATTGAATCGTTGCCAGAGACTTGGACATTCCAAAGCCTGATGTGACAGCCGAGGGGTCGACAGAAGCCCAGGAGGCCAGCTGCAGTCTGCAGGCGCAGCGCTTGGCCAGCATACATAGAAACTGTTTATTCTCAGGGCACACCTGTCAGACAGGCTGTGCAGGTGTTGGCTGAACAGTGGCTTTGCCTGCCTTGCCCTTCCACTATTCCTAAAGAGAGAGGGCTATAAAAAAGAGACCAGAACACCCATCTGGAGTCAGGGACTCATTGAACTTTTAACCCAGAAAAATCCTTTATTGCCACCTAACTCTTCCCCCTTCACTCAATTCAAATGGTGCCCTTGGAAGATCTCAAAATTTGCCTGAGACTCATAAAGACAGAACCCAGAGCAGAAGCCTGGAAACCCCAACCTTTTATTCAGCATTATGGGAGATAATACTACCAGGTAAAAGACACAGACTGTCTTAAAAGATGCCATCTCATATTCATGTGAAGGACCTAGTGTATAAGGCTTTACTCAACAAATGATAGTGCCCACCTTTCCTCCAGGTAAAATATTAAATTATAGCTAGTAAATTACTATTTCAGCAATTGCAACACAAATTTGAAATAGACTGTTAACTCACATTTTAAAACAAAAAAAATCATTTAATTGAAATACACAATTAAATATTTAATCCATTTACAGATTTTTTTAAAGTCCAATGGCTGCCAAAAGAGAAAGTTAAAAGTTTCTAACCCTTATTTGCCAAAACAAATATTAATGTAACTGGTCAGACCAAATGCACTCCAGAGCCAGTGCTTACCATTAGAAATTGCCTTCCAGAGAGTTCTTGCCTAAAATATATTGTTAAACCCTCCTTTTTACTCCTTGCTAATTTCTCATAAGATTGTCCAGTGTATTCATTTTCATTCTACTCCCTCCCCTACCAGGAGCATTTATAGTGTGTTAATCAAAAGTAGGAGATTAGGGCTTCCCTTTGGTGGCTCAGTGGTAAAGAATCTGCCTGCCAACACAGGAGACATAGATTTGATCCCTGGTCTGGGAAGATCTTACGTGCCACAGAGCAACAAAGCCTGTGTGCCACAACTATTGAGCCTTTGCTTTAGAGCTCAGAAACCACAGCTACTGAAGTCTGCACAGCCTAGAGCCTATGCTCTGCAACAAGAGAAACCACAATGAGAAACCTGTACCCCACAGTTAGAGAGTGGCGCCCCCACAAGTTTTCACTCTAGAGCCCTCAACTAGAGAAAAACCTGCGCAGCAACAAAGACCCAACACAGTCAAAAATGCACAAACAAATAAAGCAAGGGCTTAAAATTTAATAATTCAGATCTGGATTTCCAGTTGAGGGATGTGAGTGAGTAGTTCACAGTCCCAGTTTCTTCATCTGTTCAAAGGATATAATAACATGGCTTATCCATATGGCTTTTGTAAGGATTAAATAAAAATAATGTCACCAAATATTTGAGAGTTTACTCTGTACCAGGCACAGTGCAAGGCCCTAAGAATTCAGTGCTGATGAATGATCAAAGCCCTCACTGCAGCCCAGAACAAGACAGAGATAAGCTCTAAACAAATAATCACACAAAGAAATATATAAAGACAACTCGTCTCCATGGCAGGAAAACTGAGTTAAAACCAGAAAGATGCCTGTGAGAATTTTCAGAATATGTGTATAAGGCAGAGGAGTCAAGGAATTAGTATCTCCTTCCATGTCCCTTCTCTGGGAAATCCATAATTAAGACTCATAATTGTGGATGGATGCTAACAACAGTCATAGGATACATTCTTATCCTAACTCCTTTCAGTAAGTTGGTCAAGAGTCTGCCAAAAGTGGAATATCTTGAAAAGACCACATCTATTCCTGAAGCACATGGAGAAGCCATCTTATGTTCTCACCGGGACCCAGAGGGTATCTGCTGCTCACCTGCATGACATAAGCTGGGGGGATTCTGTGGCCCTTTCTCTGCCTTTAAGTAGCTGAAGTGAGAAAGTGACACATGTCCACAGATTGAAGGAGGTCACCTGGAGGTCTAAAATGCCATTGCCTTTGGAAAAGTATTCAAACAGTTATGAGAACTTCTATAAGCGCTCCAAGAAGCAGCTTCACCAGGAAAAGCTTATAGAAAAAGAGAAAATTCCAGTGGGTTTTTTTAAACAAACTTCTGACCTATTCCACATTGTAAAAAACTGTTAAATAGAACTTTTAAAATAAAATATATGCAAATGAAAAAGAACCGTTATTCAACTGCTCAGGGAGAGAGACGGGGCTTATTTTTAGCAGAACATCTTTCCATGTCTCTTTCTGTTTCTAATTTCTTCACTTTAGGACCAGGAAATGTGTCCATCTCTTGGAAGGTCCCAGTTGAGAAAAATCACTGGCAGCCAGTTCTCAGGAGCTGCCTTGGGAGGGCAACCAGTCTTCTGCAGCTGCTCTCCAGGGCCCATGGACATGGGGTAAGGAAAGGTCAGGTGCAAAGGGGGAGGCCCATGGCATTGCCTGAGGCTGGCATCCCTTCAGGTCCAGGGAATGTCCAGCAGGAGCAGATTACATGATCACAGAGCCCAGATGACTCCTGTCAACTTCCCTTTAAACTGACAGAATGCATGTTTCAGAAGGCTGGAGGCCAGCCAATGCTGGGGCAGGGTGTGTGTGTGTGTGGGTAGCCTGAGAGAAACCTCAGGCTTGATGTTTTATAAATGTGGGACTGATTACTTTTGACAGGAGGGCGAGTCAGGAAAGATGTAGGAAGACATCAGAGAAAACAAATGCCACAGAAACCTGAAGTCTTCCTTCTGCCATGCTAGAGCCATGGCTCCAGGAAAGAAGAGTGTGGCCATCTTAGCAATGACAGAAAGACCTTCTCATCTGTCACATTTGGTCCCTCACAATATTCTGGGGCAAGTGGACTTGCTCCATGTAACAAATAAGGAAATGATGTCCCTGAAGTAGACCCAAATCTTCTGACATTGTGTCAGTGTAATCGACCAGCCCACCCTCGTCCTAGTACCTAAGAGAAAATTTTTAAATACTATTAAGTAAAGAACCTCTTGATGAAGGTGAAAGAAGAAAGTGAAAAAGCTGGCTTAAAACTCAACAGTCATAAATCAGATCATGGCAAATTTAAGGGGAAAAAATGGAAGGTTGCAGACTTTATTTTCTTGGGCTTCAAAACCACTGAGGATAGTGACGCCAGCCATGAAATTAAAAGACACTTACTCCTTGGAAGGAAAACTATGACAAACCCAGACAGTGTGTTAAAAAGCAGAGACATCACTTTGTCTCTGACATATAGTCTCTTGGACATATAGTCAAAGCTATGATTTTTCCAGTAGTCATTTATGAATATGAGAGTTGGACCATAAAGAAGGCTGAGCACTGAAGAACTGATGCTTTCAAACTGTGGTGCTGGAGAAGACTCTTGAGAGTCCCTTGGACTATAAGGACATCAAATCAGTCAAAATAAAGGAAATCAAACCTGAATATTCATGGGAAGGACTGATGCTGAAGCTGAAGCTCCAATACTTTGGCCACCTAATGGGAAGAGCTAACTCATTGGAACAGACCCTGACGCTGGAAAAGATTGAGGGCAGGAGAAGAAGGGGACAACAGAGGTTGAGATGGTTGGATGGTTCCCTTCTCTTCCTGCCTTCAATCTTTCCCAGCATCAGGGTCTTTTCTAATGAGTCGGTTCTTTGTATCAGATGGTCAAAGTGTTGAAGCTTTAGCATCAGTCCTTCCAATGAATATTCAGAGTTGATTTCCTTTAGGATTGACCAATTTGATCTCCTTGCAGTTCAAGGGACTCTCAAGAGTCTTCTCCAACACCACAATTTAAAAGCATCAATTCTTTGCCACTCAGTGTTCTTTATGGATCAACTCTCACATCCATGCGTGACTACTGGAAAAACAACAGCTTTGATTATATGGACCTTTGCCAGCAAAGTGATGTCTCTGTTTTTTAATTTGCTGTCTATGACCAATATGTTGGTCATAGCTTTTCTTTCAAGAAGCAAGCGTCTTTTAATTTCGTGGCTGCAGTCATCATCTACAGTGATTTTGGAGCCCAAGAAAATAAAGTCTGTCACTGTTTCCATTGTTTTCCCATCTATTTGCCATGGAGTGATGAAACCAGATGCCACAACCTTAATTTTTTGAAAGTTGAGTTTCAAGGCAGCTTTTTCACTCTCCTCTTTCACCCTCATTAAGAGGCTCTTTAGTTCCTCTTCTCTTTCTGCCTTTATTATCTGAGGTTATTGATATTTCTCCTGGAAATCTTGAATCCAGCTTGTGAGTCAGCCAGACAGCATTTTGCAGATGTACTCTGCATATAAGTTAAATAATCAGGGTAACAATATACAGCCTTGACATACTCCTTTCCGATCATGAACCAGTCCATTGTTCCATGTCTGGTTCTAACTGTTGCTTCTTGACCTGCATACAGGTTTCTCAGGAGACCAGGTAAGATGGTCTGGCATCCCCATCTCTTTAAGAATTTTCCACTGGTTGTTGTGATACATAGAGTCAAAGGTTTTAGCACAGTCAGTGAAGGTTTTAGCACAAAGGTTTTAGCACAGTCAGTGAAGCAGAAGTAGAAAAAATAATGCCATGGCCATGTCTAAATCATCTAGGTTAAGCAAAGTTCTACTGTGCAATAAATAAATTATTACCTTTAAAGGTAAAGAAATGGGATATTGAGGAAAGAAAACCCAGCACACTTAGAAGTTTTCAGAAAGCAAATTAGATAGCTCTAGTATTATAGTCTTAGCCTTGCTATTTAAATATATCATAATCTGCCTTTAATAATTGAAGATGTACTTGAGATGACTGCAGTCAAGATCTGTGTCCCATCCATACCTAGTATTAGTTTGCACCTCAGGGGTCTCACAAGTGAAATCTGAAACTGGCCCCCAGACAAGGAAGGCAGAGAGAGATCAAAAAAAGAGGCAGGTCACCTCAGATTAGTAAGTGGAAGGTTTAACCAGCAAGAGAACTTGCAAATGAGGCTTGCCTTGGGAGGTCTCAAGAGGAATAGATCTCCACACCCACCTACCAGAATTGTTAAGTTTATACATAGGCCTTAATGGGTTCAGTCACATAGTCCATTCAGATGTTCCCTGTTGGATGTGCTCTCTCAAGCTATGTCCTTGTGTCCACCTCCCACTGTGGGAACGGTGAGAAGAATATATATTCCAAGGACAAGGGAGGGGTGAGGAGTCTCCAAGTGTCTGAGTCCAGGTCAGTGGTCACATCCTCTTGGTGACCTCCTCCAACACTCCAACCCTTCTGACTGGCCCTAATCATCTTACATGCCCTCTTCCTCGACATACCCTGAGATGTTAGAAAGGGTTTCACTAACGTGAAGGTTGGACTGTGAAGAAGGCTGAGCGCCGAAGAATTGATGCTTTTGAACTGTGGTGTTGGAGAAGACTCTTGAGAGTCCCCTGGACTACAAGGAGATCCAGCCAGTCCATTCTGAAGGAGATCAGCCCTGGGTGTTCTTTGGAAGGAATGATACTAAAGCTGAAACTCCAGTACTTTAGCCACTCATGCGAAGAGTTGACTCATTGGAAAAGACTCTGATGCTGGGAGAGATTGGGGGCAGGAGGAGAAGGGGAGGACAGAGGATGAGATGGCTGGATGGCATCACTGACTCGATGGACGTGAATCTGAGTGAAATCCAGGAGCTGGTGATGGACAGGGAGGCCTGGTGTGCTGTGACTCATGGGGTCGCAAAGAGTCAGGCACAACTGAGCGACTGAACTGAACTGAACTGAACGTGAAGGTGGCTTGTTTGGCAGCCATCTGGCTGCACTGGAGGCAGATACCACAGCAATAATAGAAGCACAAGCAAGAGAAAAAAGATTACAATGATTCCCAAATAGGTAATAATTTTCCCACTAAGAGCCCCATGATCCATACCACTGATTTATAAATCCCCTAGGCCAAAGGTCAGATCACTCTGGTCATTCGCTTATGCGAATGATTTAGTAAAGCTGACATATTAGCAGACTCATCAGATATGAACACATAGCATTCTGTCTGGATGATGGCAGAGGTGCCTTCTTGTGAAGCAACAATAATGTCTAAGTACACTCTATTTTGTGGTTTCCCTGGTGGCTCAGATGTTAAAGAATCCGCCTGCAATGCAGGACATCTGGGTTGGGAAGATCCCCTGTAAAATGAAATGGCAACCCACTCCAGTATCCCAGGCTGGAGAATTCCATGGACATGGGAGCCTGGCAAGCTACAGTCCATGGGGTCACAAAGAGTCAGACACGACTGAACAACTTTCACTTTCACATTCTGCTTTGGAGGACAGCTTTTCTCATCAGAGACCATTAAGGTTCAGTAAAGATGGACTTGGCCAGCTATCATTTAAGGTTTATTGGGTGAATTTAATAATATTCTCCAAGCCAAAAGAGGAGGCAAAGACAGCAGCCAACTGACTGCACCAGTAGGAAACAGAATGTGCCCATCTGGCCTTGAGGAGAGGGAAGTTTTCAAGTTTGGTACTATGAGGCACATTCTCCCCTGTGCCCAGGGAAAAGCCAGAGTGAAATGGCCCAACCTTACCCAAGTGAAAGTCACAGCCAAATAGCTGTCATACAACCATTCAGCCCCATTTGGGGCTAATAATAAATTATTATGATAGACCTGGACAGTATGGCCAGTCAGTGCCAATCCAGTCATAACAGAATGACTACACAGTTCTAGTGATATTCATTCCACATTCCCTGTACAGTGGGGTTGGTTCTGTTTGGAGTGATTTTTCTGTTCCCAATGTAGGGGCACCCAAGTGCTCAAATTTCCACAACCTGGGTTCAACTACATGAATCCATCCCAAATCTGAAAGTAGCCACCCCAGTTCTGATGGTAGTATTTTTAGGACCTTTCCAGTCAGGAAGTTTGATGGACTCACTGTATAATTTGATTGACAGAAAAAGTATCCATGCTCAGTGTTATTGATCATGGGTGCCACAGGCCAGGGTTCTAGATCAGTATGGGTGATACCAAATGAATTGAGAGTACTTGTCCTGGCTTGTTCTTCCTTAATGTACCACTTTAGGGCCTTCTAGTCCCCTCCCTGTGGTGGTACTACCTAACATGGCAATTCTGATGAGCTCGAGAGGGGCAATCTCCTACCTACCTAACAGCTGAATTGATTCCTTTGCCAGATAGATATACAAAGGGGCCACTGTGGAAAGGAATTTCCATCAGGTGCCTATCCCATGACCAGACACTATAGACAGAAGTCTAAAGTCGAAAAGACAAATATTTAGTAGAAACCTTTATGGGAATATCTTCCTCTTCTGCAAGAACCACACTTGCGGACTGATCCTGGTATGTTAACGTGGCTGCAGCTTAGGAATCTGATGTGGTTGTACAAATCATACATGTTGACTGGGGGAAGCACGTTGTCCAGTGTGAGTAGACAGACTGGGGGCAGGACAAGGCAGAACAGGATCCCATCCTCTCCCTTCTTTCAGTGGTGCATGTGCCATTCCTGGTATAGTGTGTTTCACTATACAACTCACAGCAGGGCAACAGAAGCCCAGAGGAAACTGAGCAGTTCCCCTCACACAGAGGTGTGAGTGCCAGTTCCAGTAGATAACGCCTTCCCCACGCATGATGGGGCGTGGTCTCCTTGGCAGCACAGCACATGATAAACGGTGAGAGTCTTTGGAGACTTCTGCACTTTCAAGGTGTTGGTCTCAGTGGGGGTCCCAGTCTGGCATATGGGGCCATAGGCCGTACTGGCTAATCCTTCAAATGTAGTAAAACCTAGGGCAGTACTTCATTCTACCTGGCCAAGGTGTTTTCCTTGTTAGTAATTTAATCTGTTGCTTTAATATTTCAGTCATCCTTTTTACCAACACTGCTGCTGTGGGGTCTAGGGAAGATGGAGCTTCCACTTGGTGCCATGCTCTTTTGCCCGGTCTTGCACATCAAGACCTTTGAAATGTGATTGCCAATCACTGTCTAGTCAACAAAGCTACCTGATCATGGTCCTCAGCTTCTCTTATCCCCTAAGGATGACAGCCTGGTTTGAGTAATAATGGGGAAACTTGGATTAGGCCAGATACAGTGACCACACAAACAAAGGAATATTTAGAACCCTCACTTGAAAAACCTGGCTTAAAACTCAACATTCAAAAAGCTAAGATCATGGAATTCAGTCCCATGACTTCATGGCAAAAAAAAAAAAAAATGGGGAAAAAAAATAGAAAGAGTAACAGACTTTATTTTCTTGGGCTCCAAAATCACTGTGGATGATGAGTGCAGCCATCAGATTAAAAGACGCTTGCTCCTTGGAAGAAAAGCTATCACAAACCTAAACAGCATGTTAAAAAGCAGAGACATCACTTTACCAACAAACATCCATATAGTCAAAGCTATGGTTTTCCCAGTAGTCATGCACAGATGTGAGAGTTGGACCATAAAGAAGGCTGAGCACCGAAGAATGGATGCTTTCGAACTGTGGTGCTGGAGAAACCTCTTGAGAGTCCCTTGGACAGCAAAGAGATCAAACCAGTCAACCCTAAAAGAAATCAACCCTGAAAATTCATTGGAAGGACTGAGGCTGAAGCTGAAGCTCCAGTACTTTGGCCACCCAATGTGAACAGCCGACTCATTGGAAAGACCCTGATGCTGGAAAAGACAGAGGGCAGAAGGAGAAGGGGTCACAGGATGGCATCATCAACTCAATGGACATGAGTCTGAGCAAACTCCAGGAGATAGTGAAGGCCAGGGAAGCCTGGTGTGCTGCAGTCCATGGGGTCACAAAGAGTCACAGCTGAACAACTGAACGACAACAACTTGAAGGCGGGGGCTAATATAATCAGTTTGCAGTCCCTCACTGGTTGAGAAATCCAGTGAATGGCTCCAGACTCCTTTGGCAGTTTGCTGTCTTGGGTGTTGTTTAGAATACACAGGACATGCTGTTACTGCATTAAAGTCATTGTATTTCAAGGATAATCCTGCATTCTTGTCAATATGTCACCCAGGGACTAAGGTGGCTGCTCTTTCTATATACACAGTCTGCTTTAGCTACAGGATTAGGTTGCTAAAGTTTGCACCCAAGTTTCCTAATTGTCAGGGGGTGTCAGTGCCTTACCAGGTGGGACTTTAGAAGACAGTGAGCCTCAGGCTCTTGCAGATGAACCCAGATGTCTTTCCAGATATCCTGACCCCATAGGGCTTTTTCATGATCATTCACTCCTCAGCTTCCTATTGTTCAAGCCACAGGATTGATCCCTTTAGAACATACCAGCTGTCAATGCAAAGAGCTAAGGGCTGGGGCTCCTGAGTGATCACAAGCCAAACTGCTCTGAGTTCAGCCCACTGGCTGCTAGGGTGCATTCCTGTTTTGATCCAGATGGTGTCAGTGTTGAGCTGCAATCCACCTGGACTGGTTGCCCTGACTAGACTCATCAGAACACCAGGCACAGCAGGAATTTCTCCCATTAACTTCTACAGGCCATGGGGGCTGCCGCAGAAATAGGGGAGGGGCATCTGGAGGGTCTGCATACTCTAGCACCCACAAATCTAGAGACTGAGCTGGCAGAAGGGTGCTCCTCTGCTGTGAAAAAGCTGCTATGTAGCATGGGAGTTTGAGCCATGGCATAGGTGTGTTGATGGAACATGTTCTCAATCTGTCCCTTGATAGAAAGGAAAATTCTTGCCTACATGAGAGGCTCTACCTGGAGGAGTGCTGTGTACACTGTCAGGAGCTGTTGCTCTATGGGATCCAGGGGGTTTCTTCCCCCTCCCAGAGCTGAGACCAAACTCCTACAAGTACTCTCTTCTGCTGTCTCTGCCACAGTGCCCAGCCCATACCTTGCAGAGTCACAGATACACTGAACTCAAAGGGCAGCCCTGCTTGGGAGATGCCCAGAGCTTTCATCTGCTTCATTAGTGTGCTTCCTTCTCAAAGGCGGCTTGCTGCTCTGATCCCCAATCCCACACATGTCTTTTCTTTACAAGGAGGTTTGAGGGATGGGGCACTCTGCCAGGTGGGGAATGAAAGTCCTCCAAACCCCAAATCTTTACAGAGGCTTGCTCCTCTTTCAAGTTCTTAGGGGTTGGACAGGCTTGTATTTTACCAATCACAGCTTCTGGATCAATGAGACGCTTACCCAACCACATGATTCCTAAAAACTTTATGACAGTGACTGAGCCTTGAATTTTCTGTGAGTTCACCACCGGTCCTTTCCTCTCAGGTGTTCCAGCTAAGTTTTCAGAGTGTCCTTCAGCAGAGGCAAGTCTTCACAGGTTAACATGATATCATCCATGTAGTCCAGGGCCCCTTTTCCTGATGTGGGGAAGGAGAACAGGGACAGGTCTTGGGGTCCCATCCCATGACAGGTGATGAGGCTGTGTAGGCGGGCTTGGGGAAGCACTTGGAAGTATTTTCATCCTTCCCACATGAAGACAAATTGATCTTGTGACTTGGTGGCCCAAGGTGTACTAGAAAAGGCAGCACAGCATTGTACCTTCCTAGAAGTATGGCCAAGGTTTCTAAGATAGGGGTGATGTTGGGCGCAAAGCTGCACAGACTGGGTATCCTACCTTGCTCTAGTTCTCTGCGGTCTATGGTCAGTTGCCATGAGCCATCTGACTTTTTTTACCAACCATACCAGCTAAAAGGACTCTGGGCAGGGCATACAATACCCATTGGGCACAGTTTCTCCTGTCTCTTTATGCCCCCCGGCACTGCCAGGAAACCGACATTGTTTCACAGCAGCCCTCTTCACAGAAGCAGTGGGCTACTGGCTCCCAGTTGCTGTTGCCCCTCAGCACCTGTTTGATTCTTCTAACCCAGAGGCAGAACTCATGTATGAAGGCTTGAGAGTTTGACCTTGTAAGGTACCAATGCCCAATACACTCTCTGGTATTGGAGACATAAAAACCTCATGTTCTTGTGGGGAGAACACCAAATTTGCAGTGTTGAAGGGGCCTTCTTAACCATAACCATTTGCCCTCTGAAATCATGGGTAAGAAGACAAGGAAACCTCTATAGGTGACTGCGTGTCAGAGCACATTAGGCTCCAGTACCAATCAGAGCCATCACCTTTTATTTATGATACCTGGGAGTCCAGTAAGTAGTGAGCTCCACATTAGGCCTCTGATTGCCTCCAGTGGCTCTTACCTGGAGGTGATCTTGGCCTGCATCCTATACCTGGGGCAAGGGAGGCACCCATTCCAAATAGGACTCTATCCATGAAGCTTCTGCTGAATCAGGCAGGGCATTAGAGATGACACTGGCAATTTGGACAGGTCTGAACTATCACTCAGGTTTTAAGATTTTGCACAGGCCAACCAACCCAGTGTTGGGTTGCCAAATCTATCTTTTCCTGCGGCAACTTGGCAGCAAGGGGATCAAAGCATATTTGCCTCCAAGTTACTTTTACAGGACCCTTTAGAGCCAGCTGGACTTTTAGAGTTCCCTATCTGTCTTGGGTCTTTCCCACAGCCATATCCCACACAGGATTTGTCAGTTTCCCCCAGATCAGCAGTGTATTGCCTAACATCATAAATGTATTAACCCACTACTGGGTTCAGCATGGTATTGGTGTCCCATACCAGGTGCTGGAGGCAAGCTGGACTATCTTTGCCCTCATTCCTATGAAGAAAGTCGCCTGATCAAGGCCTTCAAAGACAGAGGCATTGATGATTCATCTCTTTCCCAACTCCCGAAGAATTTGTTGCATCTCTTCTATAGATTTCCAGGATTCCATGTGCTTCATTGGGCCAGGCCTCCCTGTGAGCTAGATTTGTCCAAGCACCATGCAGCTGTTGCATGAGGGCTGGATGTGTAGCAATGCCGCTCATGTCCTGTGCTCTCCACTGGTCAGAGAAATGCCATCACCTCTCACATCCCATAACTGCACTAACCGTGCCTGGATACTTTCCCTGACCTTGGAACTTGGCCGCTATATCAATAAGCCCAAAGGCTCTCATCATGGATGTTTCCTAAACTGAGGGCTGCCCTGCTGACTAGGCTGTTGTTGCTTTGCTTTTATTTTCCTTTGTACTGGGGACTGGCAGCATGCGGTGATTTCACTGTCAATCACTACTTCATCCTCCTCTTCTCTTCCTCACTTTTCCAGGGAATTCCACCCCTCAGAGTCCCACTCAGGTTTTGTCAAAGCATTTGGACTTTAACCTCAGGCAGCTTGTGCCCTCCAAGTGTTGCAGGAAAAAGTAGGACCCAAGAGGGTCATGTCCCAGGACTTGAGTGAGTCCCTGGGATGGGCCACCAAGTGTGGATCCTTGGCTTTGTGCAGGAAAGAATTCAAGAGCAAGCCATAGTAAAGTAAAAGCATGTTTACTGAGAAAGCAGTTAAAGTGAAAGCAGGCTTACATTCCATAGACAGAGTGCAGTTTGCCTCAGAGAGTGAGAGTAGCCCTGGGAGAAACACTCCACAGAGTATGGGCCATCTCAAAATGCTGAAGTGCCCAAAATATGCGGTGGTTAGTTTTTATGAGCTGGGTAATTTCATAAGCTAATGAGTGGAAGGATTATTCCAACTGTTTTGGGGGAAAGGGTAGAGATAACCAGAAATTGGGTCATTGTCATTTTTCGGCCTTTGACGGTCTGCTTCAGAACGGTCATATGCCTGTGGGTGTCATTTAGATGCTAATGTCTTACCATGAGTGCATAATGAGGTTCAAGGTCTACCATAAGTTGAATCTCCCACCATCTTCCACCAGTTTATGCCATGTCCTCAACGACTATGTCCTTCTTTTAAAGGTTTTACCCTGTCCCTTTCCTATCTCACTAGCTTTGCAAAATGACGTGCCAATTTCTTCCATTCATCATCCTGCTCTCGCACCTTGTTGGCCAGCCCTGAAGCTAGCAGAGTGGTGGACCAGGCACACCCTTCCATAACCTCAGCTTTTCTGCTTTCTAACTCAAGCCTGAGCCTCTTGTTGGACACTGGAGGCCACCACCCTACCCACAGCAGAGACAGCCATGCATTTGTCTTCTTTGCTGCAGTGCACTCTGAACAGTTCCTCAGACAAACACATCAGCCCACTAGGTGTTTAGGGACATCCCTGTAGTCACATGGTGGTCCCCCAGCATCTGATATACAAGCCACCCCTCTCCACACAGAGGTCAGGATTTCCCCCAATACCTCTTTCCTGAGGCCTATTTCTTAGATGGTTCATCAGTTGTTAGTTTGCAACCTCAGGATTTCCTTGGGTGAAATCTGAAACTGATCCATGTATACGGAGGGCATTGAGTGAGTGTTAAGTCACTTGTCGTGTCCAGTTCTTGCAACTCTACGGACTGTAGCTCCGCCAGGCTCCTCTGTCCATGAGATTCTCCAGGCAAGAATACTGGAGTGGGTTGCCAGTTCCTTCTCCAGGGGATCTTCCTGACTCAGGGATCAAACCCAGGTCTCCCACATGGCAGACAGATTCTTTACCATCTGCATCACCAGGGAAGCCCCTGTACATGGAAGGCAAGGAGAGACCAAAGAAAAAGCCAGAGCACTCCAAACCAGTACATGCCTGATTTAAAAAGCAAAGGCACTTACACGAAAGCCTTGTCTTGGGTGACCTCTAGAGGAGTAGATCCCCACACCCACCCACCAGAGTACTAAAGTTTATACAGAAGCCTTACCTGGTTTCAGTTGATCCCAAAACACATGCTCTCTCATGGCCATGTCCTTGAAACCAGCTCCCACGTGGGAACAGTGGGTAGAATGTACATTCTGAGGACAGGGAAGGGGTGAGGAGTCTCCAGTTGCCCGGGTCCAGTTTGTGGGTCAATAGTGGTTATGTCCTCTCCATGACTTTCTCCAACACCTAGCACATGGGAGGCACACAAGAGGGGATCACTGAACATTGCTTATTGAGTGAATGGTCACTTAAGGGAACATCTAAAATCAGGCCAGTTAATGGAGATTTCCAGTGATAACACACCAGAGAAGCCATTATAGACTGGCACTAATTCTTTAAGAACTTTGTTCTACAAATTAACAATGCCTCTCTGAAATGCCATCAGCACTCCCCCATCTCAGGAAATGGGACCACTGATTCTTCAGGCCAGAATGCTGGCGAGTCCTTCAGCTGATTCCTCTTGTCTGTTTCTCTTACTCCCACATCCAGTGCATAATTGTGTCTAGCCAAGGCTGTCTCCAAAAGACACCTTCCATTCATTCACTCCCTCTCCATCTTTAACTCCACCACTGCCTTAGAGGGCTAAGCTTCCACTATCACTTGTTTGAAGGTTTGTGATTATGTCCTAAATGATCTCCCCCAGTATCCTAGCAAATATCTTCAAAGGGATATCTTCAGAATACCTTCTTCAGCCTGTCAGTCCATTGTAAATTTTTACTCTGTTTTATATGCTTCCCCTTCCAGACACGGACTTCCATAAGGACCTGAACTTTACTGTTTTTCTTCAGTCACCACTCTACAGCACCTAGCAGGTAAAAGGCAATAAAAATCGTCCAAAATGAGAAATGCCCTTGAAAATCATCTAACCTAGTGACTTGTAAGTTTGGGGAGGTCGTGGATTGCTTAGAGAAATCAATGAAAGCTATGAATGTTCTCCCAGAAAAATAGATTTATATAAGATGTATAACATATTAACTATAATTTACAATTTTATCTATTATGATATTCCCCCATAATGCTCCATTTAGGTCCAAGTTTAAAAAAAAAGAAAAACTCTAAATAACCTCTTAACTTTTTCAGAAGCTTAAATTAATTTTCTAAGATCAAACAGTATGTAGTTGACTGAGTTGAGATAAAGTGAAGTCACTCAGTCAGGAGTTGAAATAAGCATGTTCAATAAAACTCCAAGTGATTAAACTAGAACCCACATTTTCCAAAGAAATGGTAAAGGAAACCATTTAGCTAAGAAATCCTGACTATAATACCCAAGAGCTGAAAAAGTATATAAAAAGCTACTTACCAGTTTATTTCTTAGTAATCAAATTTGTAGAATATAATCATAACAACAAGAGAATTTCCTTTTTTATCATTTGTGCCATAGAAGTTCCATGACCAGCTAAAGAAGTTACAAAATCCTAGGACCTGGAAAAGTCTTTTGAGACCTGGCAGGTCTTTTACAAATGGAGACAAAAACATCCATAGGGCAGTTAGACTGAAACTAGGGATGAGCATTCCAGGCAGAGGGAACAGCCATGGCAAGGTGCAGAATAAAGGCCAGGTCTGATGTGATCAAAGAAAAGCAAAGAAGCCAGGTCAGCTAGCTCAGAGCAGACTTGAGGGAGGGTAGCAAGAGATATGCTCAGGTAGGTGACTGAGGTATTTGACTTCTCAGCAGCCAGTTAATGCTGGGGAGGTGAGGACAGTGTGGGTAGTAGGTAAAGTTGTAAGCACATAAGTTGACTGTGGATGGGATCCAGATTCAAGAGAGGAGAAATGAAGGCAGAATCTTTCTTGTTTTCTACAGTGGCACATTTCCAGTTTTTATTAGATCCCTCCTATTGCTCCCCTCCCTCACCAGAGCCACCTTCTCTGTTGACTTTCCTCAGGTCAGTTTGGGAGAAGAGGAGAAATGATAAGATCAAAGGTGGTCCTGGGACTGTGTTCAGGTATATCCTTAACAGGGAGGTTGGGGAAGAAGTAGGGAAGGGTATAGCATGGGATTTCTTTTTTGTGTCAAGCCCTCACACAAAAAAGGAATCAACACACATAGGGTTTGCTTCACAATCCAGTCCCAGGCCCCTGTGAAATTCCAGATGTTCAAGCTGGATTTAGAAAAGGCAGAGGAACCAGAGATTAAATTGCCAACACCCGCTGGATCATTGAAAAAGCAAGAGAGTTCCAGAAAAACATCTACTTCTGCTTTATTGACTATGCCAAAGCCTTTGACTGTGTGGATCACAATAAACTGTGGAAAATTCTGAAAGAGATGAGAATACCAGACCACCTGAACTGCCTCTTGAAAAAAATCTGTAGGCAGGTCAGGAAGAAATAGTTAGAACTGGATATGGAACAACAGACTGGTTCCAAATAGGGAAAGGAGTACGTCAAGGCTGTATATTGTCACCCTGCTTATTTAACTTATATTCAGAGCACATCATGAAAAACACTAAGCTGGATGAAGCACAGGCTGGAATCAAGATTGCCGGGAGAAATATCAATAATCTCAGATATGCAGATGACACCACCCTTATGGCAGAAAGTGAAGAAGAATTAAAGAGCCTCTTGATGAAAGTGAAAGAGGAGAGTGAAAAAATTGGCTTAAAGCTCAACATTCAGAAAACGAAGATCTTGGAACCTGGTCCCATCACTTCATGGCAAATAGATGGGGAAACAATGGAAACAGTGGCTGACTTTATTTGGGGGGGCTCCAAAATCACTTCAGATTGTGACTTCAGCCATGAAATTAAAAGACACTTGCTCCTTGGAAGAAAAATTATGACCAACCTAGACAGCATATTAAAAAGCAGAGACATTACTTTGCCAGCAAAGGTCTATCTAGTCAAAGCTACAGTTTTTCCAGTAGTCATACTTGGGTGTGAGATGCCAAAGAATTGATGCTTTTGAACTGTGGTGTTGAAGAAGACTCTTGAGAGTTAGACTGGACAGCAAAGAGATCCAATCAGTCCCTCCTAAAGGAAATCAGTCCTAAAATATTCATTGGAAGGACTGATGCTAAAGCTGAAACTCGAATACTTTGGCCACCTTATGCAAAGAGCTGACTCATTTGAAAAGATCCTGATTCTGGGAAAGATTGAAGGCAGGAGGAGAAGGGGACAACAGAGGATGAGATGGTTGGATGGCATCACTGACTCAAGGGACATGAGTCTGAGTAAACTCCAGGAGTTGGTGATGGACAGAGAGGCCTGGCATGCTGCAGTCCATGGGGTTGCAAAGAGTCGGACACGACTGAGCAATTGAACTGAACTGAACTGAACTGATGTCTCCCTTAATTATAACACCACCAATTAGACCTTCTAAAGAAGAAATCATCCAAACCATGTCACTTAAAAAAGAATAACACAAGTGATGTGGTAGGCAGAACAATGGCCCCCAAAGATATTGGATAATACGATGGAAGTAATAAGGGGTCACAGGCCAAGGAAGGGGGGCAATCCCTACAAAGTGGAAGAAAACAAGGACATGGATTCTCCCTAGGGTCTCCAGGAGGAACACAATCCTGAGGACACCTTGATTTTAGTCCCATGAGACCTGCTTCAGACTTCCAGCCTCTAGAAGAACTGTCAGATAATAAATTTCTATCAGTAATTTGTTATAGCAGCAACAGGAAACAGATACACGTGTAAAGCTGGTTCTCACTTACTCATTCATTAATTCAATAAATATTTATTGAGAGCTTCTCTGTGCTGGACACTGTTCTTGGCTCTAGGAATACAGTTTTTTAAAAAAGAAACAAAGTGCACAGCCCCTTGGAGCTTACATTCTAATGGATACAAACAGACAATAAACAAGAGAATGTCTAATGTATCAGATGACATAATAGGTCAGGTAAGTCCTATGACTGAAATAAATGGAAGTAATGATGAGAGGGAGGGACGATGTTATACAAGATATTTGGAGACATCTGACAAAATGAAATTTGAGACCTACCCATCAGGAGCCAAAGCATTCCAGGCAGAAGATTAGCAAATGCAAAGCCCTGAGGCAGGAACTATGATATAAAACACTGCGATTTCACTGGTGGCATAGTTCTAAGAACTATCACTGCTTATATTTACAGTCAAAGGAAATGCTACTTTTGTGTTATAGGTCAGTATTTTTTTCCCCCTTTTTCTAATTTACACTGAATTTGGATTAAGATCTGGTTTATTTTTTTTTCCTATTTATTTATTTATTTATTTTTTAATTATTTCTTNTTTATTTTTTTTTTTCCTATTTATTTATTTATTTTTTTTTAAATTATTTTTTTACATGTTTCAATGCCATTCTCCCATCTCATCCCACCAAGATCTGGTTTAAAACCTTCGTAAAATCAAGGCATTTACTTAATCTTTTAAAAGTAGATAGTACTATAGTAAGTTAAAGTAGGAGACCACTCTCCTCAAATCCCTAGAAACCCTCTCTTTTCAATTCAAGTTTTATTAAATACCTATAGAGATCTTCCAGTACTCTTGCCTGGAGAATCCCATGGGTGGAGGAGCCTGGTGGGCTGCAGTCCATGGGGTCTCGAAGAGTCGGACACGACTGAGTGACTTCACTTTCACTTTTCACTTTCATGCATTGGAGAAGGAAATGGCAACCCACTCCAGTGTTCTTGCCTGGAGAATCCCAGGGCCGGGGGAGCCTGGTGGGCTGCCGTCCATGGAGTCGCACAGAGTCGGACACGACTGAAGCGACTTAGCAGCAGCATAGAGATCTTCATGTGCACAATATGAGCAAATAAAACAACAGTAATAGGAAGTCAATGACAACATGCAAGTAAAGCAAGGATTCTGATAATTATTAGAGGAAAATCTGACCTCTAACTTAAAACATATTTGTGTTCTAAATCTAATGAAACCAAACCTAGATGGGGGAGGGGCAGAAGGAAATGAGGTATATAGGATTTGCAAGCAGGACAACAGTGACATCTAGTGGGAGCTTTGTGGTAAAGCACCTTGAATACTACCAAGAAACCCAGCAGACAGAAAGAAGCCCAGAAAGACATAGTCATTAGACATGTATTGAGCGCCCAGAGGAGATACCCCACATCCACGGTCAGGAGCGGCAGCTGTGCTTTGCTGGAGCAGCCCTGAAGAGATACTCCACATCCAAGGTCAAAGAAACCCCAGTAAGACGGTAGGGCTGGAGCGGGCTGTGAGGAGATAGCCCAAGTCCAGGGGCAAAGGAGAAGCCTACGCAAGATGGTAGGAGGGGCGAATTCGCGTTTAGAATCAAACTCCATTTCTGTCAGAGAAGCTAAAAGGGCTCAAACAAACCTTGTGCACACCAGGACCCAGGGACCCCACAGAGACTGACACAGAACTGTTTGAGTGTCTCCTGTGGAGGTACAGGTCAGCAGTGGACTGCCACAGGGACAGGGCTCTGGGTGCAGCAGACTTGGGTATGGCACAAGCCCTCTCGGAGGGGGTCGCCATTAACCCCACCATAGAGCTGCCAGAACTTACTCAGGACTGGAAAAGAGACTCTTGAAGGGCACAATCAGAACCTTGTGCACCAGGACCCAGGAGAAAGGAGCAGTGACCCCACAAGAGACTGACCCAGACTTGCCTGTGAGTGTCCAGGAGTCTCCAGTGGAGGCCTGAGTCGGTGGTGGCCTGCTGCAGGGTTGGGGGCACTGAGTGTAGCAGTACATGCATGGGATGTTTTGAAGGAGGTCACCGTTATCTTCATTACCTCCATCATAGTTTGGCCTCAGGTAAATAGCAGGGTTTTGCCAAGACAACGCACTGGTCGTAGCAAACACTCTTCCAACAACACAAGAGAAGACTCTACACATGGACATCACCAGATGGTCAACACCGAAATCAGATTGATTATATTCTTTGCAGCCAAAGATGGAGAAACTCTATACAGTCAACTAAAACAAGACCGGGAGCTAACTGTGGCTCAGATCATGAACTCCTTATTGCCAAATTCAGACTTAAATTGAAGAAAGTAGGGAAAACCACTAGACAATTCAGGTATGACCTAAGTCAAATTCCTTATGATTATACAGTATAAGTGAGAAACAGATTTAAGGGACTAAATCTGATACAGTGCCTGATGAACTATGGATGGAGATTAGTGACATTGTATAGGAGAGAAGGATCAAGACCATCCCCATGGAAAAGAAATGCAAAAAAGCAAAATGGCCGTCTGAGGAGGCCTTACAAATAGCTGTGAAAAGAAGAGAAGTGAAAAGCAAAGGAGAAAAGGAAAGATATAAGCATCTGAATGCAGAGTTCCAAAGAATAGCAAGGAGAGATAAGAAAGCCTTCCTCAGCAATCAATGCAAAGAAATAGAGGAAAACAACAGAATGGGAAAGATTAGAGATCTCTTCAAGAAAATTAGAGATACCAAGGGAACATGTCATGCAAAGATGGGCTCAATAAAGGACAGAAATGGTATGGACCTAACAGAAGCAGAAGATATTAAGAAAAAGTGGCAAGAATACACAGAAGAACTGTACAAAAAAGATCTTCATGACCCAGATAATCATGATGGTGTGATCACTCACCTAGAGCCAGACATCGTGGAATGTGAAATCAAGTGGGCCTTAGAAAACATCACTACGAACAAAGCTAGTGGAGGTGAAGAGATTCCAGTTGAGCTATTTCAAACTCTAAAAGATGATGGTGTGAAAGTGCTGCACTCAATATGCCAGCAAATTTGGAAAACTCAGCAGTGGCCACAGGACTTGAAAAGGTCAGTTTTCATTCCAATCCCAAAGAAAGGCAATGCCAAAGAATGCTCAAACTACCACACAATTGCACTCATCTCACATGCTAGTAAAGTAATGCTCAAAATTCTCCAAGCCAGGCTTCAGCAATACATGAACCATGAACTTCCAGACATTCAAGCTGATTTTAGAAAAGGCAGAGGAACCAGAAATCAAATTGCCAACATCTGCTGGATCATGGAAAAAGCAAGAGAGTTCCAGAAAAAAACATGTTTTCTGCTTTATTGACTATGCCAAAGCCTTTGACTGTGTGGATCACAATAAACTGTGGACAATTCTGAAAGAGATGAGAATACCAAACCACCTGACCTGCGTCTTGAGAAATCTGTATGCAGGTTAGAAAGCAACAGTTAAAACTGGACGTGGAACAACATAATGGTTCCAAATAGGGAAAGGAGTATGTCAAGGCTGTATATTGTCACCCTGCTTATTTAACTTATATGCAGAGTATATCATGAGAAACACTAGGCTGGAAGAAGCACAAGCTGGAATCAAGATTGCTGGGAGAAATATCAATAATCTCAGATATGCAGATGACACCACCCTTATGGCAGAAAGTGAAGAAGAACTAAAGAGCCTCTTGATGAAAGTGAACGAGGAGGATGAAAAAGTTGGCTTAAAGCTCAACATTCAGAAAACTAAGATCATGGCATTTGGTCCCATCACTTCATGGCAAATAGATGGGGAAACAATGGAAACAGTGTCTGACTTTATTTTGGGGGCTCCAAAATCCCTGCAGATGGTGATTGTAGTCATGAAATTAAAAGATGTTTACTCCTTGGAAGAAAAGCTATGACCACCTAGATAGCATACTAAAAAGCAGAGACATTACTTTGCCAATAACGGTCTGTCTAGTCAAGGCTGTGGTTTTTCCAGTAGTCATCTATGGATGTGAGAGTTGGACTATAAAGAAAGCTGAGCGCTAAGAATTGATGTTTTTGAACTGTGGTGTTGAAGACTCTTGAGAATCCCTTTGACAGTAAGGAGATCCAACCAGTCCATCCTAAAGGAGATCAGTCCTGGGTGTTCATTGGAAGGACTGATGCTAAAGCTGAAACTCCAATACTTTGGCCACTTGATGCGAAGAGCTGACTCATTTGAAAAGACCCTGATGCTGGGAGGGATTTAAGGCAAGAGGAGAAGGGGACAACAGAGGATGAGATGGTTGGATGGCATCACCGACTCAATGGACATGAGTTTGAGTGAACTCCGGGAGTTGGTGATGGACAGGCAGGCCTGGCGTTCTGTAGTCCATGGGGTCACAAAAAGTCAGACATGACTGAGTGACTGAACTGAACTGAGCACCTATTATAGACTAACATTTCTTAGGCCCAGGCCAATAGCCCATTCATGTATTTTTCCCTCCCCTGGCTCCATCCCACACCATAATGGCCTTCTGTGTATACATCTAAGCCAGATACAAGGTAGGTAAAGAAAACAGTCCTGGGTACTCTTCCCTTTCATAGACTGGCTAATTGAAGATTTAGTGCCAAAAAAGGACATGCAGATATAACATGACCAGATCCAGGCAAAGGATATTTGCCATGAGGGCAAAGGAAAACATGTGCCCTGAAGTAGGTTATCATTTTGGAGACCTGGAATGGAATCACTCAGTTCCCCACAAACGACCTCCATGTTCTCTCTCCCTTTGCCCTTTCCTTCCTCCAACAAACCCAGAGTGCATGAGAGGTAGTGCAAGGGCCATGAGAGAAGAAGATGGACAGCATTTGCTGCAAAGTGTGTTCCCTGGGACACTGCTCAGACCTACAGGAGTACACGCTGCGGACAAGGGCAGCCTGAGGAACTGCTCAGGGTGGGTTGGAGAAGCACTGAGACCTGGGTGGTCAGAATGCAAAGGCTGAGAATAGTCCAGGCAGAAACATGCTTGCGGCCCATTGTGAAGGGAGTTCCAAAGTCTCAGGTACCCAATGTAAGCCGATTAAGGGTCTAGAGGTGGTCTCCAGGGGGAAATACTCTAAGCTACGTGGGCTCCTCAGCCAGTGGGACAGTCCTGCCAGAAGGAGCTGCAGGAAGAGAAAGGGTTCTTGCCAAGAGTTAAGGGTAGCACTGCCCTTACCCGTCCTCCCTTCTGCATTTCCTGTTTTCATAACTGTAGCAACGGACATTCACATAGTCCGTATGGAAGAGGAGTGAGAGAGATCAACCACATCTCTCTAACAGTGCTCTGCAGTACAGTCCAAGAGTGGGCACCTGCTCCTGCCAGACTGGTGGGAAGCCTTCCCGGGACATTGCCAGAACTTTCAGCATTTTCAACTGTACAGTCATAATGGGCATGGCAAAGTTCATCCTTTTCACTTAGTTGAGTCAGCCTGAGAATAACACCACTGCAGAGGGAAACAGAGCCAAGACATGGGGAGAAAGACGCAGGGCTCTGATGAAATCCTGAGTCCTGCCACAGCTCTCACATCTGAGTTATGACAAATACTCTCCTTTTGTCCCTGAGCTACTTTCAGATGGTCTCTTCTCTTCCTGATTTCAATCTTGCAAGATACAGACAGCAGCTGATTTCAAAATGGAGACATTATTGCTCCCATTTCAAAGGGACACATCTTCCAGAAGCCTTCCCCAACCCCTCTAATCAGCAAGAAGCCTCCTGCATTGAAACCTACAGTTCTGGGGAGTTACCTGGTGACCTACCTGTTATGATTCCTAGTTGTTATGATTCCTGCCTTGCCCTAGGTTCAGGGGACTGAGACCCCACAAGCCACTCAGTGTGGTCAAAAAAGAAAAATAAACACACAGTTCCAACACCCCTGGGCCTCTCATTTGGAACTTTTTATTTATAATCCCATTTATAAAGCATTTTCCAGTTGCAAATCCTCTTTCAGATACATAGTCCAGACAAGAAGTAAACTGCCTGGGTTCAAAGCCCACTTTGCCCCTTCTCAACTATATGATGTTGGGCCAGTTACTTAGCTTCTTTATGATTCCATTTCTTCTACTTAAGGCTGCTATGATGCTTGGTTGGTTGGTGTTCAGTCACTAAGTCGTCTGACTCTTTGCAACCCCATGAACTGCAGCACACCAGGCTTCCCTGTCCTTCACTATCTCTCTGAGTTTGCTCAAACTCATGTCCATTGAGTCAGTGATGCCATCCAACAGTCTCATCCGCTATAGTCCCCTTCTCCTCTTGCCCCCAATCTTTCTCAGCATCAGGGTCTTTTCCAGTAAGTCAGCTCTTAGAACAGTGCTCAGCACATGGTAAGATACATATACATGCCTTCCATTACTTACTATAGCTACTGATGTTATTTTATCCCAAAACAACCTTTCAAAGTATGTATTACTGTTTTTATCCTTATTCCCATTTTACAGGTTAGTGAAACAGAGCAGGACCCTATAGACCTTGTTTCTCCCATGCCCCCATATCCTCTGCCTGTCTTTTGTCTGTGGAAAACTTTAATCATAGAATAAGTTTAATAGAGAAATGAAAAATGCAGAAACAAAGGAAAACAGTCAAAGGAGACCAAATAATAATAATGTAGTCATTAAGCATAGTCAAAAACCTTTAGTTCTTTCTCAAGGGCTATAAATAATCTGAGCCACACCCATGAGCTGTTATATAGAAACTGAAACCCAGGTGGTGAAGCTAACTACATGATGACATGAGTTGCAACAATTCTGAGAACTGGGCTCAAAAAAAATAGAAACAAACCGACCTGGAACTGAAGATTAACTGTACCTAAAACAACTGAGATGATGCTGCTCAGACCACTGATGACCAGTATGAAGATGACTGTGCTATTTCTGCATGTAGCCCCCTCCTTCTGTTTATAAAATCTCTTGCCTCCCCTAGAGGTTGACATCAGAGGCTGGCATCTGAAAAAAAGCAAACTTTTCTTTCCACCAACCTGGCCTGTTTATTGGCTTTTGAGCAGCTAAACAGCTGTACCCTTCACCTCTTGGTAACATTGAAAGTGAAAGTGAAAGTCACTCAGTTGTGTCTGACTCTTTTCTGTACAGTCCATGGACTATACAGTCCATAGAATTCTCCAGGTCAGAATACTGGAGTGGATAACCTTTCCCTCATCCAGGGAATCTTCCCAACCCAGGGATTTAACCCCTGTCCCCTTCATTGCAGGCAGATTCTTTACCAGCTGAGCCACAAGGGAAGCCCAAGAATACTGGAGTGGATAGCTTATTCCTTCTCCAGTGGATATTCCTGATCCAGGAATCAAACCAGTGTCTCCTGCATTGCAGGCAGATTCTTTACCAACTGAGCTATTATCAGGGAAGCCTCGGTAACATTAAGAGACTGAACATATTGTATGGCAAATTCACTTAGTGAACAACATTGCTGAGATAATTTCAAGTCTTCTGATTCTATATACCCATCAACAATCTTCCCAAACTGTAATGTGTGGACTTTCCTAATATTGTCATATTATTTAGCTATTTTATTTGTATGCCTATTTTAGGTCATCTCATTAACTTAACTGTAATCTCCTTGGTGCTAAAAAAACTCTCATTAATACATCTTTAAAAATCCCTGAGCAAGTAGCACAGTAGTGCCAGGTAGTAAACAAGCATTATTGTTGTTTAGTCCCTAAGTCGTGTCTGACTCTTTGCGACCCCATAGACTGTAGCCACCAGGCTCCTCTGTCCATGGGATTTCCCAGGTGAGAATATTAGAGTGGGTTGCCATTTCTCCCTCCAGAGGATCTTCCTGATCCAGGGATTGAACTTGTGTCTCTTGTGTCTCTTGTGTCTCCTGCACTGCAGGTGGATTCTTTACTCTCTGAACCATCAGGGAAGCCCCCAGTAAACAAATACCCAGTGACTAATAATATTTAATGGGATAGAAATACATTAATACATAATGTGTTATACATTAATTCTTTAGATGGTAGACGCAGTTTGTAAAGCAGGATGTATATGAATCCTATTACTGTAAAAAATATTTTTCTATGTATTTTTCTGTATAGAGACATAAAAAATGACTAAAGGAACTTATATCCAACAAGTTTGTCATTTCTGGGTAATGGCTTATGGATAACATTTTGTGTGTTTCTGGGATTTTAAGAGATTTCCAAAATTATATACACCCCAGTGTCCATAGCAGAATTATTTATAACAAAAAGAAATGGCAGCAACCTAAATGCCCATTAACAGATGAATGGATAAAGAAGATGTTGTATGTACACACAGTGGAATACTATGCAGCCACACATAAAAGGAATAAAATCTACCATTTGCAACAACTTGGATGGACCTGGAGGGTATTATGTTAAGTGAAAAAAGACAGAGAAAGATAAATACTGTGTGTTATCACTTATACGTGGAATCTAAAAAACAAAAGTTTATGGATAAATATAAAACAAAACAGAAACAGACTCACAGACATAGAGAACAAACTAGTATTTACCAGGGGGGAAAGGGACAAGTTGGAGTGGGATATTACGAGGTACCAACTACTGTGTATAAAACAAATAAGCTACAAGGATGTATTATACTTCACAGAGAATACAGTTAATATTTAATAATAATATAAATGGAATACAAACTCTAAAAACTGTGAATTACTGTATTGTGCACCTGAAACTAATATAATAGTGTAAATCAGCTACACTTTAATATAAATAAATAAATAAAAATTTAAAGAGACTTCCAAAGACTCAACAGCTGGCAGGGGTGATGTGCTGTGCTCTCTCACTTCCAGCCTCCCCACTGCTACCTGACGGCTGTCAGGGTTCCTGTAATCACCTCAGTCGGAAATGGACCAAAGGAACCTTCTCAAGTCCAGAATCTATATTTGTTAATATCTTTGGTGTGACCACCTGTCTCAAGCTCTCCCAGTTAAGTTCCAGCAGCTTGAATGAATGCACCACTTTTCAGTGATGCATAAAACTCCCTCTTAGTGCTGCTTGGTGTCTCCTCAGTAAAGGATTCTCAAAGGAGCATAGAAACTACCCGGTCTTCATTCAAGAACTCTCCCAAATAGGGAGTGGGAAATCCCAGGTGATCCTCTGAGCAGAAGAGAGTGACGTTCCCCATGGGGGCTCTCCATTCTACATCTTCTACCACCAACATGCATCTTACAATAGAGAAAAGCGCATTGTTAAAAGCATTATAATATACACTAAAAATATACTGAAATGAGTTCTTTGTCCAAGTCTTACAAAGTTTGCATGCTTTTCCTAGTATTTATTTTTGCTCTGTGGGAGTCAAAGCACAATCATCTTTAAATTGTCTCTTCTGGATTTTTTTGTTTATATTTCCTCTCAGTTTCCTGGGATACTTTTTTATGTCTACAAAGACTGGCATAGAACAGCTGTCAGTTCAGTTCAGTTCAGTCACTCAGTGGTGTCCGACTCTTTGCAACCCCATAAATCGCAGCACGCCAGGCCTCCCTGTCCATCAACAACTCCCGGAGGTCACCCAAATTCATGTGCATTGAGTTGGTGATGCCATCCAGCCATCTCATCCTCTGTCATCCCCTTCTCCTCCTGCCCCCAATCCCTCCCAGCATCAGGGTCTTTTCCAGTGAGTCAACTCTTCACATGAGGTGGAGTTTCAGCCTCAGCATCATTCCTTTCAAAGAACACCCAGGACTGATCTCCTTCACAATGGACTGGTTGGATCTCCTTGCAGTCCAAGGGACTCTAAAGAGTCTTCTCCAACACCACAGTTCAAAGCATCAATTCTTTGGCACTCAGCTTTCTTCACAGTCCAACTCTTGCATCCATACATGACTACTGGAAAAACCATAGCCTTGACTAGACAGACCTTTGTTGGCAAAGTAATATCTCTGCTTTTTAATATGCTATCTAAGTTGGTCATAACTTTCCTTCCCAGGAGTAATTGTCTTTTAATTTCATGGCTGCGACCACCATCTGCAGTGATTTTGGAGCCCAAAAAAATAGTCAGCCACTGTTTCCACTGTTTCCCCATCTATTTGCCATGAAGTGATGGGACCAGACGCCATGATCTTCATTTTCTGAATGTTGAGCTTTAAGCCAACTTTTTCACTCTCCTCTTTCACTTTCATCAAGAGGCTTTTTAGTTCCTCTTCACTTTCTGCCATATGGGTGGTGTCATCTGCATATCTGAGGTGATTGATCTTTCTCCCAGCAATCTTGATTCCAGCTTGTGCTTCTTCCAGCCCAGCGTTTCTCATGATGTACTCTGCATATAAGTTAAATAAGCAGAGTGACAATATACAGCCTTGTCGTACTCCTTTTCCTATTTGGAACCAGTCTGTTGTTCCATATCCAGTTCTAACTGTTGCTTCCTGACTTGCCTATAGGTTTCTCAAGAGGCAGGTCAGGTGGTCTGGTATTCCCATCTCTTTCAGAATTGTCCACAGTTTATTGTGATCCACACAGTCAAAGGCTTTGGCATAGTCAATAAAACAGAAATAGATATTTTTCTGGAACTCCCTTGCTTTTTCGATGATCCAGC